>CM054938.1:21095646-21119194 GCA_029168755.2 Tillandsia fasciculata | reverse complement strand
ATCACCATCACGAAGAAAAAAACTCGAATTGGAACAAGCGGATGCGAAAGATTAATGTTCCCAGATGGGTTGCATAGTTCAGCCTTTTCCAGATTCTGATAACTACTTTGTCTTTTTTTTGTGCCAGATTTATTTTCGATAACTGAAGTTTGGATTAGTTTAGTTGATTCCTTTTAGTCTAGTTTAACTCTCAGTTTGTGCATATTCTTAGTTTAGTTCTCAGTTTGTGCATACTGTTAGAACTTATGAACTTTTTGTTTACTCTCCTTACATATTGTAGCTCATGCTACGTTTTGGCTTTGTTTGTGACAAAAAGGGGGAGAGAATGAGAGAGTTAGAGTTGAAGAACTCTGAACAATGAAAAACAATGAATGTGAACAATGATTGTGAATATCAAGGATAATCAAGGTAAGTATGAACTCTCAACTCAACTTTGGTTTTCTTTTGTGATTTGTGACATGCTTCTATACTAACTATTCGACTAACTATTTGGGCATGTAATATGACTAACAAGTTGATGTTGGACTAACATACTTTGACATTTGGTTTTCAACTGCTTAGAAGATATGTTGGTTTTAACTATGTTCTTTCATATCTGATTCTTTCAAATGTCATGATGAGATAAACTCTATCTCTGTATTTGGTTTTGTATGTTTCAATTCTTGAGGTATCTAACGATTTTGTTTGTCAAGAATGTTTTCTGTGTGCAGAGTTACAGATGTCTAAGTCTAGAGTCTGTTCTAGGAGTTTATCTCATGTTTTTATTTTCTGGAACTCTTTTGTAAATTTTTGTTGTATGGTGATAGCAACAAAAATATCTTTTTGAATTTTCTTTGTGGATTTGTGTTTTGTCACGAAACCGCCAAAGGGGGAGATTGTTACGGAATTTGAGTTGGCGTATTTCGTGAATAGTTTAAGTCTTGAAGATTGAAGATGAAGAAACTTGGATCATATACCTCAATCTCAAGAAAGAAGAATTCAAAAGGATCAGGTACGTTTAACTAAATAATTTTGATGATCCGAATACTTCTTATAGTGTAGAAACACCTGGAAGAGGTTTTAATTGCTTATTCATCAAAAACTGGACATGGGACATGTTCAGGATCCGGATCGTGTCTTTCAATCCGGATCCCGAAGGGTGTTCGTTCATACACTGGTTCAATCCGGATCATGGCATTTGATGATCCGGATCCCGAACATGAGTTTTACCTGTTGGCTTGAACGATCCGGATCAGGAATTCAATCCGGATCCCGAACACATTGTTCTGGTAAAACTGTATGAACGATCCGGATCGTGGATTATGATCCGGATCCCGAACAGGCGGTTTTCTGGAAATTGCTCTCTACGCGTCTGCGATCCGGATCGTGACTTGCGCAATCCGGATCGCCGTCGGTAAAACTTTCCAGAAAAGTTTGTTTTTGATCCGAATATTCTTCCTAGGGTTTCTAACCTATAAATAGCCCTTCCATTTCATTTCTAGGGCAATCCACAATAGAAAAAAGCCGTCATTTTCAAATATCATTTTATACGGCCTTAGATCCACATATAGAGAAGAACGGAAATCATTAGATCTATTCTAATGGTTCTTCATCTATATTGATTAGTTTGATTCTAGGTTTTCATACTCACATCTTGAGTTGAATCAAACTAATGAATACTTAGATGGTATTTCCGATCTACTCTTGATCTAAGTATTCGGCGGATCATCACCACCCAAACAAACAACGATTTACCCCAAAATCGGCGCGTGGACTCGCGTGGCCTTGTGGATTCAAGGTGTTATCGCTCTCGTGGATTCGGAGCGAGGTGCGTTCGTGGATTCGAAGCGTACCATTGGGTGAAGACCGTGGATTCGGTCGGACGTCGTGGACTCGACGTTGGACGCTGTGGATTCAGCGTTGGGCGCGGATCGTGGATTCGAGAAGCGTCGTGGAGCGAGCGGAGAAGATCGACTAGGGGCGTATGGTAAAAGGTTGAGTCGTCTGTGAGTACGTTATATCACCTTGTACGTGTGTTAACTCTAGTGGATTTCGCCGTGTTATCGGTCCCGTGGTTTTTTACTACGGTTTGGAGTTTTCCACGTAAAAATCTTGTGTGTTCTTTTATTTTTCCGCATTGGGTTTTATCGCACAAATTTTTGAGTGTTTATTGTTTACACCTATTCACCCCCCTCTAGGTGTTTTTTCCCCTATTAGATCCTTATTAACCTAAACCCAACAGATACTGAGTCAAGAACTGAGAAATCATAAGAGTATAATGATTAAGCAGGTAATCAATGCATCAATGGTAGAATAACCAAATACCCAATCGAAGCCACCATGTTGGTCAACCAGACCTCAGGGAAAAACGCCGAATAATCATGAATACAGCGCATAGCATATCAGGGTATTGAAAACTAAAACAAGAGCATACTGGTATAACGACTGGATGAACCTGAACAAACATTGGGCAATCATAAGAGTATGATGTAAAGTAGATTTTAAACAGGCAATTATGCATCAAAGGTAGAACAACCAAGTACCCAATCAAAGCCACCATATTGGTCAACAAGACCTCAAGGAAAACTCGCCGAACCTGGCACCAACCTGGCTGACATACTCCGGCACCCTCGGGCACTAACCTGGGAGTCAACACTCCGGCACCCTTGGGCACTAACCTGGGAGTCACGGGTCGTATACCAGACCACTTTACCGGTAAAGAACATCCACACGGGTCATGACTCCGCTGATATTCGTGAAGTACAGCAGTGCGGGCGGTCAATCATGCAAATGCTCAAGCTCACGGTCCACAGACTGGGTAATCGGCAACAAGCCGGAAAATCCCAACAGGGATGCAATGCAGAATAGCTAACTGAATCTCAACTCATGGTAATCGGCAACAAGCCGGAAAAATCCCAACAGGGATGCAATGCAGAATAGCCAACTGAATCTCAACTCATGGAATATAATGCAGGAAACAATAACTGATCAATCACACATGGCAAATGGCAAGAATAATCAGGATGTACTGATAAGCGAGTAAATGTGTGATAACTAACTAATGACCAATCAGGCATGGCAAATGTCCAGGATAAGGATCATAATATCTGATAGCAAGCTAAAGATCAATCGAGCATGGCAACATATAAGCTAGCAAGCTAAGGATCAATCAAGCATGGCAACATATAGGTTGATAACTGATAGTGATCAATGAATCAAGCAGATATAGCAATATAAAAGTGATGCTGATCAATAAAAAGAGCAGGCTCAATAAGGAAATCTAGGCTATCACAAGAACAGGGGTCCGACCAATTACGATACCCCAGAGGGCCGAAATGATAAAGCCCGGACCGAAGATAAACCCACCTGTCTGTAGGCGATTTAACAACTCCAACGAAATGCTCGAAGGCTAGAGCCAAACCGTGCCAACCTGAATCAAAGATGTTAATCAGGAAACAACTCACACAAACCCAAACCTCAGACTCTCTAATCCCACAAAACTTAAACCTGGACCTTTTCCAGATTAACGCAAGTCGCCGGGAAAATCGCCGTTCGGCCCACTTTGACCCGAACAACGCTTACAGATTCCCGAATTCAGCGAAACTTGACATGCAGCCTCGGAATACTAAAACATTAATGTTTGACAAACAACACTTTGCTAGACTCAACCTTTTAATCAAATGTTGGTATAATTACCAAAATGCCCCTCCCGAAAATTCCATTTGGATTTTCGGGAGACACGGGTTTTAACTCTTTGCCGCTGGCTCAACCAGATTCTACTGGGACTCAACAGACGGCTAGGCGGAACCGCCGCAATTTTTCGAATTGCGCGATTGCCACCGGGGCGCCGTTAAACCGACGATTTTGCCGATTTACGGACCGATAACCCGTTGGATCCCTAACGAAAAGCTTAGAGATCATGGACACACAGTCCAAGACAGCACGTGAGGTTACAATTGTGTTTAGACCCCTAGGGTTTCCAAAAATCGCACTTTAATAACAATTTGAGTGCCGTTTTCGCTCGTTCTCTTTATCGGGACATCATTTTAACGAACCGTCACCTCCAGTAGGTGGCCCTCGACTTGCTGAACACCGTGCTCACCATTTGGCAGCAGCACGGATCCCGAGAAAAACTTCGGGCCATGACTTACTATACTAACATAGGCTTTAATGCATTTTTAATTATTCGACTCGACCAAAGCAAAAACTAGGGTGAGCATCGCGTTCAGTGACCCCAAAAAGCCAGGAGCTCACTGTCGCAACTTCGTAAATTGCCCCAAATAGACCCTAACCCAACCAACCAAACATAAAGCTCTATAATGCCAAATCTTTAAACCTACTGGTGTAAATTCTAAATAAATTGGAGCATTCATCTCTGGACAGTACCAGGACACAGAAGCTTGCCATTTTGCAGTCCAAAAGCTGCTGGATCAAAGAGATCCAACCCACATGCTCTCTACTTTACAACAATGCCTCACACACACATCCACACAGACAACTTTTGATCTGAAGTGAGCATTAAGCTCAGGGAAAGGTGTGGAGAAAATTTCATATTTTGAAGGATGTCTAAATCTGCTCTTGAGTTCATTGGGGCATTTTATCAAACAGGTGGTGGGCATTTTTTCTAACACACAAGCTTCAACTACTTAAGCGACCCAATGCGAAAACCTACACCTGGGAGCTTCTACGATGGAGGGAATTTTGCCTCAAGGTTGCAGAAACTTATTTATCAAGTTTGGGCCATCTTTGCACACTCGGGTTGATCGCGGGCATGAGGAAAGAGATGAAGAAGATGAAGCTTAAGCTTCGAAAATGGTGATCCTTCTTCTATTCGTTCTGGGCCTCAACCACTTGCACCCCAAGGTGCCTCACAACCCCACGAACGCACCCAAACCCATGCCTGGCGACAAGGACACGGCGGCGACGGCGGCGGCAAAGCTCGGCCCGAGCTTCCACCATTAATGGTGAAACTCCATCTGAGCTGCATGGGCTCCATGCAAAAGCATGGATGGGTTCATCTTGATCCCAGGAAGCTTCTCGGCAAGTTTCCGGCGGTGGGGAGCAACGCCGGCGCCGGAGCAAAGAGCTCGGCCAAAGCATAATAACCCGAAAACTAGGGTTTCAATCTGCGACGCGCTCACTCGACCAAACTTCCTCAAATTTTGTCAAAGTGATCCTCATGTCCTACAGTTTTTACTCATGATTTTAGTTTTCCATTTGGACGAGTGGTTGCGACGCAAGGCCGAGGCGGAGCATATTAGGTTTCCGACGAGAAACTTCTTCCCGCTGGCAACCGGGGCCATCCCAAGTGTTGGGACTTGACAGGGAGCATATCATGACTCTACAGAATCGACTTCCAAGGGTCTCGGGTGTTAAAACCCAGAGGAAAGGAGGAACCTACCTTGCCGGAGTTGGAGAAGAAAGGTAGAAGCCGGTTCTCCTCCCCCGCGTCGCGCAGCCACCCAGCAAGCTCGGCCTCAACCTCTAGAAGTAGAAGAACCTCCCAGAGAGCTCGGGGGCCAAGTTTGAAGAACTTGGAGCAATCTAATCTCTTCCTCTCTCACCCTCGGTTTGAGCTTGTGGGGGATGTCTCCTCGGCTATCCTAGAGCTAATGGGAACAGTTGCCTCGCTTCAAAGCAACCCACGGACTTAAAAGCTTCCCAGATGCGTTTGTAACCCCCTCCCCCCCACGGGCAGCCGAAGAGACCCAAGCCAAAAAAATATCAAATGCAACAAAATGCCCTTTGGTCCCTACACAACAAACCCTAAGCCCTTAGGTCCCTACTGTAGGTTCAAAATGTTGTAAGGACCTTCACCAATAAGCCCCAAATAATTTGGTCCATAAAACATTTAAGTTTTTGCAAAAATACTTAGTTTTTCGATGCTTTTCACATATTTCGAGACGAACGGGTCATCGAAATGAAAAACGGACTTCGCCTCGACGTCTGGCTCATCGAGACCTTTCAAGTAGCATATTTGCTTTCTTGTTTCGGTGCTCATATAAATTCTCGGCCCATAAAATACAGTGCATTTCACTGTTTGGCACGCATTCCGATGCACCAGGGTCGCCAAACGTGAATTTCGTCAGTGCCATTGCGCTCAGAATGTCAAAATTAGTTAGAATTGACTACTCATACTGCTATGTTCAAGTTTCAGATAGTGAATCGACCGACGACCGATCGAGGGGGGACCGAATTCAAAAGTTACTATTCACAACTTAAGTTGTGGGCCCCGCAACTTCTTCGCTGATTTGCGGAAGATCCGGCCGTCGGATCGAAAACATGTGAATATCATTCTTTCTTGTTTCGAAGAGACGGTCGCACTGGTGATCTCATATTTTTGAGATCAGACCCCGATCAAAAGTCGATATTTTTGGGCCACTTTTACATTACTAATAATCTATTTCTGCCAATTAATTAATTCCAAAAATATTTAAACTTAATTTCGGTTTCAAAAATCATGGTTACTACATCATTGTAGTGAACTTCCGCCACATTATCATCATCCTCATGATCAGTATTATTTTGTTCTTCAACTAATTCTTGTTGCACCTCCGTCTGAGTCTAATTTTGTATTCCCTCAAACTCAGTTATCGCATGATAGTATCTAAAGTCATGTACAGCTCCCAACGAATAGGATCCAAAGTCATGCACATTGTGAGAAGATAAATTTCTGCATTTATTTTTCATTATTAATCACTTACTACCTAATGATATACAAAAAATATATAATAAAAATAATTAAAATGTATGCTAACCCATATTCGTATGTATCGTATTGTTGTCCACCAAGTGGAGCGTGGGATTTGGATGCACGGTCACTAGTACGTGGGAGAGGCAGAGGACCGACAACTATATTTGGAACTCCGTACTCTCTGCAATTGAATAATAAATCAATTTAAATATTTATTTTAACTAAATAATTATATAAAGCCACAATTTGTAATACTAACCTAGATATATTTGCTCCACCTCCGATGTCATCACGAAATGGTTCTCTTTCAGCCATAGGAGATAATACATCTACGTCTAATTCACTATTTAACATTTTTAAAAAATAGTCGTGAGATGCAACCATCTGCTTTTCTGTCACGCCTCGGGGTCGAAATTGCGACTCGGGCTCGCTAACAGATCCGCCGCCCATACGGTGAACCCCGTATAGACGAAGCGTCTAACCTGCAAAAGATAGATACTACAGCTATACAGATATCAGAGCCGAAAGTAAAAGCTGAAATAAAGATAAGATACAACTCCCACAATATACAACAAAGTCCTCACCAAAATACAGAAGTCTCTCTCAGCAATAAAGGAAAGTACAACTCAATACCTCACTACATGGTCGCTCAACATCTAACTCACAAAAACTGGTAAGGGTACCTCTACTCTCTCTCAGGAGATAACTGGAAGGGATCTATCTCGCGACTCCCTTACCTCGGTCAGAAGAAGCAGCAACTGGAGCAGCAGGAACAGGAGCAGACGTCCCTGGGAAAAAAGACACCACGACGGGTGTGAGAACTACATCCCACAGTAGTTCTCAGTGGGTGCCGCCAACAAGCCCAACGGTCTGCCCACTAAGTCTACTATAGGCATGCTGTAACAAATGAAATACTGAAGGAAAGAGCTGGAAATGAATAACCCTACAGCTACTATGCCCCTATCTAGATGCTCAAAAAGTGGAACAGATGATAACATGGTGCATCTACTATCCCTCAACTCAGATCACCCAATCTACCTGACTGCCTCCTCGGGTCCAGTCAAACCTGCACCTACCTACTGCTGTTACATCCCAGAGGACTGGACTGACGTAGGTACGTCCGTAGCTGCCAAAGCTGGGCCAGCCAGAGGGACTGTGTCCATAACTGCCAAAACTGGGCCAGTCAGAGGGACGGCGTCGACAAGTCGCGATACCAAAGTAACAGATCCACCCCGGGCGTGGCTCTGGTGGGGCGCGACCCCATCGAGGACAAAGGTATCCACGCACTCTGTCGAGCTGGCACTGCAGGCTATAGTCAAAATCCACGCTCACGCTCTGAACGAAACAAACTCAGGATCCTCAAACATCTCGCACAACGGTCGGAGCACTCTCGACGACTCAGCTGATCAGCTCTCTCGAATCACAAGACACAAGCAACTCCACCAACTCATAGCACAAAGTCGCATCCACAGCGAACAACTGCCTCATCAGGCCAAACATCGCATCCACTGTGAGAAACTGTCTCAACAGGCCAAACAGGCCGAACATCGCATCCACTGTGAGAAACTGTCTCAACAGGCCAAACAGGCCGAACATCGCATCCACTGCGAACAACTGCCTCAACAGGCCACAATATCCCAACATGCAGACTCATTGACAGGATAAACTCCACCACTGACACAATGAAGGGTCCGGGAACCCCGAAAGACTAGAACCTACAACCGAAATCAAACAAGAACAGGCTCTAGGCATAGCCCCCCGTTGTTCTCGACCCAAGGAAAAGGCAGCCCTTAGAACCCAGACCACTCGAATCATCTCGAGTGGTTAATTTATAGGAAAAAGGTGACGTTTCTTATTGAAAGCCATTTGATCTGGAAGAAATCCATATTTAATGATTTTTAGTTCTTTTTTAGGAAAACAATTGAAAACAAGTTTTATATCCAAGCCTCCAAGAGCTAATGCCTTCGTCCAATCAAACAAGAACAGACTCAGGTGACCCTACGATGCTTGGAAGAAAACATTGGTTGACTAAAATCATATGTGTGTCCAAAAACGGTTCTGGGTTCAAGGTCCTGCTGACACTGGTATACAGCTGCCACTAACATAGTGGCGACAATAAAACAACACATCCCGGGGCCGCCGTCTACCCAAACGGCTCCCGCCACAGATGAACGACCAACTACATCTACCAGACTCCACTCTGCTCCCAAGCACGAGTGTGACATGCATCCCACACTAAAAGAAACCCGACCACTCGGCCCACTACCCGGGCGAGTAAAACACTATGTCCAGGAAGAAAAAAAGTGTGGATGTCTAAAGCAGAATCAACCTAGCCCAAGTTGGAGTTTTCTACAGTCTGGCTGAGCATGCTGCATATGGCGGGGGTGCTAGGTCAAGTTCCAAGATAATAATAATTTAATAGATGATAGAGAGCAGGGAGATGACAAAATCATCAGATAATACAAGGAATAGTAATTCCTACATTCTAACATGCTGTACAAGAATTCACTATCATGCATAGTCCTACAATAGCAGGCTTAATGTACAGTCCATCAATCTTGGAGACATGGCCACCCACCTGAAGAGCTGAACTATCCAAGGTTCCACAGCTGAAAATACCCAGAAACCCAATGTCACGCCCCGGGGTCAGAACTGTACCCCGGGCTCGCCAACAGATCCGCCGCCCCTACAGGAAGCCCCGTAGAGACGTAGCGTCAAACCTGCAAAAATGGATTAACTATAGAAACAGATATCAGAGCAGTAAGGAAAAACTACTATGAACAGAAAATAGTACAGTCTCTCACAAAGAAACAAAAGAGTACAACTCGATACCTCACTACATAACTCTCAAACATGACACAACCAAAATATAGGGGTACCTCTATAACACACTGAAGCTGGAGGGGAAGGGATCTATCTCGCGACTCCCTTACCTCGATCTGGAAGAGCTGGATCAGCAACAGGCACCGCAGGAACTGGAGCTGACGTCCCTGGGGAAAAAGACACCACGACGGGTGTGAGAACTACCTCCCACAGTAGTTCTCAGTGGGTGCCGCCAACAAGCCCGACGGTCTGCCCACTAAGTCCACTAGAGGCATACAGTAACACAAGAAATGCAGTATAGAGGAGCTAGAAAGTAAAACATCTACTGCTACTATGCCTCTATCTAAATGCTCAAAGGGCGGGACAGAATGAATATGATGCCACGACCAACTCTCTCTCAACTCAGATCACCCAATCCAAACTGACTGCCCCATAGGGTCCAGTCAAGCCTGCGCCTACCTACTGCCGTACATCCCAGAGGACCGGACTTATGTAGGACGTCCGTGACTGCCAAAACTGGCTCAGCCAGAGGGACGGCGTCCGTGACTGCCAAAACTGGCTCAGCCAGAGGGACGGTGTCCGTGACTGCCAAAACTGGCTCAGCCAGAGGGACACGTATCAAACCCAACTCCGGAGTGGTACTCGTGGGTAGCGACCCCACCGAGCAAAGTATCTGCACATCTCTGTCGATCTCAAGTATGGCTGCTGCAGGCTATGATCCAATCACTGTCTCACTCACTGACTAAAAAAAATCCACACTGTCACTATGACCATGTCCCAAAGATCCCAGATCCACTGTCACTATCACTATCACTATCACTATCTCAATGATGAACAATCTACAGACTGCTACCAACACTACTCGGTCCCCAGACACGAGTACAATGCATCATAGCTACTAAACCTCCCAACCCGCAACCCGGGGAAAGATCACAATGTCAGAACGACAAGGGTACAACCACTGGGGGAAAGCTAAGGTGATGAGCAAATCTGAATACATGTTCACATTTTCTGTAGTCTAATTGTGCATGAATAAATAATTAACTGACAATAAAGCTAAGTTGAGTTTCCATGTTGTAAGAGTTCAAATACTGCAAGTGGTTCAATGAGGTCATCAGATTTAACAACTATCAACTGTGGGTACTATCATACAGTTTGCACAGATTAAACAGCTCATATACTATCATGCATGCACTTATAATCATAGAATTAGAGTGCAGTCCATAGGTATTGAAAGCAGGATCACCCACCTGATCGCGCTAACTGTCCGGGACGGTACAGATAAACAGTCCAGAAATCGACAATCTCCCAGATCCACAGCGTAAGGAGCACAGGGAAAGTGCTCCTACAATCCTGGGTACAACAAACATCTCAATTATACACATTTCACACACAACAACTACTATTCCAAAAATCTGCAAACACAGTTACTGTTCACACGCGATTTTCACCTGAAAATAAATTTTCTAAAATTCCAATAAAAATATCACGACGATCCTCGCGAAGTGTAGATGTCGATAGGCTCTTGAATCGTCGAATTCCGATGTCCGGATGAGGAGATAAAAATCCGCGAAGTGAGTGCTGTCCAGAAATCTCACAACAAAACAGCGGCTCAGAAATGCCTCGAAATCCGTGCCAAAAACCCAAATCCAGGCAAAACACTCAACACGAAAGTCGAAGATTTACCTCTCGTGAATCCAACGCCGCAAAAATCGCTGAAATTGGATGTCGGGGTAGCTCTGTAGAAATTTTAGACCGAAATGCGACGATAATGGCCTTCAACAGAAATCCGTCGCTCCGCACTTCGAGGTAGAAGACACAGTCGTCGCGGCTTCCAAAAGTTCTGAAACTTCACCAGGAGTTAGCCAAGAGGGAGAGGAAGATTTTTCATAAAAGGATCAAGTGCTGGTTCTCACGGGAAAAGGGTGAAAAAACCAGCCCAAGGTGACCTATATATAGGCCTCCAAGAAAAAGCCCCCAAAAAAACCAAGTTATTGGGCTCGGGCCCAAACTTTCGGGCGCCCGAAAGATTTCGGGCGCGCACAGTGCGGCCCGGCCCAAATCTTTCGGGCGCACACAGTGCGGCCCGGCCCAATACACGCCGTCGGACGGGATCCCAGATCCGTCCGACCCGCCTCAGAGGCCGCCACGTGTCGCCCGAACAGCGAACACCGAAGCTGGCCACTCACCGGCTGCCACGTGTCCCGCCTGCTCACACAGTAAGGCGGTGGCGCCCGCCAATGAGCGGGCGCCACGTGTCCACCCGGTTGACCCGCTGCCCGCCCGGCAGCGCGACGTGGGTCGCACGTGGGCACGCGCCCCGAGGCACCTACCGCGCGCTCGGTGCACCGCGCACGATGCACCCGCCAATCACAGGATGACACGTGTCCCCTGGTTCACCGTGCACCAGAGACGAAGATCCGTGGACCGCGCGCACAACACCGCACCAACCACGGTGTGCCACGTGTCCTACCCTCGGTCCACCGTGCACCCCGCCAAGGCCCGTGGACCGCGCCCGCTGCGCCGGCCAACCGCAGCGCGCCACGTGGCCAGCGCCCGGTGCACGCGCCCCGCGGTGGACCGCGCGCCTGCGCCGCCGTCCGCCGCCGCGTTCCGCCGCGCTCCGCTGCCGCCGGCGCCACCCCGGCCGCCGGAACAGTAACTCTAGCCTCGATTTTCGTGTTTTCGCGTCCGGGCTCCGAAAAATTCAAGTAAATAGTCCATTTCGCTCGTTTTCGCGCGCTGAATCCCAATACGAGGTCCGTTCGGCCAAATTCCACTTCTAAAATTTCCCAAAAATTCCCGGAAGAGTAGACTTGATCCAATTTCCGTTCCGGGTCACCTTCTTGGCTCCAATAAGCGCGCAAACACCTCACACACCCAAA
The DNA here is from genome assembly GCA_029168755.2 of Tillandsia fasciculata. Lineage (NCBI taxonomy): Eukaryota > Viridiplantae > Streptophyta > Magnoliopsida > Poales > Bromeliaceae > Tillandsia > Tillandsia fasciculata. The sequence goes on along the minus strand of CM054938.1, from coordinate 21,106,813 downwards.
ATGGGCTTCCAGAACAGAAAACAAGCTCTAAATTCCTCAGAAACTCAATCTGGGGCCTGACACGCACACACGCACTCCCAGAAGCCTCCAAACCAACAGTAAACCACAGTGTGGGGGTTCGGGTCCTCACATCCTCCCCCACTAAAAGAAAGTTTCGTCCTCGAAACAAATACGGCTCAAAAGAAAGTCTCCAAACCCAAAGGTAAGCATCTACCAACACAAACTCCAACTCCCCAGTCGCTACAACCTCTCCACAAAGCGAGTCCAACCACTGGATATAGCTCAGGAATTCCCAAACACTGGGGACGAGGTAGAACAGCCAACTCTACGCGTCCAAACTATTCGGATTACACCGCAAAACTTAACAGAGAAAGAAAGGGCCCCACCAGTAGGAAGGTCATCAACCCCCAACTCTCCAATTTAGAAAACAACTGAAATTAGCGAAAGGTTCGCAAATTTCGGCACAAGAGTAAGAAAAGAGGGAGAGAGGTGTTGATGTCGTTCCTGCTGTGGCAACGAAACGAAGCTACGGTCTAATCGTGCCCCTAAAAGAAACACCACTCTATCCAAGACCCCTAGAGACAAACCCTCTAGTCCTAGGCGTCACCTACGCTCGACCAGTCGCACCTAACCCGAAGCCGCTGAAGCCACTGCTGCAGGAAGGACGCCTCGGTAACCAGTAGAAATGATCCCCTGTCGTCCAACTCGCGGAAAGCCACTGTTCTCCGTTCGCAATCAAATGTTGCACGATACCGCACCAGCTGGTCGTCCCAAGTGCTCCATCTGGGTCGGGGAGCTGCAACTGAACCATCACAACTATCGGCGTACCTCTCAAAATTTCAACTGTTCTGATCACACCCCAAAGTTCGCCTCTGCTGGAAGGTACATGGATGAATCCAATCGCTAATGCAAGTCACAAAATTCCTATCCCTTAATTATGCAAAAAAAATGCACATGCCCCGATATCATGCAGATGGATGCAAAAGCCCCACTGAAGAATAAATGAGATGCACCGGTATCAAAAGAGCCTGAGCACGGACTGCTAAGAATAGACTAATACCTGCGACGACCTGCTCTGCTGCTGAAGTGTCCTCAACCTGAGCGGCATAAACACGACCGCTCGGTGCCGGGGGACGTCGCTCTGGCTGTCGAGAAGAAGATGAGGCAACATCTGGCCTGCTATAGGCCGCAGAAGGATCGGCTGGCTGGTAAGGGGCAAACGGTGCAGATGCTAATGAAGGAGCTGGATGGCCGGCTCTAGGGCACACGCTCGCAAAGTGACCGGCCTGCCCGCAGCGAAAACAATGGCCCTGTCTCTGCGGGCACTGAGTCGGTAGGTGTGGGCCTCCACAGATAACACACCGATCTGGGCGCTGCTGCTGAAAAGTCTGCTGTCGTGGGGGTCGACGCTGCTGCTGCTGTACCTGGCGAGACGCCCCCGATCTCTGATGTCCCTGGTACCCCTGGCCCTGCGAGTGGGAACGTGGAGGTCTCGGGGGTCCCTGCCTACTAGACTGCCCCTCCTCCGGAGAAGCCGGGCGCTTCGCCCCAGAAGTCGCTACAGGGGCCGGAGATACCTCATCCATCACGGCCTCTCCACTCTCCACATACAAAGCCTGCTCCATCGAGGCCTCCAAGGTCTGCAGTCGGCGGGAGCGGACAAACTGGTAAATGTCTCGGCGAAGTCCTCTCTCAAACATGTAAACGCGATGGCTCTCATCTCTAGCCACATGAGGCACACATGCCAACAACTGGTTGAATTCCGCTATGTACATGTGCACCGGCCTATCTCCCTGGCGGAGATTCTTCAACTGCTCCTCCAGTCGCTGTCGACGCTCTCAGGAAAGAATGCTCCCAGCAACATGCTCCGAAACTCGGTCCAAGAAAGAAGCTGCGTCCCAGGTGGACCAGCTGGTCGCACACGCCGCCACCACGCCTCGGCGTTGCTTTCCAGAAAATGGGTAGCCAGAATAACCCGATACCTCTCATCCACAAATAAGCTCTCAAAGTGGCGCTCCATGGTGGTAATCCAAGTCTCGGCCGCCCAAGGCTCAGCACTCATGCCCGAAAAGCGGGGCGGATCGAACCGTCGAAATCTCATCAGCAAATCTACAACCTCCCGCTGCTCTGACTCAGTCAACGCTCCCGTCGCCCCAGTCGGTGGTCTACTCGAAACCGGCTCAGCAGGAATCGCTGGCGCCGGCTGCACCTCAGGGGGTGCCACAACAGGGGAAGAAGGCACCGGCGAAGCCTCAGGGGGTGCCACCGCCGGCTGTGCTCTCTGCTCCAGTAAGAGCGTCAGCCGCGCCACTGCCTCCTCCTGGCGTCTAGCCGCCTCAGCCAACTGTGCCATCTGGGCACGGAGCTCCTGAATCTCAGCCTGAGGTCCTCGCCCCGAGTCCTCCTGCTCGGGCTCAGAGGACGAAGGCTGCGAGCGCGTCACCATCGAACGTCGAGGAGGCATCCCCACCTGAGGGACAAAACACACAATCAAAACCAAAAGCAACACTCGACCCAATCCAGCGAAAGTCAAAAGGCATGTCCCCCTTTCCGAAGCACTATGTTGTCTGCAGCCAACATAGTCGCCACAGAAGGAAGGCATGTCTATCACTCGTCCCTATCCACTCGGGAGAGTTAGATACCCAATCAAGACTTTCGCTAAAAGTCTCGGCTCTCACGTGGGTCATCCTAGGGTTTAACCATAAGCCTAGGGTTCCTAAGTCCTCAAGACCTACACCCTAAGCTCTGATACCACTCTAATCTGTCACGCCCCGGGGTCAGAACTGTACCCCGGGCTCGCCAACAGATCCGCCGCCCCTACAGGAAGCCCCGTAGAGACGTAGCGTCAAACCTGCAAAAATGGATTAACTATAGAAACAGATATCAGAGCAGTAAGGAAAAACTACTATGAACAGAAAATAGTACAGTCTCTCACAAAGAAACAAAAGAGTACAACTCGATACCTCACTACATAACTCTCAAACATGACACAACCAAAATATAGGGGTACCTCTATAACACACTGAAGCTGGAGGGGAAGGGATCTATCTCGCGACTCCCTTACCTCGGTCTGGAAGAGCTGGATCAGCAACAGGCACCGCAGGAACTGGAGCTGACGTCCCTGGGGAAAAGACACCACGACGGGTGTGAGAACTACCTCCCACAGTAGTTCTCAGTGGGTGCCGCCAACAAGCCCGACGGTCTGCCCACTAAGTCTACTAGAGGCATAAAGTAACACAAGAAATGCAGTATAGAGGAGCTAGAAAGTAAAACATCTACTGCTACTATGCCTCTATCTAAATGCTCAAAGGGCGGGACAGAATGAATATGATGCCACGACCAACTCTCTCTCAACTCAGATCACCCAATCCAAACCGACTGCCCCATAGGGTCCAGTCAAGCCTGCGCCTACCTACTGCCGTACATCCCAGAGGACCGGACTTATGTAGGACGTCCGTGACTGCCAAAACTGGCTCAGCCAGAGGGACGGCGTCCGTGACTGCCAAAACTGGCTCAGCCAGAGGGACGGTGTCCGTGACTGCCAAAACTGGCTCAGCCAGAGGGACACGTATCAAACCCAACTCCGGAGTGGTACTCGTGGGTAGCGACCCCACCGAGCAAAGTATCTGCACATCTCTGTCGATCTCAAGTATGGCTGCTGCAGGCTATGATCCAATCACTGTCTCACTCACTGACTAAAAAAATCCACACTGTCACTATGACCATGTCCCAAAGATCCCAGATCCACTGTCACTATCACTATCACTATCACTATCTCAATGATGAACAATCTACAGACTGCTACCAACACTACTCGGTCCCCAGACACGAGTACAATGCATCATAGCTACTAAACCTCCCAACCCGCAACCCGGGGAAAGATCACAATGTCAGAACGACAAGGGTACAACCACTGGGGGAAAGCTAAGGTGATGAGCAAATCTGAATACATGTTCACATTTTCTGTAGTCTAATTGTGCATGAATAAAAAATTAACTGACAATAAAGCTAAGTTGAGTTTCCATGTTGTAAGAGTTCAAATACTGCAAGTGGTTTAATGAGGTCATCAGATTTAACAACTATCAACTGTGGGTACTATCATACAGTTTGCACAGATTAAACAGCTCATATACTATCATGCATGCACTTATAATCATAGAATTAGAGTGCAGTCCATAGGTATTGAAAGCAGGATCACCCACCTGATCGCGCTAACTGTCCGGGACGGTACAGATAAACAGTCCAGAAATCGACAATCTCCCAGATCCACAGCGTAAGGAGCACAGGGAAAGTGCTCCTATAATCCTGGGTACAACAACACATCTCAATTATACACATTTCACACACAACAACTACTATTCCAAAAATCTGCAAACACAGTTACTGTTCACACGCGATTTTCACCTGAAAATAAATTTTCTAAAATTCCAATAAAAATATCACGACGATCCTCGCGAAGTGTAGATGTCGATAGGCTCTTGAATCGTCGAATTCCGATGTCCGGATGAGGAGATAAAAATCCGCGAAGTGAGTGCTGTCCAGAAATCTCACAACAAAACAGCGGCTCAGAAACGCCTCGAAATCCGTGCCAAAAACCCAAATCCAGGCAAAACACTCAACACAAAAGTCGAAGATTTACCTCTCGTGAATCCAACGCCGCAAAAATCGCTGAAATCGGATGTCGGGGTAGCTCTGTAGAAATTTTAGACCGAAATGCGACGATAATGGCCTTCAACAGAAATCCGTCGCTCCGCACTTCGAGGTAGAAGACACAGTCGTCGCGGCTTCCAAAAGTTCTGGAACTTCACCAGGAGTTAGCCAAGAGGGAGAGGAGGATTTTTTATAAAAGGATCAAGTGCTGGTTCTCACGGGAAAAGGGTGAAAAAACCAGCCCAAGGTGACCTATATATAGGCTCCAAGAAAAAGCCCCCAAAAAACCAAGTTATTGGGCTCGGGCCCAAACTTTCGGGCGCCCGAAAGATTTCGGGCGCGCACAGTGCGGCCCGGCCCAAATCTTTCGGGCGCACACAGTGCGGCCCGGCCCAATACACGCCGTCGGACGGGATCCCAGATCCGTCCGACCCGCCTCAGAGGCCGCCACGTGTCGCCCGAACAGCGAACACCGAAGCTGGCCACTCACCGGCTGCCACGTGTCCCGCCTGCTCACACAGTAAGGCGGTGGCGCCCGCCAATGAGCGGGCGCCACGTGTCCACCCGGTTGACCCGCTGCCCGCCCGGCAGCGCGACGTGGGTTGCACGTGGGCACGCGCCCCGAGGCACCTACCGCGCGCTCGGTGCACCGCGCACGATGCACCCGCCAATCACAGGATGACACGTGTCCCCTGGTTCACCGTGCACCAGAGACGAAGATCCGTGGACCGCGCGCACAACACCGCACCAACCACGGTGTGCCACGTGTCCTACCCTCGGTCCACCGTGCACCCCGCCAAGGCCCGTGGACCGCGCCCGCTGCGCCGGCCAACCGCAGTGCGCCACGTGGCCAGCGCCCGGTGCACGCGCCCCGCGGTGGACCGCGCGCCTGCGCCGCCGTCCGCCGCCGCGTTCCGCCGCGCTCCGCTGCCGCCGGCGCCACCCCGGCCGCCGGAACAGTAACTCTAGCCTCGATTTCCGTATTTTCACGTCCGGGCTCCGAAAAATTCAAGTAAATAGTCCATTTCGCTCGTTTTCGCGCGCTGAATCCCAATACGAGGTCCGTTCGGCCAAATTCCACTTCTAAAATTTCCCAAAAATTCCCGGAAGAGTAGACTTGATCCAATTTCCGTTCCGGGTCACCTTCTTGGCTCCAATAAGCGCGCAAACACCTCACACACCCAAAATGGGCTTCCAGAACAGAAAACAAGCTCTAAATTCCTCAGAAACTCAATCTGGGGCCCGGCACGCACACACGCACTCCCAGAAGCCTCCAAACCAACAGTAAACCACAGTGTGGGGGTTCGGGTCCTCACACCCAAATCTCCAACTCCAACGGGTCCAGCAATACCGGCAAACTCACCTGGGTACAACATAAGGTTCACAATTACACTTAATTCCACAATTTGCCCAAATAAGTTACAATCTGAATTCAGCCACAAAGATGTCACTTTTTCACCTGCAAACAATGCTCCAAAAATTTCAATAAAAATACTACGGCGATCGTCGCGTCGAGACCTTCGAAACGGGTACTTGTACGTCCAAATCCGAGCCCCGTAGGCCGAGTTACAAATTCCACAACACAGGGTGCGCAAAACTTCACAATCTCACAACTGTAATAATCAGCACAGTAAAAGGGGAAACAGTATACCTTCGGAAAAGCCTCAGAAAAATCCCAGAAAAATACGACGATAATCCTCGCGACGAGTAGATGCAAAAAGTGTACAGGCTTGTCTCGATCCGACGCTCGAGCGCGGAGATAAAATTCCGGTAAGGGGCTACTGTCCAAAAACTCCACCAGCAAACAGTGGCTTAGAAATGTCTCAAAAACCGTGCCACGAACTCAGAATCAACCAAGGCGATCAATACGGAAAACGAAGGCGTACCTCTCGTGAATCTAACGCCGTGAAAATCGTCCAAAAATACTGAAGGAGTAGCTCTGTGGACCTCTCAGATCGAACTGCGACGATAACGGGCCTCCGATGAAAGATTGTCACTCTGTGCTCCGATGCCGAAGTCGTCGACGCCGCGGCTTCCAAAAATTCCGGGCCTCTGCCAGAAGATGCACGACAGGAAGATCTCCAACTTTGGTGAGGGGTCCAAAGGCAGGGAAGCTCGGGAAAAGCCTCACACAAGGGCTGGAAGAGGGAATAAATAGGCCCAGCCTGAGAAAAATCAGGAATTTGGACTTTTGGGCCCAAAACCGGGCGCCCGGGACTATCGGGCCGTTACAGTGTTGGGCCCGGCCCAACACTGTGCGCGCCCGAAATGACCAGGGCCCTCCCACGCGTCCAGCCGACACCGCCAGCGCCCGGCGCACGTGCGCCAACCAGCCGCGCAGCCCCGCGTGTCCCGACACGCGGACGTGCGTGGCTGCGCCAGGCCAACCGCGGGGCGCCACGTGGCGCCCCCACGTCGCCCCCACGACGCCCTGCCGGTACGGACACCTGCCCCCGCCACTGCATGAACCGCGTGCACAAGGACCCGCCAACCCCAAGCCACCACGTGGCCACCCCCGGTCCACCGTACACCCTGGCCAAGTCCGTGGACCGCGCCTACAGAACCAGCCACTCACGAGATGCCACGTGTCTCAGCCCCACGGTGCACGCCGGCCCCGTGGATCGCGCGCCTGCCCGCGCGCCCGTGCGCCTGCCCGCGCGCCCGTGCGCCTGCCCGCGGCCGCTCCACCGCCTGCCCGAGCCCACGCCGCCGCGCTCTGCTGCTGCCCGCCGCTGCCGCCGGCGCCGGACAGTACCAGCCGCCTCGAAATCCGTGCCGGGTCATCCGGGCTCCGAAAAATCCAAGTAAATAGCCCATTTCGATCGTTTTCGCGTGCTGATTCCAAATTCGATGTCCGTTTGGCCCAATTCTGCTTCTAAAATTTTCCAAAGGCCTCCGGTGATGCAAACTTACTCCCAAATTACACCAGGAATCTATTTTTTGGGTCCGACACGCGCACAAACACTCCCAAAAGCCACTAATCCATCAATAAACCTTTAAGTGGGGATTCGGGTCCTCACATTCTCTATGTAGATTATCAAACATGAACAGTTCCTTGATAATGCCATCATACCACACAATGAGTCATCATCCGTAATTTCGATCACATCATATTGATTTTCTCTCATTGGGCATCAAACTTTAATAATTAGATGACATTCATCTCTTCTTATATCGGTAATTCTATACATTTTTCTCTCGAAATTCCTAAATGTAATATTCATTGGGATGCCACTTAATTTCTTACGACCTCCAATATACTGTGGATTATAATCTTATATAACAAATTGTTCATTCCAGTTAATACCAATAGCCACATTATGAGCCATCCTAATTTTAAAAAATAAAAATATTCACAAAATAAATACAAAAAAAATTAATATCGTATGATAATTAAATATTATATAATACATCTAATTATATAATAATTTTTTTAGGTTAGTAACTGACTGAATTAAACTAATTAAACTACTAATTTGTATTTTAAATAAATCAATTAACAAACAACTAATTTCATAAACTATATAATTAAACTACTAATTTGTATTTTAAACAAACTCGATGGTCCATCAGCAAAGAAAGTGAACTAGCTAAGTTGCAATCATTACTTTTCTTTTTAGATAATTTGTATTTTTAGGTCAGTACTAGAGGTCCTCCCTTCTATACTTTCAAATCCCACCACCAAATTGTAGCTATACTATATAATAATTTCCTAAACAATTAACAAACCAATTAACAAACTTTTTTACAAACCAATTACCAAACAACTAATTTCCTAAACTATATAATAAATTTTTTTATATAATTCAAATAATAAAGTTATTTAACTTTCTAAATCCTAAACACAATAAATTAAACTACTAAATAATGGTGAGAGAGAGAGAATGTAAGAATGTATCTGAACTACTAGAGAGGGTGTGATGTTAGCTTGTAAGAAGTAGAGAGAGAGTGAGCTCAAACTCGAGCTCAAAATACGCAATGGGAGCTTGCTGCAAAAGAGAGATGGAACTCGGTGGAGGTGTATAGTGAGAGAGAGAGAGAGAGTGTGTGTGTGTGCGTGTGTGTGCAGTGTGTGTGTGTGAGAGAGAGAGAGAGAGAGCTCCTGCAGGTTGGGAGTGGGAAGAAGAAGAAGAAAAAGAGAAGAAGAATGATGAGAAGCATACGGTTCAGTCGGGCGGGCTAGGGTTAAATATAATAAAAACGGTGAACGATTCACCGCTTTTAAAAGTGATGAACCAAGCGGTGAATCGTTCACCGCTTTACTAGGACTTAAATTTCTTTTAAAATTTATGAATGCGGTCAATCATTCACCGTATTTAAAAGTGGTGAATCATTCACCACTTAAAATTATTTTTGTAAAAAAAAAATTCATAGGCCTATTTTTATAATTATAAAAATTTATAAAATTATTTTTAAAAAAAAATCATAGTAAGCAGACAACTGAAGCTATTTATATGGCGGCAAGTGCAAGCCGCTTAAGTGAATCCCTCGCTACCACCGGGATGTGCATGTCGGCAAGGATCTCCTGATGGGGGCCGGGAATGCATTGGCCATGCAAAATCACCCACCACCAATATAATCCACCCTACACGGCGAACTAATGCTACCTCAGTTGCTCCTCTTCCTCCGCCTCCATCACCTGTCATGGCCCCAGTGTTGGGGCCTTTTTTTTTTTTTTTTTTTTTTTTTTTTGAAAGAAAGATAGAATGCTATCCGTTTCGTTTATTATTAAAATAAACTTAGCTGAAAATGTGAAGTAACTAGGCTACAAACTCAGGTCAAGTATTGTGGCACTTGAAAAGTGGGCACTAGCTTGATTGGAGAAGTTCAAGGAGTCCAAACCACTAACCTTCTTCAATGGAGAAGATTTTATAAATTGCATTTTGAATGTTAGCCCATCGAGTGGGTGGTGACAGGGCTCACGCAAAAGTTTGAAAAAGAAGGACTGCTTGATCATATCGTGTATACAACTACACATAACGAACCGGCCCCTTTATATTGCCTACAATTAATCTTCTTAATATCATCACAAATATGCCATCCTCAATAGAATAAAATAATCAAATTCAAAAAGCACAAACAAATTAATGCATGTCTAGCTTCAATGTTAATTTCCATTTTCAAATTCACTTAATCATAAGCTTTTTTTATATGCATATAAACATGAATTTTGTTTTATTTCTTCTTCTTTTCTGTGTGATAATGGTCTTTTTTTTTTTTTTCCTTTTTTTTTTTTTTTTTTTTTTTTTCTTTTGTTTCTTTACATTTGCATATTCTGAAACTGCATTCTACTACAATTTGTTGTATATTTATGCATGCAGTCGAAGCATGCAGTGAGTATACTGCAAGATATGATGGTGATCCCTACTTCATTATAGGGAGCTTAATTTCCCGTAGAATTTTTTGTCTCTCCTCATCTGGATCATACATCGGAGGGAGACAATATATACTCAAATGATATCTTAGACAAAAACAAATAAAATACGGTCTCATTTAGTCTTATTGTTTTTTTTTTATATGTTTTAAACACTACAGTCTAAATAATTTGATATATCGGTAGAATTTCTTTTTTGTTTTGTTATTATAGTTGGTTAACTAAAAACACACGACAGCTATAGCTCACAAGCGAAAAATTATAATTTAAAAAAAATTATAAAAGCAAAATGAATGTTGCTTTTAAAATTTTGTTTTTTTTAAAATTTTGTTGTTAAATAACCTGTATTAAATGATAGAATTAAACGAAATCCACCGTCTCCTCCTACACTATATTAGTATATTAGGTAGAAAATGACAATAATACCAATTAAAGGAGGCCCAATTAGATTAAGAATATGTAAATTAATATGGAAGCTGAAGTCAGCACGACGCGCAATTGCGTGGCCATTTGCTCCTGGCAAGCCTAATTTACTAACCAGTTTTCACTATACGTGGACTCTCTCAATCGTGATTGCATGAGGTCCGTGACGATTGTGATTTATGGCTGCTTTCCTCCACGGCTTCCTCCGTGATCGTGATTGTATGGCTCTCGCTTCTTTCTCTGCCGCTACTGTTGCCATCTACGACTTCACGAACAGCCATGATGGCGGCCTCGTCGGGCGGCACCTTGAGGTCGGAGCGACAGAGAGGGCAGGTGGTGTGGGTGTCGAGCCACGAGTCGATGCACGCCGGGTGGAACGCGTGGCAGCACACCGTCAGTAGCCGCACGGCGTCGCTGCCGCTGAACTCTGACAAGCACACTGCGCATTCTATTCCGCACTTCCCCTCCTGCATGCCCTTCACCGCTGAGTACGGTATCATCGGGAACGATGCAAGGATTCCCGAATCTAGCCCACCCACCTTCGCTTCCTCACCAGTAGTAGTGGCGTCGGGGGAGCGAAGGAGGTGGCGACGACGATGCAGCCAAAGGGAGGCAAAGTGGAGGAGGTCACGGCAAAGGAAGATGGAGAGGAAGCAAAGGAGTATGAAGAAAAGAATGAAGACGGGGAGGAGCATCGAGAGGGAGTGCACCGATGATGGT
>CM054938.1:20369945-20483046 GCA_029168755.2 Tillandsia fasciculata | reverse complement strand
GTATAGTCAATACCACGCACTAACATCGCAAACCGTAAGTCCGAAAATATCTATTTTACGAAAACCCAAAAACGACAAGTCCCCGTCACCCGACGGGTCCCCGCACGAACGCCGCTGCCGTCGATGCCCCGCGCGGCACAAACCCGCGCGGCACTCATCCGCGGGCGGCGCCCGTCCTCCCGCGGCACCGCCGCCGCGGGGTGGGTTGCCCGCGCAGCGCCCGCGCGGGTGCGGCTCGCGCGGCGCCCGCGGGCGGCGCCTGCGCGGGTGTAGGCCCGCGCGGGCGCCCGCGCGGGTGCTGGCCCGCGGGGGCGGCGCCCCGCGCGGTGCGCCCCACGCGGCTCCCGCGGGTGTTGCCCGCGGGCGGCGCCAGCGCGGCGCCGCGCGGTGCGGGCCCGCGCGGCGTCAGCGCGGCGCCCGCGCGGGTGCAAGCCGCGCGGCACCCGCCCCCCCCGCGGTCCGAGCCCGCGCGGTCGCGCCCGCGGGCGTCGCCGACGCGGCGCCCGCGCCCCCTCGGTATCCGCTGCACGGTGCCCTATCGGCACCCGCGTCTCTCCCCCCCCCCCCCCCCCCCCCTCCACGCGGTGCCCTAGCGGCACCGCGCGTCTCCCCCCCGCCCGCGCGACGACTGCGGCGGCCGACGGAGACGGGAGACGGGGGAAAAGAAAACCCAAAACAAGAAACCTATCGGAAAAACCCGAAAAATTACAAACGGAAAGATTACTAACCGATGATCGACGGGGAGTTCGCCCGTTCGCGTTCTTGCCTTCGGTACGTCGTTCGGGACGATCGGGCTCCTCCATCTCCTTCCTCTTTCTTCTTTCTTTCCTCCGGTTAGGGTTTCCGCCTTTTCTTTTCTTTTTCCCCCCCGTTTCTCTCCGGCTGGGGTTTCTTTTTTGCAAAAAGTGAATTTTCCCTTTTCGTACGTACTAATATATCCCCCCTTTTAAATCTTAGTCACCGATTAATTAATTTTCTAATTAATTAATCATAGGAAATAAAATCCAAAGATTTCTCGGAAAGCGTGCCACGATTAATTAATTTCCTAATTAATTAATCATAGGAAATAAATTCCGAAATTCCTTGAAAAGCGTGCAGGATATTTTGCACGGAATCCGATGCACACCAAAACACCGCAACTCTAGAAACCCTGTTCCGGGAGATCCCAACATCGGATTTCAGATCCGATCGCACCGTCGGTCTTCGTTTTTCGGGCTCTTTCCAGAAAAATACACATGGAACGCACCGACCGACTTACGAAAATTAAATAATTTTATTTCACTTAACAATAACATTATTACATGTGAGTTCAAAAATACCCGAAAAGTCGGTCACTACACCACTCACACTTTATAAAAAGTTTCGTCCCGAAACTTAAACACAAACTCGCTAAACAACTCGGGAAAACATTCCCTCATTTTCGATTCCAGTTCCCACGTCGCCTCGCGCTCTTCGTGGTTGCTCCACTGGACTTTTACATAGGGGATAGTTCGATTGCGCAACTTCTTGTCCTCTCTTGCCAAAATCCGCACCGGCGTCTCCTCGACGCTCAAGTCCTCCTGCAACTCGATGGTGGAAGCATCCAAGGCATGAGAGGGGTCAGCGAGGTACTTCCGGAGCATTGAGACATGGAACACGTTGTGGACTCGTTCGAGGTTCGGCGGCAAGGCTAACCGGTACGCCACCGGTCCCACGCGTTCTAGGATCTCGAACGGTCCCACGTACCTCGGACTTAACTTCCCTTTTATGCCGAAACGTCGGTTCCCCTTGGAGGGTGAAACTCGGAGTAACACGTGCTCACCCACCATGAACTCTAAGTCTCGTCGTCTGTTGTCCGCGTAGCTTTTCTGTCTGCTCTGGGCGGTCAGTAGCCTTTGTTTAATCAAACGCACCTTTGCTTCGGTCTCCTCCACCAAATCTGGGCCCAGAAACTTACGCTCACCCAAGTCGTCCCAGCATATTGGAGACCGACAGCGGCGCCCGTACAGGGCCTCGTATGGCGCCATCTGAATACTGGCCTGGTAGCTGTTATTGTAGGCAAATTCCACCAGGGGTAAACACCGTGACCACCCTTCGCCCAAGTCAAGCACGCACGCTCGAAGCATGTCCTCCACGATTTGTATCACCCGCTCGATTGTCCGTCGGTCTGCGGGTGAAAAGCTGTGCTGAAGTGCAACTTGGTTCCCATTGCTCGTTGCAGGCTCTGCCAAAAGTTTGACACAAATCGCGTGTCCCTGTCCGACGTGATGGATGCCGGTACCCCATGCAACCTCACTATCTCATTGATGTATGTTTGTGCCAGTCGTTCCCGAGTCCACGTCGTGTGTATGGGCAGAAAGTGGGCCGATTTCGTCAAACGATCCACAATGACCCATATCGCATCGTGTCCCTGTGGCGACCTCGGGAAGCCGGTCACAAAATCCATGGTAATCATCTCCCACTTCCACTCGGGCACCGGTAACGGTTGCAACTTTCCTGCCGGGCGTTGATGCTCGGCCTTCACTTGTTGGCACACCAGGCAGTGTGCCACGAATCGGGTCACGTCCCCCTTCATCTTGGGCCACCAGAAGGTCTGCTTTGACGTCCTTGTACATCTTCGTTCCCCCGGGATGCGCCGCATATGGGGCAGTATGCGCCTCCCTCAGGATTTCCTCTTTGAGTTCCGGTAGATCCGGCACGCAGATTCGTCCCCGAAATCGTATCGTGCCGTCGGAGCTCACTGTGAAATCGCCCCCTTGTTCGGCGGTTATCCTGTCTCGCACCAGCTGGAGTTGGTCATCGGTCGATTGTCCCTTCAGAATCCTGTCCAGCAGGGTAGGTCTGACCACCAGGGTCAAGAGTTGTGCGACGTGCCCGCTGGCACCACTTCCAGTCTTAATTGCGAAAACTCTGCAATCAGACGGTCCTGTGGGTGATAGCACTCACACCTGTTCCCTCGCCTGCCCCTTGCGACTCAAGGCGTCGGCCACCACGTTTGCTTTTCCCGGATGGCAGTGGATCGACAAGTCGTAATCTTTCAGTAGCTCGAGCCACCGCCTTTGTCGCAAGTTTAGCTCCTTCTGGGTGAAAAGGTACTTGAGACTTTATGATCTGAATACACATTGCAGTGCGCCCCGTACAGGTAGTGTCTCCATAACTTGAGGACAAACACCACTGCTGCGAGTTCCAAGTCGTGCACGGGGTAATTCCGCTCGTACTCCTTGAGTTGCCTTGACGCATAGGCTATGACCTTACCCCGTTGCATCAACACACCTCCAAGTCCGTTCCGCGACGCGTCGCAATAAACTCATAATCCTCCCCAGGTTCCGGTAAGGCGAGAACCGGGGCCCGCGTCAATCTGTCCTTGAGTTCCTCGAAGCTCCTCTGGCACTGATCCGTCCAGATAAACTTCTCCCCCTTTCGGGTTAAACGATTTAAGGGGGTGGCTATTTTGGAGAAGCCTTCCACAAAGCGCCGGTAATACCCGGCTAATCCCAGGAAGCTTCGAACCTCTGTCACCGTTGTCGGTCGGGGCCAGTCCGTCACCGAATCTATCTTCCTCGGGTCCACTGCGACTCCCGGACGCCGAGACAACATGCCCCAAAAAGTCCACCTCACGGAGCCAAAACTCACACTTTTTGAGTTTGGCGTAGAGTTTCTGTTCCCGGAGGGTCTGGAGGACTGTACGTAAGTGCTTCTCGTGTTCCTCATCCGTATGGGAGTAGATGAGGATATCATCGATGAAGACCACTACGAATAAATCTAGAAAGGGTTTGAACACCCTATTCATCATGTCCATAAACACTGCCGGGGCATTGATGAGCCCGAACGGCATTACTGTGAATTCATAGTGGCCGTAGCGAGTCCGGAAGGCCGTTTTGGGAATATCCTCACCCTTTACCCTGAGCTGATGGTAGCCGACTGCAGGTCAATCTTTGAAAATACCGCTTCCCTAATAATTCCGTCACAAAAGAAGATATTCAAAAGCCTTGGAACGCCAGGACTCTACACAGGTAGGGATCTAGCTCGCGACTCCCTTGCCTCGATCAGCAACAAAAGGATCAGTAACTGGAAAGTAGGTCCCTGGGGAAATACACCACGGCGGGTGTGAGAACTACATCCCACAGTAGTTCTCAGTGGGTACCGCAACCAAACCCGACGGTCTGCCCACTAAGTCTACTAGAGGCATAAGATAACAGAAAACTGAAGAAATGAAAGCTGGAAATAACTCTACAGCTATCATGCCTCTATCGACTATGCTCAAAGGGTGATACAGATAAAAATGATGCATCGTCTCAAACCCAGTATACTCAATCAACCCAATCACAATGACTGCCACATAGGGTCCAGTCAAACCTGCGCCCACCTACTGCCGCACATCCACAAGAGGACGGGTCTACCGTAGGGTGTCCGTGACTGCCAAAACTGGCCCAGCCAGAGGGACTGCGTCGACAAGTCGCGATAGCAAAGTAATAGACCCAACTCCGGAGTGGCACTCGAGGGGCGCGACCCCACCGAGGAAAGTATCCGCGCATCTTTGTCGAGCTCAATATGGCTCATGCAGGCTATAATCCAAATCCACGATCAACAAGATCGACAGTACTCAAATCACCTCTCAAACTCACTCACAAGAAACACTCGAACAGCCAGGACCGCTGTCAACCCAACGGCTCCTAGAACAGAACACCAAACTCACAGATAACACAGGAAGGACCGACACCATAAGGGTTCGAAAACCCCGATAGGTCGGCACCTAGAACCCCAATCAAACAAGAACAGACTCCAGGCTCTGCCTATCGAAGTTCCCGACCCCCTTACAGTTCGGGAACACGACAACCTCGGTACAACATGCGAAAGACACCAACCAGGGTCCGAAAGTCCCTGGAGACCAACACCTACAACCCTATCAAACAAGAACATATTCCAGGCACGACCCCCGTAGCTTTTGTCCCGAAAAGGAACGGCCCCTAGAACCCAGATCACCCAAACTCTCTCGGGTGAGGAAGTTGTAATAAAAAGATGACAGTTATTACTGAAAATTATTTTAATCTGAGAAACCTAATTTAATATATTTTAGTTTTTTAATAAAAATCAGTTCAAATAAGTTTTATTTTCTAAACCCCAAAGGGCCATTGCCTTCACCCAAATCAAACAAGAACAGGCTCCGGCGATCCGCTCGAAGTTTGGAAGGAAAATATTAGTTTACAGAAAATATATGTGTCAAAAAAACAGTTTAGGTTCTAGGTCCTGCTAACACTGGTATACTACTGCCACTAACACAGTGGCGACATACAAAACAAGGAAACAAGACATCCCGGGACCACCGTTTCACCCAAACGGCTCCCGCCACGGATAAAAAACCAACTACATCTACTAGACTCCACTCTGCTCCCAAGCACGAGTGTAACATGCATCCCACACTAAAAGGAAACCCGACCACTCGGCCTACTATCCGGGCGAGGATAACATTATGTCCAGGAATAGAATAAGAAGTGTGGATGTCTAAAGCATAAATAAACCTAGCCCAAGTGAAGGTTTTCTACTAGTCTGGTTACATATGCAACATATGACAGGGTGCTAGGTCAAGTTCCAATAATAGTAGTTAATTTAACTAAAGCAGGATCAGGGAAACATGAATCAACAGGATATCGACAATAATACAGGAAAGATGGCATCTCACTCTCTAACATGCAATCTAATCCATCTCATGGCATGTATGTTCCCTATATAATAGAATTAGTAGATAGTCCATTATTTTTGGAGGCGAAGCAACCCACCTGGAAAAATGCGCGCTCCACAACAAAAATAACTTCATCACAGTCCAACACTCCGCAAGACACCCAAAATCTGCGAATTATAGCAAAAGTACCACATACAGCATCAAGATAGCAGTTCCAAAAAAAGTAATGTTGTTTGCTACAACCAGCACAGAAATCGAGGAATTTCACCTCTATCCAGTCCTCAGAAAAATCCAAAAAAATCACCATTACGATCCTCGCGACGAGTAACCCCAAATCGAGTATTTATACACCTCAATCCGACACCTGTAGGCCAAGATAAAAATAGAACATCGCGGTATGTTAACTCCCTCATAATCACAAGCCTGCAGCAAAATAGTCCCCAAAAAGCTTAATTATCACCTACGAGATAAATTCTAAAAATTCTGATAAAAATACGATGGCGATCCTTGCGAAGCGTAGATATCAATCGAGTCCTTAAACATCGAATTCCGATGCTCGAGTGTAGAGATAAAAATTCGACAAGCCTCCGCTGTCCAGAAAAACCACCAGCAGGAAAGGGGTTCAAAGATGCCTCGTAAACTGTGCCCAAAACTCAAAATAAGACAAAGCGATCGATACAAAAATCGAAGGCGTACCTCTCATGATCGTGCTGCCGCAAAAATTGGCTTGAAATACCATCGGAGTAATCCAGGGTGCCTCTCTGACCGAAAAATGACGGCAGAAGCCAAAATCCAAGAAACGTCGCAGTGCGCCGCGTCGCAGAAAGCGCGGATGTCAAGGCCTCCAAAAAATCTGAAAAGCCCTCAGTAGATAGAGTACAAGATGAAGAACATTTTCTCTTCAGGCCTCAGTCGAAGATGGGCTCGGGAAGAGGCTCGAATCCGAGGCCCAAGAGGAGCTATATATAGCCCAAACCAAACAATTCTAAAAATACCATATGTGTCCCCACATTCGGGCGCCCGAAAGATTCGGGCTGCTACAGTACCCTGAAAACGTACCCCAAACCATCTAAGCCAGAATCAACCCTAGAGCACCACGTGTCCCCGAACAGCAAACAACATAATCCGCCAATCCCTGCGTGCCACGTGGCACGCCGCACAGCGCACAACGACGCCAGCCGCTGCGGTCGCTCCACGTGGCGCCGACCGCGCCTGCCCTGCGCACGTCGCCCCGGCTGACCCGGGCATACGGCCACCTGCCCGCCGTACGGCCACCTGCCCGCTGTCGCCGCGTGGACCGCGCGCACGTGAGCCGACCAATCCGGAGATGCCACGTGTCCACCCTCCGGTCCACCGTACACCCGCGCTTCTCCCGTGGACCGCGCCTGCTGCGCCGGCCAACCGGGAGCCGCCACGTGTCCCGCGCTCGGGTGCACGCTTCCGCGGTGGACCGAGCGGCTGCGCCTCCGCCCGCCGCCACGCTCCACCACCAGCCGCCGCCGCCGCCGCCGCCACTCCGGCCGCCGGAACAGTACACCCACACCTCGAAATCCGTGTTTTGGCGTCCGGGCTCCGAAAAATACAAATAAATAGTCCATTTTCATCGTTTTTGTGCGCTGAATCCAAATCCGATGTCCGTTTTGCCCAATTCTACTTCTAAAATTTTCCAAAGGCCTCCGGTTAAGCAAACTTGCTCCCATTTTACACCCTGAATCCATTCTTTGGGCCCGACGCGCGTACAAACACTCCCAGAAGCCACTAATCCATCAATAAACCCTTAAGCGGGGATTCGGGTCCTCACATGACCACTTTTTAGAGGTTGCGATATTTGCAACTTGGCCTATAATTTTTTCTAATTGCAACTAAGCCTATGCCAGTCACCGTTGTTTTCGGGCGCCTGCGAATTGTTTCAAGCGTCCGAAATATTGTAGTTATAGTGCTGCGCAACTCCTAAGGCGCCCGCAGGGAATTTCGGGCATCTAAGACCTCGTGCGCTCGTTTTCCAGTGCTATCGGGTTGAGGATCCGCAAGTACGGATCGGGCGCCCTCCCTGCGCCTGCACAATGCCTTTCCCGACATTTCGAGCATCCGAAAGTCTTCGTGCATAATTTTCCAACTGTCAAATTGAACGCCCGCTTCTTTCTCCCGGGCGCCCGGCCCTGGGCCTGCTAGTACGATCGGTCGTCCGAATCCTGTTCTGGGCACCCGAAGGCTGAAAATGGTTGAACCTCTAGACTTCACTTTTTGCCCATTTTTTGACTTTATTTTAATCCAAACTCAATCTGATTCGAACCAAATTTGCTCTAACTCTTTTAATCACATTTTTAAACATGTTCAAAATGATTTATCCACGCTTTGCTAATTTAGCGAAAGTCGGTGTACCACACTTTTCTTATCCATCAAGTAGATACAAAAATGAACGACTGAAAATGAATATCTTTCAAAAAGTGAAGATAGAAGTCTTGTAATCAAGATCGAGAGTACACATCTTATTTTTAATAGTTTAAAAATTTTCTAACCAAAATTTAATTAATTTAGATTTTTTTTATATCGTTAAACGAGTAAAAGATTCATATCTATCATTAAAATTATAAATTTTACAGTTCTTTGATTATTAGGTCAATGATGTCGGAAAGATTTGAAATTTAATTTTTAGATACTTCCAGTGATCTATATCATGTTCAATGGTGTCGATCGTCAATTTGAAAGCTTTATCATAAAAAAATAAATGGATGACAACGGAGCCCATTTACTACTGATAGCATTCTAGCTCAACACACACACACACACACACACACACACACACACTCTCTCTCTCTCTCTCTCTCTCTCTCTCTCTGTGTGTGTGTGTGTGTGTGTGTGTGAAAGCAAGTTCTCTGCTTTTGCTATATTATAAGAGTTCACATGTAATACAACTAATAGTATATGAATAGTGTTTAATATATTTTTTTAGCTATTGGATTAATATTTTTCCACCTAACCCCACTAAACTCTAGACATCCGATCATAAAAAATTAATATCAACACTTTCTCTGCTATCAATAGGATTCTAGTCATATTCCTACTATAAATAATTATATATATTTTTACTTAATCATGAGTAACTTTTTTGATACTACATTAGTGGGAGTGATGATTATTATGTTATTAATAAAGAGCTTACTATAGTAACTTACATTTCAAAAAATTATAAGTTGAGGGATCTCAATTGAAAAAATTAAAGTTGAGGGCTTGATTTCAAAATGACCTATAAATTGCGGAGTCTCCAAACAATTTTAACTTCAATAAAATATAACAATAGCAAATAAATACTTTATATTCTATTCTTATAATTTTATTTACTCTTTTAAATTTGATATGCAAATCAAATTTATATACATAAATAGTTGGGGGGTAAACTTCATTTAGCTCCCCTACCATGCTTGAGCCCATATTTGCTTTGAGAATCTTGTGGTTTGAAAGCTTTAATGTGTTACTAAATATTTTTATTTTTGTTTCATCATATGAACATATCAATAAATAGAATAGCCAAAAAAATTTTAAAATATCATTGAATAGTAAAATGCTAAGGAATAGTAAAATTTAGTATATTACTAGCCTATAATTCGTATTTCACCGATTACATTTGTAAAATATTTTATTTTATTATTCTATTTAACAATAGATTTTTATGATGAGAAAAAAATAAAATAAAGAGAATCGTAGGATACAAAATGAAAATATGTTTTAGGTGTGTTATTTGAAATTTATTAAAATTATAACTAAGCAATGCCTGTATTATGCTTGTATAAAAATAAAATAAAAATTTACCAATAGAATATTCTTAAAATTCCTTTCTATGAAAATGATTGGTAAATTGATTGGTAAGAACTTTTTATGAGAAAATGAATTAAGAACTCACAATTTACCTAAAGAATAAAAATTTTGAATACTATATATATTTTTTTAAATATCTGAACAAATTCCGCATGTATAAATAACGGGATTTTTTTTAAATTAACCCTAATAAATTTAGAAATTTGAAAAATAACGTTATAAAAAAAATATTTGTAAAACTAACTCTGCTTTTGTCAGCAGGGCGCCACGGAGGTTGGAGGACCCTGAAGACGCTGAATCGTTCAGCGTCTTCACAAAAATCCTGTGAAGACGCTGAATGAATCAGCGCCTTCACTATATGTGCTGAAGGCGCTGAATGGTTCAGCGCCTTTAACATTTATATTAAAGGCGCTGAACGGTTCAACGCCTCTAACATTTATATTAAAGGCGCTGAACGGTTCAGCGCCTTTAACATTTATATTAAAGGCGCTGAACTTCAGCGCCTTTAATATAAATGTTAAAGTCGCTGAACCGTTCAGCGCCTTTAATACAAATGTTAAAGGCGCTGAATCGTTCAGCGTCTTCAGGGTGGCGCCCTGCTGGCAAAAGTAGGGTTACTCTTACAAATATTTTTTTTACAACGTTATTTTTCAAATTTCTAAATTTATTAGGGTTAATTTAAAAAAAATCCCTAAATAACTGTATGTAAATATAAAATATATAAATATTATTTTTTAATAGTGTAAGTTTATAGAAGCACTTATTTTTATATAAAATTTTATATAATATGAAGACTCTGATTTCGAGTCCGCGTGCAGTCGTGAGGTAAGAAGGTTGTTTTCATATAAAATTTCACAGTTTCGTTCTTCCATTCCCTTCTAGAATTCTGTTCTGTGCTCACTTCGCGGCATTTACCTTTTTCCTCCTGCCCGGCAATGTAAACTCAAACAGAGACGGGCGACTCCACAGGTGGGAAAGATGAGCGGCCTTCCCTCTCGGGCGGCTCATTCCATGCTCCATTTCCTTCTCTTCTTGACCTCCTTTGCTGCCGCAGCTGAAGTCTCTTCTCGCTGTTCCAACCAAGGTCCATCTCATCCCCTTCCATCCTTTACTAGCCTCCTCTTGGTGCTCTCCGCTTTATGTTAGCTCATCCTGACTTGGTCTCCACTTACCCTACGGAATTCGATTCATGCCACTGCTCATAGTAGATATTGCTAGGAGAAGCACAAAAGAAGAACGAAATATATACAAAATCAAAGCAAATGTAACACTCGATAAATTGGTCAAATCGGATAGATTTATGGCTGCTAGTTTATAATCTAGAGTAGTTGCATGATTGGATAAACTTAATTTCACAACATTTTGATATGTTTAATGATGATTTAAGCTACCGTTACAGGTAATAGGGCGAAATTTCATATTATGATGAGATCATCTATAAAAGAGGTTGAAGTTCAATAGGCAGAATTAATTAAATGATAGAAAAGTTTATCAAATTTGGCCTAAAATAGTTGAGCGAGTTTTGCCAAAAATTTCGAAAGGTAAGCCTTCTTCAGACCCCATTCAATTCTCCTTGCAAAGGAAATCTCCCTGTTCCAGATTGGTCTGTTCCCACAAATCAGACTTGCGCAGATCAAAACTGAAATGTTATAGTTTTGGTTTCAGAGGTTTTTATGAATTTCAAGCTAAATATCCATTGAGCTGAATCATTAAGGTGGAGCTGATCTTTGTCTATAGCAGCAAATTAGAAGAAAACAAGGTGTTAGATTCTTTGGGAGTCATGCCAAGCGGAAAATCCTTTAAGAACTCCTATGTGAAATCCAGAAATAAGTTTGACATAGCCATGTTAATCTCTCTCTTTTACATTCCTTACAATTCACATGATGCTTGACTAAATAGAGTTTTGGCCTGGATTATGACTCGATATTTTCATCACATTGTTAGTTCAATCTGGTTTTATCAAACTATTTTTGATCTATATTGATCTCCTATCTCTTTGGTCTTGTATAACTAGGTTCTGCAGTGGTAAGAAATATAAGTGCTATACCTGAGAGTAACTATGGAAGAGGAGGTCTGTCGCATATCACCATTGTTGGAGCAGTTTCTCATAGAATGAAGGAGGTAGAATATACTTCTGCAATGATGATATTCGTTTTAAAGTTTAGTTATCGGTTTCGTTGCTAGTTAAACCATGGTAATTATCAACTATCGAGCAAATATTTAAATCTTTTTAACAAATTCTTTTCTGCTGATGTACGTCAGCTTTTGGCTATGTATGTATGTTTGGGTAGTCAAATAATTTCCTTAAGAATTTTCAGCACTTATTCTGGATATGTGAGTCTCTTGATGATGATGAATCTTTGGAGATTCTTTTGGTCGAGTAGCTGTAAATTTTCCTTTTAATTCCTCTATGAGATTAGTAGGTATCTTTGACATATTCATGTGATGGATATAAGTGATGTAGTCAAGCTGAATATATGTGAATATCACAAATAAATGGAGTGAAAGCCAAAATAGTTGGGCAAGTTAACTAAAATACGTTGCATGACGATGGTGAATGAACTTTTGACAACTTAAAATTGGCCTTCGTCTTCCATCTTAATCTTCAATAACATTGAATGGCATTATCATCACTAGCTGTTCATGTGAAACAGAACTAGAAATGCTTACCATCCATGTTAAATCAATGGGAGTATCTGATTGTTAAATATTATCTAGATGCATTTTAAGTTTCTTTCATTATGCCCCTTTTCCATAGCATAGTTTTTGTGCATTTTCTTCATTAAAATGTACGGAAACACCTATAGCTTTATGATAAAAAAGAAGATATGTATGTTTGCTATTTCATATGTTTATATTTTTGTCAGGTTGAGGTTTGGCTTCAGACTTTTTCTCCTGGCTCAAGGACACCAATTCACAGGCACTCTTGTGAGGAGGTTTTTGTTGTCTTAAAAGGTAGAGGCACAATTCTCCTTGGTTCAAGTTCGCTGAAGTACCCAGGACAACCTCAGGAATTCCCCATTTACTCGAATAGCACGTTTACAGTTCCTGTGAATGATCCTCACCAGGTATGGCAGTTTAAAATTTGGTTCTCTTTAGTTATAATTGACTTACTACTTCAAAACTAATTGTTAGTACATAGTTGAGCTATACTTTTAGAGATCTCATTAAATTGAAGTATGTTAGACGAAGAGAGTAATTTGTGTTTGGATTGCCATTTAACCTTTTAACTTGGAAGAAGTCAGATTTTCGTTCTTTTCTGTTGCATTGTTGTATCTATTTTTCTCAAGGTTTCCCATAAGTTGTCCATATATAATCTATAACTTGTTTCTGCTATCGACCTTTTGTATTTAAATGGTTTTTTTTTTTTGTATATAGCCCCTTGACAATTTTTTTTTACAAATAGCCCCCTGAAATTTGTAATTACAAAAATGGTCCTATACCTGCCACGCGTACGCCACGTGAGCGCCACGCGAGCGCTACACGAGCGACAGGGCAAGTGACGTGTTCAAGTTGAACACGGAAAACAATTTACCGTGTTTGAAGTTTGAACACGGTGAATGGTTCACCGTGTTCAAACACGGTTAATGGATTCCCGTGTTTGAACACGGTAATCTATTTACCGTTTTCCATGAATTACCCACACTTAGCGTGTGAGAAACATGGGAAAATTTAATAAAGAACACGGTAAATAGTTAACCGTGTCTAAACATGGTTAACCATTTACTGTGTTCTTCTTATTATACAGCTAGCCAAAATCAATCTTTTAAATATCAATTAAATACAATATTCAAGAATGAAATATGAATATAATCAAACTTTTAAACAACAATTAAATATAATATTGAACAGTATGAATATAACATCACATCACATCACAACAGAATATCGATACTTGATGAATATAATATCACATCACACAATATGAATATAACTATATGAATGCAACATCACATCAGGAAAGAACAAAATATCGATACAAGATAAATATAACATCACATCACAATAGAATTTCAATACAAGATGAATACAACATCACAACACAACAGAACAATATAAATATAACATCATATAAGGGCAGTGTGGGCTAATCGAATGGCTCTATAACTTTGAATTGGTCGAGATGTGAGATAGTTGTGCCCTCTGGCTGTGGAGGAGCTGAAGATGAGCACTGATTTGCGTAGGGAGACCGCAACTGTCGGTGCCGTGGGTGTCTACGATAAACAATGTCAGGTCTTTGAGGACGATCCTCTAGTACATATCCCGACGGATTGTATGATTGTGCATGCCCCGATGTCGGTGCTCCACCATGATCTGCTTGCCGTGGAGGCATAGTGTGTGGAAGTGTGTGTAGAGTCTCCAAAACTGCCTTCATCTGATTAACAACTTGTGTCAGGGTTGCTAATGCTCCACTATACGAAAAATCTGGTAGGACACCTCTGATCGCATAGTGAGATCTTTGAATGACATCGACATGAAATCAAAGCAGCATCATAAAAATTACACTAACCTTTCTTTATATATATATATATATATATATATATATATATATATATATATATATATATATATATATATATATATATATATACACACACACACACACACACACACACACACACATATATATATATATATAGAGAGAGAGAGAGAGAGAGAGCGCTAGGCTTGTGTGCTTTTAGAAGTACGGAGGCCTCTGTGCTCCCAAGTTGTTTTCGATGTTGGGACTTCCGAATGGATGACCGGTTTCGTTAAATTTGATCTAGAGCATTTAAAAGGTCTAGTAATTAAATTTGCAAGTTTAACGATGTAGAAATATCTAAATCATGTGAAATTTTGATAGAAAATTTTTTATACTATATAAAACAAGATCAATATCTTTGATCTAAAATTTTAGTATCATATAATCACATTTTGTGAGATTTTTATTTTCAGTCGTTTATTTTGAGTCATTTTGATCACTAGGTAAATAATATCAAAAAATTGTAAAATTTATTTTCTAGGTTTTTTAAATATTCTAGATCAAGTCTAACGGAGCCGATCGTCCATTCGGAAGTCCCAACATTAAAAACAACTTGGGAGGACGGAGGGCTCTGTGCTTCTAAAAGCACACAAGTCCTACTATATATATATATATATATATATATATATATATATATATATATATATATATATATATCATACCAATAGTCTCTCGATATGTCCACGTGGCTGATATGCGAGGGGTGAACGTTGTACTAGCCTAAATATCCACCTCCTGGTGATCCCTCAATACCACTACATGTAGACAGCAGTAGCTTTTACAGGATCGGAATCTACATGGGGGTCCACCAATACTATATCTATCAATCGATCATCCCAACGCTGAATATTTATAGCATGAAATGCCGCCCAATTCTCATCCACTCTACCGCGTGAAGTAATGCGTGGTAGAGCAACCACTGCATCGGGTATATGTTGTAGAAATCCAAATTGCCGAAGCACCCGATCTGGAAAATGAAGCTTAATAATATGGAAGCAGACTAAGATGGTCCTAGCTCGCCATATCAAGGACCCCGCTAGACAAAATGTTGGAAGTAACTCTAGTACTCCATCTGTATATGGCCTTCATGTAATCTATTATGAAAAGTATTTATGATTACTAACTCGTTTTAAAATAAAAGTTACATTTATAATATGATTGAATTATTTTCATTTACCTGGGACTCTAGTTGCAGATCTAGCTGATCACGATAAAACTCAACATCAATCTTTCTGACATTGTCCTGAAAAGCCAACCTAGTATTCTATCTGTTTCATTTATATCGTATTAGTAATGATAACATAGAATATTGAAAATTTAAAAAGAAAATACCTACCTGAAACCTAGTGTCACATCAATAAGCTCAGACTGCGGTTCGACTATCTCAGGATGACCAATGTGCAGGTGTTTCCATGCCATAGAATTTTTTTTGTAAATAATCATATTTTATATTATAATTTTAAAAATAATCCTACGTAAAGTAAAATTATAAAAATAGGCTTCTATATGCGGTGAATCATTCACCGCTTTTAAAAGCGGTGAATGATTCACCGCATATAGAAGACATAATTTTTTTTAATTAATTAATTTTTTAAATTTGTATATTTTTTATTTATTTTTAATTCAAATATATTTTTTGGTTTAAATAATTATTAGTGGTATAATTTTATTTTTTAATCAATTAATTTTTTTAATTTGATTTGTTTCGATTTATTTTTTCGAATTTTTTTTTTTAAAAATATGAAAATATTTATTTAAAAGAAAAAAATATTTTAAAATTAAATTTAAATTTAATTATTTAATTTATTTTCTAAATTTGATTTGTTTCTATTTATTTTTAATTCAAATTTGATTCTTGGTTTGAATAGTTATTAGTTGCATGAGTTTATTTTTTAATTAATTTATTTTTAAAATTTTATTTATTTTGATTTATTTTTAATATATTAATATTTAATAAACAAAAAATAAGATTATATATTTGAGAAAATAGTATAAAATCTAGTTTCGCTACATAATTATTAGTAGCATATTCTTTTATTTTTTTTAGGATTTCGTTCGTCAACTTATATACGTATTTATATATAGTATAGATATAGATATTATATTAAATTTAAAATTTTAAAATACAAATTCAAATATAGTATCCAACATTTATAATATACTATATAATATAAATCCATACCTCAATTTAAATCTGCCGGATTTTTATTTTTATTTTTTATATCCGTATTTAAAACTTTATTCGTTTAGTATGGAATAAATTTGTTCCGTCTGTAATCGGATCCGTTTTTTATATCCGTTTTTAAATTTTAACGGAAAAAGGAGTTAGAATGAAAGCGGTGAACCATTCACCGCTTTTATAGAATTAGAAAGCGGTGAATGGTTCACCGCTTTTAAGAGTCTATTTTTATAAATAAATTTTGTAGAAGTTTATTTTTAAAATAAAATTTTTATGAAGACTAGTTTGCTAAATAACCCCATGCCATATCTATATAAAAAGCTACTTAGAAACTAAAATAAAATCCTTGAATAAAATTAGTAGCAAAGTAATGTACATAATGTAATGTCCAAAAACAACAACACTCCACTTTTTCCCTTATGCAATCACCCGCTAATGCTCGATAGTGATGAGCTAGCGTCACAGAACCCCAAGCCAACTCACCACAAGCATCAAAATCCTCTAACAGTGGGAACCACTTCAAATGCACTCTATTTCTGCTTGGGTTTGGCATCAAATTACAAGCTATCTGAAACATCATATATGCTCGTGCTGTATCCCCTCTAATGCGATATCATTAAAATTGATGATACAACTTATCAATCTTTATCTCTCTGCCTCTAATATCCTCCGGAATCACCCTAAGAAGTAGCTCACATAGCTGTGGCCACTGATACGAGGCGCCTCTGGTCACAGCCCCACCATAGATGCGGAGTCCTGTGATAACAATCACATCCATTAAGATGATCGTCATCTTCCCATGCCTCATATAAAAAGTCTGCATCTCCCTCCGCCATCTCTCGACTAAGGATCCTAATAATGCATGATCTAGCTGGACGCGCCTCAACCGGCGAAATATAATAGAATCCTACTGTCACACCCTGAGTTTTGAAAAGCAGGCTGATATATATATATATATATATATATATATATATATATATTATATATATATATATATATATATATATCAGAGTTTTAAAAACAATCCAGAACTTCTTAGAACCGACGGTGGGGACATGCCCAGAACTTCTTAGAACCTTATTAGAAAGCTTCGGGTGCTGTCCATTGCACCTAAGAACCAGTATTAGGAAGTTGCCATTAACAAAGCTCCAAGGATGGCCGCGCGGCCTAGCTCCGGCCACCGCGTGCCATTTCTTGACCTAGTTGTATGCATGGTGATGCCTTCGTGTCCTTGAGGCTGGTGCTTGCCTCAGTTGGCCTCCAGAACAGAAGCTCTGTTGGGTGGCCAATGTTGGGTGCTCAAGCCATGGCCGAGTTTGCTCTGGCGGCTCCTCCGACTAGCCCGCAACCCTCTGGTGGTGAGCCCTTAACGTCACTCAGTCCTAGGAGCTTGATGCTCACCTTAAATTGAAAAATGACTGAGTGGATTGAAGGTCGTACCATGCCAAGCTCTAGTTTAGTCTAGGATGAACCCTAAAGTGATCCGGCAGCATTTAGGCTTCGCGACAATTAGCCCTAGCCTCTACTACATCCCCTGAGCTTGATGCTCACCTCTGTCCAAAAGATGACTGATGGGATTGTGAGTTCTTGAGTGCCAAGCCTTAAAATGGCATTTGTCGGCCCTTAAACTATTCCAACAGCTTCGCGGCTTCGTGGTTAGTGACCCTCTAAGTTTGTTGGACCTCCTGAGCATGATGCTCACCTAAATTGGCTATGATCGAGTGGATAATTTAAAAATGCAAGTTTAAGCCTATTGCCTAAGTAAAGGATGGCCGAAGTTGTCCTCGGGTCTCGTGCTGCTCCTAAATGGTGAGCACAGTGTTCAGAATGTCGAGGCCCACCTGCTGGTGGCCTCGGTTCGATTTAAAAATGCTCTGAAAATTTATAAGAGTGAAGTTTACTTTATCTTCCGCAAATCATGTATTTATGTAAAGTTTAAATGTAATAATGTTTTAATTTGGTTAATTCTGTATAGTTTAATGCGTAGTTAGACTACTCTGATATTGCCTGTAAGTGCTTAGCCGTACATGTATAGAAAATGCTCAGTCCAAGGGGATTGGGAATTTCCTATACATGTGGCGATCTGTTCATGCCCTGGATTGTTTTTAAAACTCTGATATATATTATATATATATATATATATATGTATATATATACTACGCATTAAACTACGCATTAAACTATATATATATATATATATATAGTTTAATGCGTAGTTTAATGCGTAGTTTAATGCGTAGTATATATATACATATATATATATTATATATATATATATATATATATATATATATATAATATATATCAGAGTTTTAAAAACAATCCAGGGCATGAACAGATCGCCACATGTATAGGAAATTCCCAATCCCCTTGGACTGAGCATTTTCTATACATGTACGGCTAAGCACTTACAGGCAATATCAGAGTAGTCTAAACTACGCATTAAACTATACAGAATTAACCAAATTAAAACATTATTACATTTAAACTTTACATAAATACATGATTTGCGGAAGATAAAGTAAACTTCACTCTTATAAATTTTCAGAGCATTTTTAAATCGAACCGAGGCCACCAGCAGGTGGGCCTCGACATTCTGAACACTGTGCTCACCATTTAGGAGCAGCACGAGACCCGAGGACAACTTCGGGCCATCCTTTACTTAGGCAATAGGCTTAAACTTGCATTTTTAAATTATCCACTCGATCATATGCCAATTTTAGGTGAGCATCATGCTCAGGAGGTCCAACAAACTTAGAGGCTCACTAACCACGAAGCCGCGAAGCTGTTGGAATAGTTTAAGGGCCGACAAATGCCATTTTAAGGCTTGGCACTCAAGAACTCACAATCCCATCAGTCATCTTTTGGACAGAGGTGAGCATCAAGCTCAGGGGATGTAGTAGAGGCTAGGGCTAATTGTCGCGAAGCCTAAATGCTGCCGGATCACTTTAGGGTTCATCCTAGACTAAACTAGAGCTTGGCATGGTACGACCTTCAATCCACTCAGTCATTTTTCAATTTAAGGTGAGCATCAAGCTCCTAGGACTGAGTGACGTTAAGGGCTCACCACCAGAGGGTTGCGGGCTAGTCGGAGGAGCCGCCAGAGCAAACTCGGCCATGGCTTGAGCACCCAACATTGGCCACCCAACAGAGCTTCTGTTCTGGAGGCCAACTGTGATGATCCAGAACCTCCGCAACATTAATAATGACTGTAGAAGGCTTGTACTGTGCATCGAAGCCTGTAGAAACGAAATTGGATATTTTTAAGAGACTCTGCGCGAAAATCGGAGCAAATGGGATTTTCCGGGAGCTTTTTGTAAAATTTTGGATGAGAATTTGGCGAAACGGACGTCGTATTTGGACTCAGCGCGCGAAAACGGTCAAAACGGTATATTCGCTTAAATTTTTCGGCACAGGGTACTGTTCACCGGAACAGTAACCGCCGGCTGGAATTACTGTTCCGGCCGGCGGCGGCCGCCGGCGAGCGGCGGCGGGCGGCGGCGCACGGCGGCGGGCAGCGGCGCGGCAGCGGAGGGGCGGAGCAAGGCAGAGGGCGCGGCGGGCAGCGCGGGCAGCGCGGGCAGGCGCGGGCAGGGGCGCTGGTGCGCGGTCCATGGATGGGCGTGCACCGGGTGCACGGAATCCCTGTTCCGCCACGTGGCAGCTTCCCATTGGTGGCCGGCTTCTAGAAGCATGTGGGAGGTGACACGTGGCGCACCCTATTGGCCGACAAACTTCCGGAAGACCCGGAGCACGGGGCAAACACACGCCCCACGTGGACACGTGGCGCTTTCTCATTGGCCCTGCACAGGCTGTTTCCTGTTTGGTTGACACGTGGCGCTTCCTGGTTGGCTCGTTTCGGTGTTTCGTGTTTGGATCTGGATCCCGTGTGGGAATATTCCCTTTGGCCCACTATATAAGAAGCCCCCACCCCCTCTCTTTGCACCTTGGATTCCGAGCCTTAGAGAGAGAATCAGAGAAAAGTCCAATACGAAAGTTTTTCCTCTCTCTCTCATCTTTCTCTCTCTAGAATCTCAGGAATTTAGGAGTTACAGATAGTGAGATATCTGCGACGCGGCGCACTGCGACGATTTTCTTTTTAGGCCCATTTCCCGTCGCAGTTCCGTCGAAAATTCACTGCGGGCTAACCGGGTGGAATTTTTGGACGATTTTTGCGACAGCGCGACCGTAAGAGGTAGGGCTTCGATTTCCGTGTTGATCATTTTGCTCCGTTTCGTACTTTTGGCACAGTTTTCAAGTCCTCTTTGACCCCCCTTTTTACTGTGATGGTTTTTGGACAGCACCGACTTCTCCGATTTTTATCTTGACGTAGGAGCGTCAGATCGAGGCGTTTAAGAGTCGATTTTGATCTACTCTTCGCGAGGAACGCAACCGTGATTTTTCTGGGATTTTAGGAGCTCATTTTAGAGGTGAAAAATTCCTCTTTTCCCGTGCTGTCTGAAAAACAGCAAATATTGTACTTTTTGGGATTTGTATTTATACCGGGAGCATTGATTTGCAGGATTTGAGGACTGTGGACAACCAGGAGACTACCTGGGGTGTTGTTTGAGCTGTTCAAGGTGGGCGGTTGTTGCTTACCTCATTTTTGACAAGCTCACTGGGATTACTAGAAATCCCCTAAAATATGACAATTAATGAGAACCATTGGGACAAACTAACAGGACTACTAACAGGACTACTAACAGGACTACTAACAGGACAACTAACAGGACAATTAATGAGAACCATTGGGACAAATTAATATGACAAATGACAAGGACCGCTGGGATAAACTCCCCTAAAAATTAATGTAACCCCACAAATGATATGATAACTTATATTGGGACACTGTGATTGAGACAAAGGCTATGATCTCGCATGCAAATGACTTTTATTCAGTAAATCAATTGTTTTAAACCTTTGACTCTATTTTACAACTTTTAAAAATAAAAACAGTTGCATGCATGCCCGGACATCAGGTAAGGCCACTATTCATTGCTACACTATCATATTGGGATTTGAACATGTTTTATTGTTGTCCTTTGCATTCAGATGTTGTTGCTCAAGTGTGAGCAGGGGTTCGGGATAGTGTAGCCAAGGTTGTGCTAGATTGTGGACTTGTGGGGTATTGCGGTGACCGCGGACAGTAGGCGGTTGACCAGATGATTATCCTTGCATCAGATTGGGGTTGAGTTTGGTTTATTTATTGCATCAGTTGGGGATTGGGTTCTGTAGTGGATGGAGTTTCCCACTTTGATCATAGTCATGATCCAGTCCTGCTGATTTATGGCACTTCTGATACTGAGATATTTTACTCGTGTGGGTCGCTCCCCTCGAGTGCCACTCCGGAGTGTGTTACAACATTATCCCCTATCGGCATACCCGATTTGGCAAATACTATCCCCCATCGGCGTTATACCCGATTTGGCAAGGCACAGCAGGAAGTACCAGTTTTGCTAGTGACCCCAGATTGAGTTCATTCAGACAGGCATTTATACACTGATTCATACATTTAGTTATTCTATTGCTTGGCATTTAGAGGCATGGTGGTGGTAGTTTCCTTTTTATCAGCAGTCTTTATAGCTTACAACTGTTCTTTCCTGTTGCCTCTAGTAGTCCTAGTGGGTGCGTCAGAGTTGAGGTTTTACCCACTAGGGGAGGCTACTGGTTTATCTGGTAGTTCTCACCCCCATTGTTATTTTTCTGTCCCTTTCTCTCCCTTTTTTTGCAGAGTCGTCTGCGGGAGCCGCTAGGCCATCGGCAGCGGATAAAGGTAAGGGGATCGCTGAATAGATAGATCTCCTGTGAGGCTGAGAGCTATTAGACAGATAATGCACCCTCCACTCAGACTGTGATATTCTCCTTTTATTTTGGGTCTGGCTTCCGCCAGCTGGATGTACTATTTTGGTGAGCTGGGAGATTATTGTACTTATTACAGTTGTATTTGTATTTCCAGTCTGAAATACTATGTGGTTCTTCTATTCAGCTCGATATTATGCTCTTTTACTGTTCATATTATATCGGAGCAGGTTACCAGCGCTTCGTGTACGCGGGAAATCCCGTGTGCACGGCGGATCTGTTGACGAGCCCGGGTTCCGGGGCGTGACAGATTTAAGTTGGTATCAGAGCTTAGGGATAGTTCAGTTGGGACTTAGGAAACCCTAGGCTTTTGGCAGACCCTAGGATAATAGGGTATGAGAGACGTGATAATTTTGCGGAAGTCGTTGGGTTACTTATTTAACTCTTCCAGTAAAGTAAGAAGGATCGACTTAGCCTACTTCTGGTGGACAGTTATGTTGGCTGCAGACAACATAAAGTCACAGAAATAGGAGAATGTCTTTGACTTTCGCTAAGATTGGGTCGTGTGGGGTGATGATACTGAGTATGGTTTCTTGTGGTAGGATGCCTCCGCGACGTAGAATGTTGACGCGTTCTCAGCCTGATTCCCCTGAACCCGATCAGGAGGAGTCCGAGCAGGGCCAGCAGAGTGAGGTGCAAGAGCTGCAGGCTCAGATGGCCCAGATGTCTGAAGCTGTTCGGCGTCAGGAGGAGGCCATGAGCCGGCTGACGCAGATGTTAGAACAGAGGGCGCAGCCTGTTGTAGCACCCTCGGAGAATTCTCCCGTACCTTCTTCCCCTGCCGTGAATCCCCCAGTTGTACCAGTGACCCTGGCATCCCCTGTTGCTCAGGGAGCAATCCGGCCATTGACTCCTGCGGAGGAGCAGGAGTTTTCTGACAAACTTACTCAATTCTGTAAGCGGGGACCGCCCAGGTTTTCAGGGCAAAATACTCAGCCTTGGGAGATCGGGACTTGGCTTTCTTCGATGGAGAAGTTATTTCGGGACTTCTTCATTGACCCGAAGTACAGGGTACATATGGCTGTACACTGCTTAGACGGGGATGCTGATGCATGGTGGCGTCGGGTGGAGCCCCTGGAATTTCAAAACACTCGACAGCTACCCTGGTCTGAGTTCAAGAAGATGATTTTAGATACGTACTTCTCCACGAGTATGAAGAAAAAGCTGGAAGATGATTTGAAGAATCTCCAGCAAGACAACCGGACAGCATTGGACTATTTTCAGGAGTTCAAGCGGTTACTCAACTGCGTACCTTATGTCGCCAGGGACGGACCCCACCAGGTAGAGCTCTTTGAGTCGGGCTTGCGCCCAGAGATCTATACTCTGGTGCATGCTCAGAGACTACAGACCTTGGAGGAGGCAGCAGAGCATGCCCAGTGGGTTGAGAGGGGAGACCACGTCGTCGCCAGACGTGGGGGCCTGGTCGCTCAAGGCGCTGACAGGAAGCGACCAGCGCAGGACGACGGGGGGCAGGCCAGTTCGTGGAGGCCGCCGCGACCGCCACGGCCTCAGTTTTCCGGCCGCGGACGTTCTGAGCGGCGAGGGCCTGGTGGATCCCAGAGGCCACCGCAACATCAGCAGCAACAGCATTCGCATCAACAGAGATCGCAGTCGCGGCAGCAAGGGCCTCCGCGACAGAGGCAGCAGGCGAGGCAGCCCCAGGCTACGGTTAGGTGCATTTTCTGTCAGGGACAGCATAACTCTGATACATGTGATCTGAGGTTTGGCCGCTGTTATCGATGTGGACAGTCTGGCCACCTCCGAGCTGCCTGCCCATATGCACCATCGACGGCTCCTTCTTCAGCATCTGCTCCTTCTTCGTCTCAGCAGTGGTCGACAGCTCAGCGACCATATGCTCCAGCAAGCAGGCCATCTTCTTCCTATCCCACGGAGTATCGCCCTCCAGCTCAGAGTGGGCGAGTGTATGCTGCGCAGGTAGAGGACTCTCCAGCCGCAGATCATGTGGTGGCAGGTATCACCTTACTTTCTGGCATTAGGACTCGTACCTTATTTGATACTGGAGCATCGCATTCTTTTATTAATAAATCATTTGCATCATTACATGGGATAGAGGTAGGACCTTTACCACGTGCACGAGAGGTTCAGATTCCCGATCACACCTTGCACGTGGAGGAGTGTTGTTGGTCCTGCCCGATGCAAATCGAGTCCTGGATTATGCCAGCAGACCTGTTGGTCTTGAGACAGCTGAAGGACTTCGATGTGGTCCTCGGGATGGACTGGCTGGCTCGGTATTTCGCCACTATTGATTGTGCCGCGAGGACGGTCACTTTTAGAGAGCCAGGCCAGGAGATGTTAGTATTCCGGGGATGTCAGAGTGCTTTCTTTGCCTCTATGATTTCGACTTCCCGAGCGAGGCAGATGATCCATCGTGGATGTGTAGCCTTTTTGGCTAGTGTTGTTGAGGGGCCTACGGCGGCGCCGGGACTCGGGGATATCCCTATTGTCCGCGAGTTTCCGGATGTTTTCCCACCTGAGCTGACTAGCATGCCGCCAGATAGGGAGATTGAGTTTGTGATTGACGTGGTTCCAGGAACTGCGCCAATCTCTAAGGCTCCTTACCGAATGGCACCGGCTGAGTTGCGAGAGCTTAAGGCGCAACTCCAGGATTTAATGGATAAGGGCTTTATTAGGCCGAGTGTGTCGCCTTGGGGAGCACCGGTGCTATTCGTGAAGAAGAAAGATGGGTCACTTCGACTATGTGTGGACTATAGAGAGTTAAATAAAGTGACCATCAAGAACAAGTACCCTTTGCCGCGCATTGATGATCTTTTTGATCAGCTGCAAGGGTCTTGTGTCTTCTCTAAGATAGATCTGCAGTCCGGTTACCACCAGTTGAAGGTGAAGGCCGAGGATATTCCTAAAACGGCATTTAGATCACGGTACGGGCATTATGAATTTACAGTTATGCCTTTTGGGCTAACTAATGCCCCTGCCGCATTCATGGATTTAATGAACCGGATCTTCCGACCATACTTGGATCGATTCGTAGTAGTGTTCATTGATGATATCTTGATTTACTCCCGAAGTGATATTGAGCATGAGGAGCACTTAAGGGTCGTGCTGCAACTTCTGCGAGAGAAGAAGTTGTATGCCAAACTGGCAAAGTGCGAGTTTTGGCTTCGGGAGGTAGTCTTCTTGGGCCATGTGATTTCCGCCGCAGGTGTGGCGGTGGACCCGGCAAAGATTGAGGCAGTGCGAGATTGGCCCCGACCAACGACCGTTTCGGAGGTGCGTAGTTTTATGGGTTTAGCTGGGTATTATCGTCGGTTTGTGGAAGGCTTTGCGAAGCTCTCCACACCCCTCACTCGCTTGACGCGTAAAGGAGTGAAGTTTATCTGGAGTGAGGACTGCCAAAGGAGTTTTGAGGAGCTGAAGAATAGACTGATGACCGCTCCTATCCTTTCCCTCCCTGTTATGGGGAAAGGATATGTGATCTACAGCGACGCATCACACAGTGGACTTGGTTGTGTGTTGATGCAAGAAGGGAGGGTAATTGCCTATGCATCGAGGCAACTCAAAGATTACGAGAAGAATTACCCTACCCATGACTTGGAGCTCGCTGCTGTAGTGTTTGCACTAAAACTTTGGCGTCATTACCTTTATGGGGAGCATTGTGAAATCTACACCGACCACAAGAGCCTAAAATACCTGTTCACGCAAAAGGAGCTAAATTTAAGGCAGCGTAGGTGGTTAGAGCTATTAAAAGATTATGATGTAGATATTCTCTACCACCCAGGCAAAGCTAATGTGGTCGCTGATGCCTTGAGTAGAAGGGCGGTGCAAAGTTTGTCTATGTTGATCACAGACCAGGCACCGCTATTAGAAGAGATGAGACGGCTCGAGTAGAGGTTGTGTCCCCTGGGGTCTCTGCTAGACTGACATCTTTAGTCGTGCAGCCCACTCTGCTGGACAGGATCAGGGAGAAACAGAGTGAGGACCCCCACTTGACCAGGATTAAAGATCAAATTCCGAGTAATCAGTCTGGGGACTTTACGGTGGATGCCTCGGGAGTACTGAGGTACAGGAACCGAGCATGTGTGCCAGCGGATGCGGAGATCCGAGAGCAGATATTGCGAGAGGCCCATTATACACCTTATACCCTACATCCTGGTGGGACTAAGATGTATAAGGACCTCAAGGCACACTTCTGGTGGAAAGGCATGAAAAGGGATATCGGGAGATTTGTGGCTCAGTGTTTAACTTGTCAGCAGGTGAAAGCTGAGCATCGAGTGCCAGCTGGCAAGTTACAGAGTCTCCCAATTCCCCAGTGGAAATGGGACCACATTACGATGGATTTCGTGGTCGGACTTCCTAGGGCACAAGGAGGAGCAGACGCTATCTGGGTAGTCGTGGATCGACTTACCAAGTCGGCGCACTTTCTGCCCATGCAGACTACGTGGCCACTTGACCGACTAGCCCAGTTATATCTGGATGAGATAGTGAGATTACATGGAGTACCCGCCTCCATTGTATCAGATAGAGACCCGAGGTTTGTTTCGCGTTTCTGGGGGAGTTTGCAAACAGCCTTGGGGACTCAGCTCAGGTTCAGTACAGCTTTTCATCCGCAGACTGATGGGCAGTCAGAGCGGACGATACAAATCCTGGAGGACATGCTGAGGGCTTGCGTCTTGGATTTCGGCGGAGGGTGGATTCGACACTTATCCTTAGCTGAGTTCGCGTACAACAATAGCTTTCAAGCGAGCATTCAGATGGCTCCGTTTGAAGCATTGTATGGACGCAAGTGTCGATCACCGCTTTATTGGAGTGACGTGGGCGAGAGGCGGACCTTGGGACCAGATGTCTTGATAGAGGCAGAAGAGAAGGTCCGAGTAATTCGACAGCATCTTCAGACCGCCCAGAGCCGACAAAGGAGTTATGCCGATGTTCGGCGACGAGACTTAGAGTTTCAGGTTGGTGATCATGTATTCCTGAAAGTCTCGCCGTCCAAAGGAATCAGGAGGTTCGGCATTCGTGGAAAACTTAGCCCCCGATATATTGGACCCTTTGAGGTATTGGAGCGTATCGGGCCAGTTGCCTACCGACTTGCACTTCCTCCGAGGCTTGCTGGTGTCCATAATGTATTTCATGTCTCTACTTTGAGGAAGTATGTCTTCGACCCATCGCACGTCATCGACTTCACACCGCTCGAGATCAGCGAGGATTTGAGGTATGAGGAGCGCCCACTGCGAATTCTGGATCGAGAGGTGAAAGAATTGCGCAATCGGGCTATTCCCTATGTAAAGATCCAATGGAGCAATCATGACGAGCGCGAGGCTACATGGGAGCTCGAGTCGGAGATGAGAATGCTCACCCCTACTTATTCGAGACATCGGACTGAGGATTATTGTTTAGTCTCGTTTCGAGGACGAAACTCTTTTTAGTGGGGGAGGATGTGATGATCCAGAACTCCGCAACATTAAAAGTGACTGTAGAAGCTTGTACAGTGCATCGAAGCTTGTAGAAACGAAATTGGATATTTTTAAGAGACTCTGCGCGAAAATCGGAGCAAATGGGATTTTCCGGGAGCTTTTTGCAAAATTTCGGATGAGAATTTGGCGAAACGGACGTCGTATTTGGACTCAGCGCGCGAAAACGGTCAAAACGGTATATTCGCTTTATTTTTCGGCACAGGGTACTGTTCACCGGAACAGTAACCGCCGGCCGGAATTACTGTTCCGGCCGGCGGCGGCCGCCGGCGAGCGGCGGCGGGCGGCGGCGCACGGCGGCGGGCAGCGGCGCGGCAGCGGAGCGGGGCGGAGCAAGGCAGAGGGCGCGGCCGGGCAGCGCGGGCAGGCGCGGGCAGGGGCGCTGGTGCGCGGTCCATGGATGGGCGTGCACCGGGTGCACCGAATCCCTGTTCCGCCACGTGGCAGCTCCCATTGGTGGGCCGGCTTCTAGAAGCATGTGGGCAGCTGACACGTGGCGCACCCTATTGGCCGACAAACTTCCGGAAGACCCGGAGCGCGAGGCAAACACATGCCCACGTGGACACGTGGCGCTTTCTCATTGGCCCTGCACAGGCTGTTTCCTGTTTGGTTGACACGTGGCGCTTCCTGGTTGGCTCGTTTCGGTGTTTCGTGTTTGGATCTGGATTCCGTGTGGGAATATTCCCTTTGGCCCACTATATAAGAAGCCCCCACCCCCTCTCTTTGCACCTTGGATTCCGAGCCTTAGAGAGAGAATCAGAGAAAAGTCCCAATACGAAAGTTTTTCCTCTCTCTCTCCTCTTTCTCTCTCTAGAATCTCAGGAATTTAGGAGTTACAGATAGTGAGATATCTGCGACGCGGCGCACTGCGACGATTTTCTTTTTAGGCCCATTTCCCGTCGCAGTTCCGTCGAAAATTCACTGCGGGCTAACCGGGTGGAATTTTTGGACGATTTTTGCGACAGCGCGACCGTAAGAGGTAGGGCTTCGATTTCCGTATTGATTATTTTGCTCCGTTTCGTACTTTTGGCACAGTTTTCAAGTCCTCTTTGACCCCCCTTTTTACTGTGATGGTTTTTGGACAGCACCGACTTCTCCGATTTTTATCTTGACGTAGGAGCGTCAGATCGAGGCGTTTTAAGAGTCGATTTTGATCTACTCTTCGCGAGGAACGCAACCGTGATTTTTCTGGGATTTTA
The DNA here is from genome assembly GCA_029168755.2 of Tillandsia fasciculata. Classification (NCBI taxonomy): domain Eukaryota; kingdom Viridiplantae; phylum Streptophyta; class Magnoliopsida; order Poales; family Bromeliaceae; genus Tillandsia; species Tillandsia fasciculata. The sequence goes on along the minus strand of CM054938.1, from coordinate 20,454,365 downwards.
GGAGCTCATTTTAGAGGTGAAAAATTCCTCTTTTCCTGTGCTGTCTGAAAAACAGCAAATATTGTACTTTTTGGGATTTGTATTTATACCGAGAGCATTGATTTGCAGGATTTGGGGACTGTGGACAACCAGGAGACTACCTGGGGTGTTGTTGAGCTACTGAAGGTGGGCGGTTGTTGCTTACCTCATTTTTGACAAGCTCACTGGGATTACTAGAAATCCCCCTAAAATATGACAATTAATGAGAACCATTGGGACAAACTAACAGGACTACTAACAGGACTACTAACAGGACTACTAACAGGACAACTAACAGGACAATTAATGAGAACCATTGGGACAAATTAATATGACAAATGACAAGGACCGCTGGGATAAACTCCCCTAAAAATTAATGTAACCCCACAAATGATATGATAACTTATATTGGGACACTGTGATTGAGACAAAGGCTATGATCTCGCATGCAAATGACTTTTATTCAGTAAATCAATTGTTTTAAACCTTTGACTCTATTTTACAACTTTTAAAAATAAAAACAGTTGCATGCATGCCCGGACATCAGGTAAGGCCACTATTCATTGCTACACTATCATATTGGGATTTGAACATGTTTTATTGTTGTCCTTTGCATTCAGATGTTGTTGCTCAAGTGTGAGCAGGGGTTTGGGATAGTGTAGCCAAGGTTGTGCTAGATTGTGGACTTGTGGGGTATTGCGGTGACCGCGGACAGTAGGCGGTTGACCAGATGTTTATCCTTGCATCAGATTGGGGTTGAGTTTGGTTTATTTATTGCATCAGTTGGGGATTGGGTTCTGTAGTGGATGGAGTTTCCCACTTTGATCATAGTCATGATCCAGTCCTGCTGATTTATGGCACTTCTGATACTGAGATATTTTACTCGTGTGGGTCGCTCCCCTCGAGTGCCACTCCGGAGTGTGTTACAACATTATCCCCTATCGGCATACCCGATTTGGCAAATACTATCCCCCATCGGCGTTATACCCGATTTGGCAAGGCACAGCAGGAAGTACCAGTTTTGCTAGTGACCCCAGATTGAGTTCATTCAGACAGGCATTTATACACTGATTCATACATTTAGTTATTCTATTGCTTGGCATTTAGAGGCATGGTGGTGGTAGTTTCCTTTTTATCAGCAGTCTTTATAGCTTACAACTGTTCTTTCCTGTTGCCTCTAGTAGTCCTAGTGGGTGCGTCAGAGTTGAGGTTTTACCCACTAGGGGAGGCTACTGGTTTATCTGGTAGTTCTCACCCCCATTGTTATTTTTCTGTCCCTTTCTCTCCCTTTTTTTGCAGAGTCGTCTGCGGGAGCCGCTAGGCCATCGGCAGCTGATAAAGGTAAGGGGATCGCTGAATAGATAGATCTCCTGTGAGGCTGAGAGCTATTAGACAGATAATGCACCCTCCACTCAGACTGTGATATTCTCCTTTTATTTTGGGTCTGGCTTCCGCCAGCTGGATGTACTATTTTGGTGAGCTGGGAGATTATTGTACTTATTACAGTTGTATTTGTATTTCCAGTCTGAAATACTATGTGGTTCTTCTATTCAGCTCGATATTATGCTCTTTTACTGTTCATATTATATCAGAGCAGGTTACCAGCGCTTCGTGTACGCGGGAAATCCCGTGTGCACGGCGGATCTGTTGACGAGCCCGGGTTCCGGGGCGTGACACCAACTGAGGCAAGCACCAGCCTCAAGGACACGAAGGCATCACCATGCATACAACTAGGTCAAGAAATGGCACGCGGTGGCCGGAGCTAGGCCGCGCGGCCATCCTTGGAGCTTTGTTAATGGCAACTTCCTAATACTGGTTCTTAGGTGCAATGGACAGCACCCGAAGCTTTCTAATAAGGTTCTAAGAAGTTCTGGGCATGTCCCCACCGTCGGCGATCGCCGGATGGCCGGCCGCCATTAATGAGGTTAAGCTTGGCCCGTTAATGGCGGATCTTCATCCGCTCTGCATGGCTTGCATGCACGGGCATGGATGGATTCCCCTTGGCCACATGAAGCTTGGTGGGTGTGTGGCCGGCGATAGGAGGTCGCGCCGGCGCCGAAGCAACAAGCTTGGCCAAGGCATCGTCTTCCCCAAACTAGGGCACGGCCGCACCACCCCCACACAGAACCAAATCCTCCCAAATTTGGTGGAGAGGTTCCTGAGATCTAGCAGAAGCTTCCCATCATTTTTGTTTTAGTCCAAAACCGTCGAGAGCAAAGAAAGCTCGAGGCGGAGCAATAGTGGTTTTCCGGCGGTGCAACTTGGCCGCCGGCCAACCGGATCATATCCTATTTCGGGGCTGGGCTGGGAGACTTCCCATGAACCCAAGAACTACTGCTCATGGTCTAGGGTCCAAAGAACCATTGGATCTCCGAAACATACCTTGGCCGGAGTTGGAGAAGAAGGAAGAAGCAGTTTCGCTCCTCCCCGCGTCGCACGCGCCTTGGCTCTCTCAAGTGCGCTCACAGGAGGTAGAGGAGTCCACCAGAAAGCTCAGAGAGGGTTTGTGTGATCCCAGGAGCAATCACCTTCTTTCTTGCCCGAGCTCGGTCTCCTTGAGTGGCCGTGACTCTTGGCGACCCAGGGCTAAGGGGGAGGGGCGGTTTCTACTTCTTGGATGGATGCCAAGGGTTTAAGGACGACTCGGATGGCTGTAATCACGAGGAATCCAAGAGCCACAAACGTTTAATGTGAAAATTTGTAACAATATGCTCTTCGGTCCCTGTACCTCATGCTTCCAACCCCAGGGTCTCTGCTGTAGATCACAATTATACTCAGATCCCTCAGCAAAAAGTCCCTAGCATTTTGGTACATAAAATATTACACCTTGTGCGAAAATACCCGTTTTTTAACTGTATTTCATGCATTTCGAGGCACACGAGTCGTCGAAATGAAAAAACGGACTTCGCCACGACGTCCGGCTCGACGAAACCTATCAGGTAGCGTATTTGATTCCTCAATTTGGTGCCCCTAAAAATGCTCGGTCCATTTAATACAGTAAATTTATACTGTATGGCACGCATCCCGATGCTTCAGAGCCGTCAAACGCGAATTTCGTCAGAGCCATTGCGCTCAGAATGACGAAGCGGTTAAAATCGACTACCTGGACCGATAGGTTCGGACACCAGACAATGAATCGGCCGACGTTGGTCGGCGGAAAATTTAAAACGGGTAACTATTCATGACTTAAGTTGTGGGCCCCGCATCTTCTTCGCTGTTTTCGAGACGATCCGACCGTCGGATCGAAAATCTGTTTATATCATTTTTACTTGATTCGACGAGACGGTCGCATTGGTGATCTCCGAGTTTCGAGATCAGACTCCGATCTGAAAGGCGGAAAACAGAGCCCAAATTATACCGTTAATTTATACTTTTTGAAATATAAATATTCTGAAAAATATATTTTAATTCAAATTTCAGTTTTTAAAATTCACGGTTACTACACCTACTCGTCGCAGTAGCTCTAAAACTGTAGGATGCTCAATTTGCCAACGGTTCAATTTACGGCCATGCTCCGTAAATTGAACGGGAGAATAACCCTGCAATATTATAAATATCACATAATATTAGTACATGGGATTTCAAAGAAATAAAAAAAATATTTACAAATATTGTATGACCTCTTCTCTTATGCAAGTGCATCTATGGTGGGGCTGCTCAGTCAGTATAGAGGTATCAATCAGTCCTGCTTTCTCGTGATCGTTTATCTGAAATAATACCAATAAGCAAAAAAAAAGATATAATATGCGTGAAGTACTGTAAATTAATCAAATAAATCTACAATAATCAAAATATCAAACAAATAACCTAAACGACGACGTCTTTCGGTCCTTCTTTGTTGATTTTCAGGACGTGCTCTTATAATGCCCATGTTGTTTACATATACTACACTTGCTCTTGCTACTTCCAACACCTTCGTCCATAACATTGTGAATGCGAGTAGATTTGGATCGTCCTTTCTTTCTTCTCTCGCGTGGTGGAAGTAGGGGTGAATAATATGACTCAACTCAATAATGCTGATTGGGAACTGGATGGAACTGTGGTTAATATGTCTTATGATAGAACTTGTTAGTATACCAATAAGAGTATAAACTATAATAATCTATGTTCGTGTATGAGGAACTACAGCATGATACTATATGTGAACAAGGGATTTCCGTTAGTTGCAAACACAAACATTAATATATAGAATCCCTCCCATTGATAATCATTTGGTATTGCAAATCCCTTACAGTAAGTACTATAAACTCTTGAGCTCCACATCACCGAACTGTATGTGCTCTTGCAAGTATCATCCGACTATTGATGGTCTTATCAATAGTCGATACAAATTGAGTAGATATTGTTGCTTCCTCCTTAAGATATTTTAGACCACTCGATGAAATGTTGGCATTACAAAAGCTGTAATTGGTTAGCCACGAATTCCCCTTAATACCCTATTTAAACTTTTTGAATGGCTTGTTGTCATAATGCTGAATCATCAACCACCATCGAAAGCTTTAGCCCAATATATCCTATCGGCGTGAAGTTTGTCAACCCATAGCCAAGCATCTTCATCCACTGCCTTCAATTCTTCCTTTAATGTGTAATATTCTCATTCTTCTGAGACACCTCCGATGGCATAAAATTTTTTAAGTAGGTGTTTTGCTTTAAAATGAACATTCATATTAGTCTTCATATTTTGTAAACACCATCGATGAGCATGACCTTCTGATGGTGGGAATATAAGTGCAACAAGATTCGCAAGCCCTTTAAAACGATACGAAATTATTGTAATAACTCGAGATCGTATGTACCTCCGTAGGCAATTTAGAAACCACTCCCAATTCGAGCCATTCTTCCCCTCGCATATTGCAAATGCTAGCGGGTATAAACTACCATTGGCATCAACATCTGTGGCAATTAATGCATAGCCTCCGTATTTTCTATACAAGTGCGTAGCATCGTGTTGAGACTAAATTTTTCGCCACTTAACAGAGTGACACGTGACATCTATCTTCGGCTAAAGGACATCGGCCGACGGAAGAATGAGTCACCGAAGAAGGATCAGCGTCCCGATCCGGACCGATCTCAGTCGCATAAGAACACTGCACGCGATGCATGCTATCGGCTGAAGGCATCAGCCGATGGGAGAAGCAGCCGACGAGAAGATTATCGCCTCATCCAGGAGTGATTTCGACCTAAGAAGGACAGCAAACCGCCCCGGTCAAACGACGAAGAAGGCGGAGTTAGAATCAGCCTTCGGCTGATCAAGCCAGAGAAGGAAGGCTCTGAAAAGGAAAGGTACGAGATTCGGGGCACGAATCTCGCAACAGATTCCAAAGCGGCAAGCGGCGTCTAGCATCGGAAATCGCCGAAGATCATGCGTCGGCGCGATAATAAGGGGATGAACTTGGACGGAAGAACGACTATTATCCTATTTGAGGAAGTTTCGACTCGAAAGGAAATAGTTGAGAATTTCACGATGACCTTCCCTAAATCACGCCGATAATTTGAATTAACGATTATATACATGGTTCGGGAGTGTATAAATATCCGAACCATCGAAGAAGAAGAGGTTCTGCAATCTCGTAAGCCAGAACCACCCTCCTTCTTTTCATATCTTTCATATCTGCATTTACCGCATTTTCTAGGAGTAGGCTTATTTATAATTTCTTCCCTTTCCTCCTTGTAACCTCTTTCCAATCAATACAAAGTTCTAATCGGCTCTTTAGCCGTATCAAATTATTGTCTCTGCTATCTGGTTCGGCTACTCTAGGCCGGACTCAGCCTCTCTCTGTCTCTATATCCTGATTCGGCTAATTTAAGTCGGACGGTCGCGAGAGTTTAAGTGAGAAGAACCAGGCCGAGCAGATCCCTCCTCGGCGCAATCGCTTGATCCATTGGCACGTGGTGCATCACATTCCAAAGGGTCAACCGAACCACGAGGCCGGTCGACGACCGACGTTTTCGGCCCCAACACATCAATACTGAGTAATACTCGACAATATGTCCAACCATGAATCGAGGGTTCAAAAGCTCAAACAGCTCGTGCAAACATTCTTGAAGTACTCGTCACTCTTATAAACTCAATCTTCGTAATAGTTCCGGGGTTTGTTGCTTCTAACATTGAGAAATATCGAGGAAGGTCACAATATGATTGCTCTCAACTATCGTATATAATTTGTAGTGCTTTATTCCGTGCCCGCCAAGCCTTACTATATGATATGCTAACGTGGAACTCACTTCGAACTTGAGTTTAAATTTCTGTAGGACTCATAGTAAGCCTTGCCTTCACTGTGGGTAGTATATGTTGACATACAAAAGAAGATATACAATTCCGATGCGTTGTATTTAAATTAGGAATCATGCATGTGTGCAGTCCTGCATAAGTCTTTGTTTTAAAATATGAACAACCTTTGGGTTAAGAGGCATATAATCTCTATGGGCAAGAATTGACCACACATCTCATAGTGTATCTAGTTGTATTTGATTTAACAACTCTAAGTTGCACATTATGTTCAATGTACCATCGATCCAAAGTATTCACCATAGACGCATTGTCAGAAAATACTCGATTAATCCATGCCTCATCACTCGGAGGACCCTGATAAATGATTTGTTCATTGTATGCATCAACAGCGGCTTGATGAATTAATTCATTACTCAGGACAAAAAATTGTCGTTCATCTTCAAATTCTTCGAATTCTTTATGATCCTCCACATCATCGTTGTTGGCATATGAATTTCAATCCATTCAACACCTTCATCTTGAATGTCGTATGTGAGAAAATTCAAACCACCATCATGATCAGAATCCATAGATTGTGTAATATCCTCTATATTGTTATCTGTAGAGTTAATATCGTTTTCATTTACATGCTCATCGTCACTTCTAATTATTTGCTCATACTCACTTTCAATTATATTCTCATTATCATTTGCATTTCTCACTTTCCAATCAGTGCATTCTCGAACATTAGATGATGGACTTTCACATAAATTATGATGGATAGTTGACTTGCAAATGTATTTAGGATTAACTATTCGCATTGATTCAGATTTGATATAACTAAATCATACAATCACTTACCGCTCATCAAGTCTACCAAATGAAGATGGATCCACAATAGTATATGGCAATGATGCACTCATTGGCACATATGGGACTTCAAACACTCTATAACCCTTAAAAGTCCAAATTATTAATTTTTCTCACCTAGACTAATAAAGGAGAAAAAATGAAATACAAATTTGATGATTAATAATTTATACCTTGGTGTACGAATTCGTTCGAGATCGACATAATTTCTTTGGTAATCACTATTGCGCATTCTCATGGAGTAAACGGAGGTTGGACGGTCTTGTGTCGTCAACACTTGCTTCTCCACATATGCTTTTATGCAACCATGAAATGGAAAAAAACTCATCACGCCTACAATTTCATTGTCACTTGATATGACAAGTAATTTCCATTTATTAGCTCCTATTCGACATCGAACTGTTATGCGGAGACGGACTTCCGCTCGATCATAATTAGTGATCTTATATATTTCTGTTTTAAAATCCCGAAATGTGATATCGCGCCGGATGCCGATCAATTTTTATGGCCACCAATGTATTGTGGTATATTATCGGTCACGACTAAATTTTCGTTCCAATGGATATAAAACAGAACACATACACCAGACATAATGATCTACTATAAACAACATTATATAATAATATATAATAATATACAATATGATAATGCATCTATAAAATTGACTATTATGTGAAAAATAAATTTATCGATTTGCGGATAGCGTCGACGCTAGTTCTGTGTCGATGGAGGGCTCTGGAAGGGGGTGATGACAACAAAAAAGTAAGAGAGAGAGACAAAGGGCTTTGGATGTGGGGGTGATAGGAGAGAGAAAGACTGAGCTCTCTCTCAGTGTGAGAGAGAGCTCTCTATGAGAAAGAGATAGAGACAGAGATAGAGAGTGTGTGTGAGAGAGAGAGACAGACAGAGAGTGCGAGATGTGGGTTATGGGATCCAAGGATCTAAATAGGGAAAAAACCAACTAGAGGGGGGGTGAATAGGTGTAAACAATAAAACTAAAAAATCTTTGCGTAAAAATAACCCAATAAGGTAGCATGCTACCTATTTCTCAAAAAAAAAAAAAACCCAATAAGGAAAATAACTAACCACGGGAGTAAAAAACGACGGGTACGCAAGATTTTACGCAAGATTTTACGTGGAAAACTCCATTACAGGAGTAAAAAGTCACGGGACCGATAACACGGTGAAATTCACTAAGATTCAACACGTACAAGGTGATATAACGTAACACTACGACTCAACCTTTTCCATACGCTCTGAGTAGATCTTCTCCGCTCGCTCCGCAAAACGCCTCGAATCCACGATTTGCGCCTTATTAAAAACATTGTTCGGGATCTGGACTAGAATTTTCTGATCCGGACTGCTTCATGCGTTTTATTAAAAACATTGTTCGGGGTCTGGACTGGATGTGGCTGATCCGGATCCTGAACATATAAAGTGTCCAGTTTTTTATTTTTATGCAATGAAAATTATTCCAAGCGTTTCTAAACTATAAGAATGTATTCAAATCATCATAAAATTTAATTTAACGTACCTAATGATTTTGAATCCATTTTTCTTGAGATTGATGTATGTGGTCTTCAATTCTTCAACTTCAATCTTCAAGACTCAAAACACTTCACGAAATACGCCAATACAAAAATCCTTAACACGAGAGATAGAGAGCGAGAGAGACAGAGAGAGCCCTCTCTGTCTGAGAGAGATAAGAGTGTCACGCCTGGGTGTAAACCAGAACCCGGGCCCGTCTACAGATCCGCCGTGCACACGGAATTTCCCGCGTACACGAAGCGCCGAAAACCTACTCAGATATAATATAAGCAATAAAAGAGCACAAGTACAGAGCTGAGCTAAAACTACAACATCTCAGACTGAAAGCTCTAGAGCTCCCACGCACGCCGAAAGCTCGATCCGGCATCTCCACACGACTCCTGAGGTCGAACTCCACCGAGGCGTCGAATTTCAGGGAGAGGAGAAATGAGAGGGAGAGGGAGAGGGAGAGGGAGAGAGGGTTCCTTCTTTTTTCTCTCACTGTGCGTGGGGTGTGTGTGTGTTGTGTGCGTGCGTACAAAGAAAAAGGGAGAGGAGGGGTCCTCCTTAAAAAGCCCATCTTGTGAAATGACAGAAATGCCTCTCACTGGGCATTTCTGTCGCTGAGGGTTCGAACCCTCCTCCAGGGTCTGGTCCCCAAACGTCCCTCAGGATCTCCCTGTTGACAGTCCGGACCCCGACGATCAACCCTTCAAAGTTCGTAGTGAAGGTTCGAACCTTACCCTCAAGGTCCGGTTCTCACTGCCAAGTTTCGGTCCTCACCATCAAGGTCCGGACCCTGAACCCCACATAGCCCAAATTTTCTTCATTGGAAAATTTTCAATTTTGCTCATTGGAATTCCAACACTTTTCTAATCGTTCCGAAACCCTCGGAACCCAACTTGGACTTGTCCACAATTGCCTCTTGAGTGATTCTCGTCTATTGAACAAAGTCCAATATTTCTTTAATTTCGTTTTCGCGCCGAACCCGCGTCGAAACACTCCAACTAGCTTGAAACTTCATCAGGACTATAAGGATAGTCCTTCATGCCAGTTTTCACTAGAACTCCGCTAATTGCAAAAGTCCAGGTCATTATACGGAGCCTGTGTTCGACTCTGCTCAGCAATAACTAGTGCACTTTGTGTCCTTTGAAATTCCTTCTCCAACATTGTGATTGTAGATTAATTATTGATAAATGTGCTTAAAAGAATAGACAAGTAAAAATGAATTGGCATATGAAAATGAGACATAAATATATAAGAGAATAAATTAAAGAAAATGTGTACATCGAGAGCCCGCGGCAAGGATTTTAGTGTCGTGGCACGGGGTCGTGCCGAAAACTTGCCGGCATGGTACTGCACGGTGCGTGCCGGACCGTGCCGATAAGAGCCGGTCACAAAAAATACATGTGGCATGAAATATTTATTTTCTTTAGCAACAAAAATTTCTAATTGCTTATTATAATGTATCTTTATCAAATATTTTGAACTTTATTGAAAAAATTACTTGGTAATTTAAAGAAAGAAGGGTTTGAGCTGTGCCATCGGTACGGGAGCTGTATCGTGCCGGTATCTTGTTGGCACGATACGACACAGTGGATACGGTCCGTGCTGATGGATCCTTAAATCCTTGGCCCGCGGATGTACATGATTAAACACTAAACAAGGGTTCAAAATGAAAAGTATCTTATGCCGACTGTGAAGTATAAGGATCTCAGCTTATTTCTTTCATGAGTTTCATAATTTTCATTTATTCGATAATAGATGTTATTTTTGTGTTTTAATATATTAACAAAATTATATCATGTGGGTAATGCTATATTTCGTACTATTTTGTGATTTAAAATTTCATCATATAGGGTAGTTCTATTAATCCTTAATTTGTTGTCATATTTAGTATCTTTTGTGATTTAAAATTTTATTACATTAGGAAATTTTTCTTGGCCTATTCAATTGTAGTAACAGTAGCTTAAATCAAGGAGAAATAGTACTCCTTGATTTAAGCTCTCATAATGATCAATAATTATGATCATTAATTTTTAAACATTGCTAATTTTCTCTTTATTCATATATTTATTGGAGAAGAGAGGGGGCATAATATGAAGAATAGAGCCTTTATGATCTCTACTACAATTTTCTTCGAGGAAAATATTTGTCTTCTTCTCTAAGTTTTACTTTATATTTTTCAACTGAGATCCTTAAAGCTGGAATAAAACCAATTAGCACTTCTTTAAAGCTGCACCGACGGATGAGATTCGGGAGTTCCGAGGGTGTTGTATCGCTAGAGTGAATCGCCGTGTAGCCTCGCTATGGAGAGGCAATTTCATCTCTAGGACAATGCTTCGCGCCCGCCTCATCCCAGACCAGCTCGATTTTATTTATTTCTTGCATATTCTAATTTTATATTTATTTATTTATTTATTTGGTGGTTTATTTATTTTAAATAAATTTGAAAACGGATCAAATATCTCCAACAAGCTCCATTAGGGCCAATGACAATGTTTGTATATGAAGAAGTTTCCTAATTATTCGAGTTCATACGTATGTTGATGAAAATGTTGTACAGAGTTGTTTTGTAGTATTTTAACAGTTCATCCAATAGATTTGTGATATGGAACTATTATTCTTGGTCGACTGTGCTACTATGTCTACCTTAATTCTAACGTGATCAATAACCCAGGCAGTGTTGACAATCATATCGCTTCTATTTATAAAGTTATTGCCACAAAGTATAGGTGCTTTTGGACTTGTTATGTACTACTAAGTTTATCATCATCATTGGGTCCATCATATTGATGGAAAAATGTTTTTATAGAGACTAAGGTCAGAAGTGGTGATCATGTTGTTAGATTTTCCACTACTATTTGCGGGTCTCTTCATATCATTAGATTTCCAGTCCTCTAGTCTAATAAAAGCTTGTACTGTTCTGTAGTTTCTTTATTGAATTTTAGCAAATTGTCTATCTCGCAGCTGATATTGTTCAGTGTCTTATTTGAAATTTTCAAATACTTGATATATAGGAGTTGTTTTTTACTCAAAATCATCACATAAATCAGCTTATTTCTTTAAGGTGGTCATCTTGTGAATTGGTAGAATTGGGAGATACTGGTATAGAACATCATATCAACATTCTGTATTCAAATATTATTTCATTTGGCAAGGGGTGTGTAATTAGCTTTTCTAAATGGAATTCCATAATTGAGAAGGTATTAGATTGCTGCGGTACGAATGCATGCTGCATATGTTTTAGTGTTAGAAGATATTCTAGTTTGTAGCAGTTCTGACACAATTGTTTGTATTAAATAAAATACAGGTCTGGAATTCAGACGCATATGAAGATTTGCAGATGCTAGTCATAATATCACGTCCACCAGTCAAAGTGTTAGTACATCAAGCCTTGTTATCTCTCTCTTTAGAAATATTGTACTTGACCTGCATTGCAAAAGGACGTTTTGGTTACAACTCTCATGTCGATATTTATAAGGTTTCAGCTAACAGGATTAGCAATGCTTATAGCTCATACAAATATAATATCTTTAAGTCAATAAGGAGCAAAAGCTGATCGCATTTACTAAAATGCACTAATTCTTTTTTTCCTAAACATACTCTTAAATTACTGCTCCATCCAATCTAGGTTCTAAAACTGCTCTTATCACTTTCCCTTGAAGATGTAGTTGATACTAATTGTTATATCTATTCCTAGATAGTGTATAATTTTTGCAAGCATAATTATGGCAACCCTTAAAATCATTCTATCTTCAATCATGATATTTCTGTCACGTCCTGAGACCGCCAATTTTGTCCGTTTAGACACGCGCATGGACCCACCGAACGGGTAGAGTCCCCCGTACCCGAATGAAACGGAACTATATACCAACCTGTACAAACATGCACAATAAGGATAAATGCAATATCAGAGCACACTACTAATTGAAAATTCACTTAATGCATTTTAAAATCTATCACTACAAACAACTCCAAGTTTACTACTTTCACAACATCAAATTAAATTACATCTTTGCCTCCCAAAATGATTACAATTTTTCTAATTGCTCCAAAAGAGGGTATTTCTTGACCTTGCTAGGTCTGCTACTCCGAGACACTCTTGTCGCGGTCATGTGCCTCGTCGTTGACACCTGGATTTGAAAAAATATAAACCACAGGGAGTGATAACTGCGAATAGTTCTCAGTGGGTGCATCTATCGAGAATAAATGCTCTACACGGTCCGAAGGAGGCATTAGTAGATAGATAGTAAAAACAATAAATATTTCTATTATAGAAATGTATTCATTAGATTACTCTTATAATGCCTCTTGTATAACAAGATGTCACTATGCCACTATCCATAGGTTACATGTTTACCTCACCATTCCATATTCTCCTTAACCAATTAGTGGTTTAAGTTCCATTTATATCACATCTCATGAAGAGTCGCCCGCCTCTCCAATCGGTAGGTACATAGAGTTGATTGCTCACGGCATCCTAAGTACCTCATAGGGAGTCGATTGCTCGCACACCTCTCACATAATTTTCGACATTTCCAGAAGATTCCATTACATTTTCTCGTTTATACCCTAAGTTCATAATTCTAGGGTTGCCAACCATGCCCAATGTTCTCAACTTGTTCTTTGGCACACTTCTAGCCTAGAGCTCGCATGTGACTATATTTGCCTTAGGTTTTGACCTAAGTTTAGATGCCATACTTGCTCAACCTACTTTCTAGGTTCATATTATGTTTACATGCATTTACATCTATTCCCATTACTATACATGAGGGTGAAAATCCTAGTTTTGCTTAACACGCAAGTATATCATCTCTAACCTTATAATACCATATTAAACGTGCTTCTAAACTTAAGAAAACAATAGAGCAAGAAAGAGATCACTATTTTCGGTGATATTCCCCACCTTTGCTAGCTTCTCTTCCAACAAAATGGGTTTGATCTCTTGAATTCCCAAGAAAACCCGAGAAAATGAATCTAATAAGATCAAACACCCCAAAACTTCCATTTTCACAAACCCTAGAACCAAGATCTCAAAATACTTACCTCTCCTCCTATAGCACTCAAAACGTGGATGAGAGGGCTCCTTTCTTCTTCCTAAAGCTTCCTCTTGAAGCTCTCCACCAATCCAAGCCTTTAAAGAGATCAATCCCAAGGGATCTAGGGTTTTCTCTCTTGTTTCTAGAGAGTGAAAGAGAAGGGTGAGTGAGGGAGAGAAATAGGAAATTAGGGCTTTTTGGCTGGTGGGGATAGTGTATAGAGGTGTAACAATTACACCGAAACCTCTTATTTAACCATATTTGCATTCCTTTAAAAATTGTTGTTTGCAGCATTGAACACCGGTACTCGGGTTCCAGTATCCGTACACGGGCAATAGTACCGACACGGGCAGTAGTACCGATATTTGCATTCCCTTAAAAAGTGTCCCCCACTCGGAAACTTTATTTGAAATCTAATAATGCAATGAAAATAAAAACCTTTGAAAAATCATTTCCCACACGAAAACAAAGCCCTTTGAAAAGTAGGCTACCATGAGGGGTAGAAAACAGTTTTGTCATAAAACTCACAAGATTATGAAACCATTATTTATTATACCAAACCAGTATTTAATTTAACATAAACTGAAGCACCATAATATCTAGATTATTTGACAAATAAAACAAAGGTCAAGATAGGGATAATAAAATGTAGAACATTGAAGATAAACCTCGGGACCGCTAAGCTCTCTAGCTATGTCGTCACCTCACGTACCTTTCTGACTGTCACTTCCCGCAGCACCTGAAACTAGGGGGAAGTGAGAAACCAACTAGGGTCTCCCAGTGGGTACCGCAAGCCGACGAAGGCGAGCTGTACTCACTGGTAACCGAAAGAGAAACATCGGTATGAAATACGTTAATACTACAGTAGCATATCATAACAGAAAAGGGAAGAATGTTGTATGAACAACTACCGCTACTGTAACTGATTGTATGCGTCAACTAGACTGATAGTCCAAATATATATATATATATATAAACCCAATCAACTACCATATTGATCTAAAGACTTCAGGCAATGTCACGCTATGCTCAACCTGACATATAAGCCTAACAGGGACCACATAGGGCTCACGGGTTGGAAACACGACCGCTTTTTCGGAAAAGAACACCATTGCGGTGGCCAAACCGCTAGTGTATGCGTAATGCACAAAAACAAGCTGTGGTGATCAATGCAATATGATCAATAGTCAACCATTGGCAAATAGCTGACAATAAGTCCACGATAGAATGTACCGACCGAACAGGTCACCAAATCTCACAGATAAACTACACCGACCAATCAGGTCAACAGATTATGCGGTGATATACAAATAGATACCGCTCTACTACTAAATCATGGTAAACATGTATGGAATGAAAGTAGAGCAAACAACTATGAAGTCAAGTGGTGATACGTGCTCAACATGCAAGATGTGTATAAACGAGTAAAAGGGAGAGGAAAGAACGTCACCGAGCTAGCACCACTGTACCGACTTCGGATCGAAATACCCACCTGAATCGGGTGAGATGCAAACGATCGTCGACCGGACCTGCAAACGATCTACCGAGTCATGACTAAACTCTACCACTCAAAATCACCTATCTCACAGTCTCAAACCGCCGGAAAAACCGATTTCGTTAACCGAGCTCCCGAAACCTGCCGGAAATTCCCAAAATTTCACCGGAAAGCTCCTAGAATCCACAAAGTGCCCCAGAAGGTCCCAAACAACATCATAAATCGCCCGCTGTCCCGAAACGCACCGAATCAAGTGCCCCAGGCAGCAAACACTAGTTCCGATGCTTATGGATACGATTGACTCCAAAAACGCCGAAATGAGGTTTCGAAAATTATCGATTTCGGTTCCGGAAGTTTCTGCCGTCCACCCGCTGTCTCCAAACACCTTAGACAGCGAGGGAAAACAGCGGACGAAGCTCAGTGATGAATACAAGCCTTCACGCTGGTCGAAAAGCAAACCTTGCGTCGAAAACGAATAAAAATCGGCGATTTTGCCAATAAACGCTCTTGGAACCAAATTACACTCCACAAAGGCCAACGAATCTTGGACGAACAGTCCAGAGGGTCCGTTCACGCTGCCCGAGGCAGCCCATGCAGTCAATTTACGATTGAACCACTAATTATGCTATTAATTGCATTTAATATAAGGAAAAACGTGCAATTATGGTTTCCTACCGAAAATCGCGAGCTTCAGAGGCGAACCCGCAGCGTGGGATGATAGATCCCGACGCGCTGAACGCCGTGCTCGCTGTCCGGAGCGAAGGCGGTGGCTGGAGAGTGCGCTGGGTCAAGCTGAAAGATACTTCCCAATGCCGTCGGGGGTGGCGCAGCCGGATACACAATCCGGGGCGACTTGAACCGCAACGAAGGTGAGCACGGTGGTCCACGATACTTCTTGAGTGTCGTGCTCACCTTCTGCAAAGTCGTCGGAGATCCCGCTGGTTGGAAACACGAAGCGACCAAAAACTGCACCAATCAGAGCACTTCGAGATAACACTAGCCGAAGTCGGATTTTGGCGGTCTGGGAGCACGCCGGGGGCCGGTAGAGGTTGCTGCCGACGAGGGACGACTCATGGGAGCGGTGGTCGGCGATCGGGAGCGGCGACGACGGCAATCAAGAACCCTCGGCCAAACAGAGTGTGTCACGCCCCGGGGTCGAGACTGCGACCTGAGCTTGCCAACAGATCCATCACCCATACAGGAAACCCCGCATAGGCGAAGCGTCTAATCTGCAAAAAATAGTACTACAGCTATACAGATATCAGAGCGAGAAATAAACTGCTGTAAAGTAAAAATCCAAACTACTGTACAACTTAAATAGAGATACAAGATCCAACTCCCCAAAAATATAATAAATAATTTGATCCACAGGAATAGTACAAATAAAATCCTTCTATACAACATCTATGAATCCAAAAAGGGAGGTAAATTAAAACAATAAAATACATCAGTGTATAGTAAAATCTCACAATCCGAGATGATACTTCTATCTCACCAAAATAAACTATACTGGTAGGGATCTATCTCGCGACTCTCTATTCTCGATCTGTCGAGCCAGCTAGAGCAGGGACGAAAGGAAAAGCCTATGCAAAACTGTCACCAACAGAGGGTGTGAGAACTACATCAATTAGTAGTTCTCAGTGGGTACCGTCTCCAAGCCCAACGGTCTGCCCACTAAGTCTACTAGAGGGATAAGATAATAGAAAAACCGTAATAATAAAAGGATAAGCTGGAAAGAAATCTACAGCTATCATGTCTCTATCTACAATGCTCAATGGGTGATACAGATGATGATATGCAATCACTCGAATACGAGGTGCTCAATCGACCCAATCGTAATGACTGCCCAAAAAGGGCCCAGTCAAACCTGCGCCCACCTACTACCACACATCCACGCCAGGACTGGAATTACGTAGGGTGTCTATGACTACCCAAAAAGGGCCCAGTCAACGAGGACAGCGTCGACAAGTCGCGAAAACAAAGTCTCAAGCCCAGCTCCAGAGCGGCACTCGAGGGGAGCGACCCCGCTGAGAAAAATATCCGCGCATCTCTGTCGAGCTCCATATGGCTCATGCAGGCTATAGTCCAAATCCACGATCAATCAAATCGGCAAAACTCAACTCACAACACTAACCCACTGGCAGGAGATACTCAACAGCCGGGACCGCCGTCAACCCCGAACGGCTCCCAAAACAGAACACCCAAACTCACCACACTAAACCGACTGGCCGGAGGTACTCAACAGCCGACAACAACGAAGGGTCCGAAAATTTTGGGAGACTGGCGCCTACAACCCAATCAAACAAGAACAGGTTCCAGGCACAGCTTTCCGTAGCTCTCGGCCCAAATATGGAAATAGCTCTTGGAACCTAGATCACTCGAACCCACTTTGGGTGAGGAAGTTTATATGAAAAGATGATATTTATTCCTGAAAATCATTTTCACTAGAACCCTCTCAGGATGAGAACAAAACGTAGCTCATTTTTAGGAAACCATCTTGATTTGAAGAAACCCATTTTAATAAGTTTTAGTTCTTTAGAAAATCAGTTAAAAACAAGTTTTATTTTCCAAACCCCGAACGACTAGTGCTTTCATCTTAATCAAACAAGAACAGGTTTCGGCGACCCTTCGAAATTCGGAAGGAAAATATTGGTTTACTGAAATCATGTGTGTCCGAAAACATCCTGGGTTCAAGGGCCTGCTAACACAACTCAACTACGCCACGAATACAGTGGCAACGAAACTGGTCGGAGAATACTCGACGACCCGGGACTACCGTCTACCAAAACGGCTCCCGACACTAGCACGAAACTAGCCTCAGCTATCAGACTCCACTCGGCCCCCAGGCACGAGCGTAAAATACGTCCTACACTAACCCGACCACTCGGCCCACTATCCGGGCGAGGAGAAACTCTAAATCAAGGAAAACATGCAAGAGTGTGTAGGAAAGCTAGAAATACAAAAACTAATCCAAGTAAGAGTTTCCTACTAGTCTGGCTAAATACATGCAAACATATGACGGGATGCTAGTCAAGGTTCCACCATTTTCTCAATCAACACAATCAATAAATAATTCACTAACTCTATTTTTCATTCAACATAATCATGGAGTGAAACAACAACCCATCATGCATGTCCACTACAAGATTGAATTAGAAAGCCACCCGCTAATTTTGGAGGAAAATTCAACCCACCTGAAACTTGACGATCCAATGCTCGATCTGGCTGAAATTTGGCGTGCTTAATCTTCAACCTCTTAAGAATCCAACGCCGCAAGAATCGCCAAAAATCTCCTCTCGAATTGGGCGCAATCGCAGGAACAACGCACACTGCACAGATTAATTCCAGAATTTCAGCAAGCACTTGATTGATAAAAACAATGCAATTTCTGCATTAATCACCTCAAGGTGAAGCTCCAAACAGCAAATCTAAGGTGTCCTCTGTCCCATGAGCATCTCCAAAGCCTAAAAAATCCATATCTAATTCCCCTTAACAACAATTTAATCAAACATCACAATGCTGTCCAGATTTTGTGTGAAAAAAAATCAGCATGAACTTCAAAGGAATATAGAGTCTAATCCATAAGGAATTTTCCACATAAATCAAAAGAGGAATTACTCACCTTAAACTTACAAAGATGCTCAAGCTTTAAAATTCAGAAAATGATCAAGAACTCACCAAGAAATCTGCATCTAAAGGCTCAATCCTCAACACAAAACCCAAAACAAAACTGCAGTCATCCCCTGTCACAGGGTCAAGAAGATTGATAATGTTACCTGGGCAAACGAGCTCCAAATCCAGCAAGCAAGGTCTCAATGGATTCCTCTTCGAGAGTAGAGATGTAAAACAAGCCAAAGAACTCTAAAATTCATGCACAAATCACCGAGAAATTACATAAATACTAATGACTGTCCAAAAATCAAATCTGTGTACGAAGGCTCCAAAGATGGCTTAAAAACTCTAGGAAAACTCAAGATCTGGGAAGAGGGATGAATATCAAAGTCGTAGGCCTACCTCTTGTGAAGATCCCAAACCAAAAATCAGCTGAAAACTCCAAGAAATGAGCTCTGTAGAAGGTTCGCATTGAAACGCGATGGTGTTAGCTGAAAAACAGCAACAATGGTGATGTCCTTCAACTTGAGGAAGAAGATGGCCTTGATGCTCCCTTGAGTCCTTCAATGGTGGTGGAGATGGAGAAGAAGAGTGGGGGTCAAGCTCTGTGGAAGTCCTCCAAAAATGCCAAGTTCTAAAAGAGAAGAAAGAAGGAGAAGAGGGCCTATTTATAGGCCAAAGAAAATAAAATTTCTCATCCCAAATAGGAACTTTCGGGCGCCCGACTCCCCTCAGGTCCGGCCCGCGACAATGGCCCGGACACGTGGCGAGTATCCACGGTGCGCCCGAAACCGGCGTGGACGGCGCGGATGGCACCACGTGCGCGATGCGGGCCCGCCAATGGCGTGGCTACACACGTACTGCGTGGGGAACCCGCGCTTCGCCTGGCGCACGCGGGCGCCAATGGGCGTGCGCCGCGTGGCGGCTTGTAGGCCTCTCCCTGCCCGACGCGTGGCCTCGTGTGATTTGGCTGGTCCCGGAGCACGCGCCAAGGGCCGTGGACCGGCCCGCTTCCGAATTCGGCCCAGTAAGCCCAAATAGCCCGAAAATAGCTATTTTAGCTGTTTTCGCGCGCTGAGTCTGTTTTTGACGTCCGTTTGACACGCAACGCACTCGATACACCAAAAATAGGTGTTTTCTCGCTGTCGATCACACAGTCAAGTCACACGAAAACTCAGGTCACCACACAGTGGGCTTGGGTTCTAGACACGGGCCCTATGCAGGGCGGCGGCGGTTCACCTGGGGCAGCACCGGGGGGTCTTCCTAGAGGTGCTGAGGAGGAACCAACTAAATGCCAAGGAGGCCAAGTGCTTCTTTGGGCAAGGGCAAGTAGAGTACTTGGGACACATCATATCAAGGGAGGGAGTAGCTACCGACCCAAGCAAGATCGAGGCGATGAAACGGTGGCCGTTACCAACCAACTTAAAGGAGCTACGGGATTCCTAGGCTTGAAAGGTTATTATCGACGGTTCATTAAGGGGTACGGGGGAATAAGTAAATCCCTAACGGAGATGCTTAAGAAGGACAACTTTATTTGGAGCGAGCCAGCACTAAAGGCTTTTGATAGGCTAAAGGATGCGATGTCGACGGCACCGGTCCTCGCAATGCCTAATTACTCCTAGCCGTTTACGATAGTGGTCGATGCTTGTAGGTATGGGATAGGAGCGGTGCTCTCGCAGGAGGGTCGGCCTATTGCTTATCTCAGCAAGGCAATAGGTCAATGAAACTTGGGATTATCTACCTACGAGAAAGAATTCTTGGCAATTCTCTTGGACGTATCTAAATGGAAGCACTACCTGAGCTCCAAGCCATTCATCATCAAGACTGATCACGAAAGCCTCAAGTACTTGCTCGAGCAGCGGATCACTATGGCCATACAACAATGAGGGATGCTGAAGCTTATGGGAATGGATTACACTATCCAGTATAAGAAGGGAAAAGAGCACTCCGATGCACTTTCAAGGGTTAAATTTGAGGAGGGGAGTATCAAGGCTACTATGGCCGTCGTTCCAACATGGGTTAATAAGCTAGCGGAGAGCTACGAGGAAGATGAGTACATCCAACCCATCATTATAGAGCTAATGGTGCTGTCGGGTTCGCGACCCAACTACAGCTACCAACAAGGAGTTCTCAAGTATAAGGGCAGAATATGTGTGGGCAATCATGGGGCACTACGGCAGAGGCTGGTGAAAGTAATGCATGCCTCATCCCTGGGGGGCACTTGGGAATGAATCACACCTACAAAAGGACGAAGCAACTATTCTATTGGTCGGGGATGAAACAGGAGGTGGAAGAGAGAGAGGAACTGCGAGATTTGCATCAAGAATAAGGTGGATGGGACCCTCTATGCTGGGCTACTGCAGCCACTAGCAATTTCGACACAGGTGTGGCAAGAAGTCAGCCTGGACTTCATTGAAACTCTACCAAAGTCGGAGGGCAAAGACACGATACTGGTAATGGTGGATCGCCTAACTAAGTATTCCCACTTCACTGCCTTAAGTCACCCCTACATAGCACAGGAGGTCGCCAGGGCCTTCTTCGACACGGTCTACAAACTTATGGGCTGCCCAAAGGATTGGTCTCCGATAAGGATAAAATCTTCACCAGCGAGGTTTGACAGGGGATATTCAAATTAATGGGAACCAAGTTACAGATGAGCACCGCGTATCACCCACAAACCGACGGGCAGACCGAGAGGGTTAATCGCTGCCTGGAAACTTACCTCCGCTGTATGTGTTTCCGGTGTCGACGGAAGTGGCACAAGTGGTTGTCCCTGGCTGAGTGGTGGTACAACACTAACCACCACTCCTCCACGGGATGACCCCCATTCAAGCACTGTATGGATATCCCCCCTCCCCCCAGCCTACCCCACGGTTAATCTCGACAACCCAGCAAACCCAACTGTCAAGGAGTAGGACAGTGATAGGGAGGCGATGACCCGGACACTGAGAGAAAGACTCAAGGAAAGCCCAAAACCGCATGAAACAGAACGCCGATAAAAGAAAGGTGGACAAAGAGTATCAGGTGGGAGGGGAGGTCTACCTGAAGCTGCAGCTTTACCAGCAAGGTAGCATCGCGACTCGCCGACACCTCAAGCTCACCTCAAGATATTATGGGCCCTTCGAGATCCTGGAACGAGTGGGACTAGTGGCCTACAGGCTACTGCTTCCGGAGGGCTCCCAAATACACCCGGTCTTCCACGTCTCACTTTTGAAGAGGGGTTTGGCAGACGCTCAATAGATGGTGCCACACATGCCCCTGCAGACGAGGAAGGACAGCCGGTCGCCGGGCCCGAGCAAATCTTAGATCGGCGCATGGTGAAGAGAGGGAACCGGGCGGTGGCACAAGTGCTCGTAAAATGGAACAACTTAGCAGAGGAGAGCACCACCTGGGAAGACTACTGGGTTATCAAGGTCTAGTACCCACAGTTTGACCCTTGAGGACAAGGGTCCTCTCAAGCCCGGGGGAGTTGTAATAGCCGGCGGGGAGATAGGCGATGGACGGTGCCGAAGGAGCGGGGAACCCCTAGGGTGGTGAAGAAGTGGAGTAGTGGGGTGTAGGGCTACAGTCAGCAGGATCTGAGGCTCCCAAGGATAAGGATGAGTAGGTAACGGGGCGGGCGGTCGGGGAGTGGGTGCCAGATGGACCTCCATGCGGGAGAATCGGACCCGACCCGAGAGACTCAAAGAGGAGGCGGGCCTCATTGCAAGGGAACGGGCTGAGCACTAGTTGCCCGGTTAGAAAGGAGTCTAGTGAAGCCCACATCTCAGTAGCTTAATCCATAATTATCATAGTAATTTGTCATTTAGTCTTGATAGATGGGCAAAAGAGCATGTTCTATGGTTTGTATTAACATCAATTATATAGTATATGAGAAGGTATTTCTATGGTAACAATGACAACCATAGTAATAATATAACTAGGATTACATGCTATATAATCCTACGCTATAGATTGTAAGTAATATATAGTATAACAACCATAGTAATAATATAACTAGGATTACATGCTATATAATCCTATGCTATAGATGGTAAGTAATATGTAGTATAAAAACAATAAAGATAATACTAAATATATCGTAACATCCCCCCGCAAGCTAAGCATCAGGTGGACGGATGCGAAGATTGAGCCGTAATATCGAAAACCGAGAGGGTGACAAGGGCTTGGTGAAAATATCAGCAAGTTGTTTATCAGAAGAGATATGAACCAACTCTAAATCACCAGTCTGAACTTTTTCGCGCAAGAATTGATGATCAAGTTCAATATGCTTTGTGCGAGCATGAAGAACAGGATTTGCCACTAGATAAGTAGTGCTTAGATTATCACAGTAGATGCTAATAGGTCGCCAGAGGAAAACACGAAGATCACGAAGTAGACGACGGATCCATATCGTCTCTGCAAGCGCGTAGGCGACAGCACGGTATTCTGCTTCAGAACTAGAGCGAGAAATGGTGGGCTGCTTTTTGGCGGACCAGGAGATAAGATTGGGCCCTAAAAATATACAATATCCAGAAGTAGACCGGCGTGTATCTGGACAACCGGCCCAATCAGCATCTGCAAATGCGACAAGAGAGGGATTGACACAGCGAGATATAGGCAGTCCATAAGTCAGCGTACCCCGAATATATCGTAGAATGCGCTTAACCGCTTGCATCTGTGGTTCACGAGGAGCATGTAGATACTGGGCAACAGAGTTGACAGCATATGATATATCCGGTCGGGAGAAAATAAGATACTGGAGAGCACCAACAAGCTGACGATAGTTATAGGGATCCTCAAGAAGTTGCCCTTCATGAGAAGATAGACGAGAGGTTGGAGAGAGAGGACTAGAGACGGGCTTACTATCAAGAAAACCATGGCGCTGAAGCAACTGATGCGCATATTTGTGCTGAGTCAGATGAAAACCAGAAGATGACCTATTTACCTCAATGCCCAAGAAATAATGTAGCGGCCCGAGATCCTTCATTGCAAATTCCTGCTATAAGGTGGTAATAAGAGCCCTTAGAAGAGAGGAGGAACTGCCAGTGACAATAATATCATCAACATATAATAGAAGAATAAGAGTGCCAGAAGAGGAGTGACAGATGAACATTGAAGGATCAGCAGTGCTCCCAACAAAACCAATTTCAGATAGAAAGGATGTAAACCGTTGAAACCAAGCCCGAGGTGCTTGCTTAAGACCATAGATGGCTTTGCGTAGACGACAAATATGATGCGGAAAAAAGGGATGCACAAAACCAGGCGGTTGTCTCATATAAACTTCTTCAGAGAGTGTGCCATTAAGAAAAGCATTCTTCACAACAAGTTGTCGAAGAGACCACCCTGAGGAGAGGGCCACCGAAAGAACAGTGCGAATAGTGGTTGACTTGACAACGGGAGAAAAGGTCTTATCAAAATCAATTCCTTGTTGCTGTTTATAACCTTGAGCCACAAGCCGAGCTTTGAGACGCTCAAGAGACCCATCCGCCTTCTGCTTTACTTTGTATACCCATTTACAACCAATAAGATTAACAGGCGAAGGAGGTACAAGATCCCAAGTAGCATTTGTCAGGAGGGCATCAAACTCCTCAGCCATGGCAGCACGCCAACCTACATCCTGAAAGGCCTCATGAAATGAGTTAGGCTCAGTAGGTAGAGCAGAATCCGTAGAGGCCAGTAAGGAGGTAGGCTCGGTTAAACCCTTAGTCATAGATCGAGTGCGCATAGGATGTATGCGGGGAGGTGAAGAAGGCTTAGACGGCACTGTAGTAGGCTGAGGGGAGGGCGGACGATCAGAGGTGGACGGTGGTGGTTCAACAATAGTAGGTGTAGTAGCAGCAGATCGTGTAATGTGTCGTCTGGTATAGACACGGAGTTCTGATGGACCAACGGCAGTGGCATCGTTCCCATTCCTAACCTGTGAGTCATCAAAATTCAAGGTAGAAGGAAACGTTGATAAATTCTCAGACGGTGAAACAGGTGGATGTGTACCGGAACCACTCTCAGTAGAGGGGTGTGTGAAGGAGAAGCCAGAGATTGCATCAATGGTAGAAGGATTCTCACCCAGCAAAGGAGGATTTGAAACATATCAAGGTTGGAAAAAGTAGAGGAAGGAGAAGAAGAGAATTTAGAAAGACAAGAAAACGAAAAAATAGTTTCCACAAAGGTAACATGTCGAGAAATAAAAACCTTGCCAGTGCTGGGATGGAGACATCGAAAGCCTTTATGTTTATCAGAGTCCTAAGAAGATGCAAGGAAGTGACCGAGGAGAGAGCTTGTGAGCTACAATATCCTACACATCAGGGTAACACAAACATCCAAAAACTTTGACAAGTTGCAAGTCAGGGGAAGAGCAACCATGCAGAATTTCATATGGCGATTGTCTTTTTAAAATAGTAAGAGAGGGAATTCGATTCACAAGAAATACAGCAGTTTGAATGGCATCAGCCCAAAAACGAGGAGGCATACAAGCTTGAAATAGTAAATTTCTAACAACGTTAGTTAAATGTCTATATTTTTTTTCGGCGAGGCCGTTTTGTTGAGGAGTATAAGGACAAAAAAAACGGTGAAAAATTCTATTTTGTGAACAAAGGTTGGAAAACTTATCATTTACAAACTCCGTACCATTATCAGATTGGAAAATCTTGATTGAGCTATGAAATCTGTTTTCCACCATTGCTTTAAATTCGAGAAATTTATCAAAAACTTCGTGTTTAAATTTCAAAAGGTAAAGCCAAGAAAACCGAGAATAATCATCAATAAATATAACATAATATTTATAACCAGAAACAGATGGAACAGGTGATTGCCATACATTAGAATGCACAATATGAAAGGGAAAAGCAGATTTAGATTCCGAATCAGAAAATGAGAGTTTAACATGTTTTCCCATGTTACAAGCATTGCAAATAGATAATGTCAAAGCAGAATTACCATCAGAAATAATGTTATTATTTTTAATAAATGCCGAAAGAACAGGAAGACTGGGATGACCTAATCGTCTATGCCAAACATCGCTACTAAATCTAGATGCAACAAGACCAATCTGTTGCTTATTCCCTACACTTGCAACTTTAGAAGGAATTGGATAGAGTGATGTTCCCAAGCTAGGGCAGTGCAGAAGCTCCGTCCTTATTACCTTGTCCTTCACAGAAAAATCAGAAGAGTCAAATTCAAGAACGGAATTATTGTCACGACAGAATTGACGCACCGAAAGTAAATTTCTCTTGATGGAAGGAACAACAAGAACATTTTTAAGAGCAAAGGATTTAGAAGATGTATTCAATTGAGTTTCACCTGTCTGAGTAATATCAAGTAAATTTTCATTACCAACTAGAATTTTCTCATGCCCAGTATAAGGTTTGGAAGAGGAAAGAATACCAGAATTCGCAGTCATATGATTAGAAGCACCAGTGTCTGGATACCATTCTTCCTCAGCAGGTTCATAGAGATTCATAGCAGCAAAAGTTTGAGGGACATCATCGGCCACGAATGAGTGATTGAAGCGTTGTCTGCATTGAAGAGCAGAATGGTTGTACTTTCCACAGATCTGACACTGTGTGCCAGACTTCGAAAAATAAGATTGTTGATTTGGAGTATAAGGTTGAGGAAGATTATTGGGTGAAGAATGTGGATAGATTCCAGGAGATCCACGACCATGATATGAGTTGTGTCTACCGCGATGTCCTCGACCACCGCGATATCTGCCTCCACGACCTCCACGATTTCCGCGTCCACGATTTGCATAGAGAGCTTCACTATCGATAGTGGGAATGGCAGGTGATGTTGTTGAACTAGTACGACGTTGTACTTCTGTTTCTTCTTGCATCAGAAGTGGACGAAGTTGATCAAAAGTAGGCTTGTTTCGGTGTGTATTAAGGGCACTGACGAAACCTCTATATTCTTCAGGTAACCCGAGAAGAACAGTCATGACCAAGTTATGGTATGACTCAGTTTCACCAATCGCTTGCAGGGCATCGCCAATAGATTTAATCTTTTGCATATAATCGGTCATATTCATTGAACCTTTCTTGATGCTTCGTAATTCAGACTTTAGAGAGAAAGCGGTGGAAGCAGTTTTATCAAGAAAATATGTTTCGATAATTTTTCAAGCATCATACGCAGTTTTAGGAGAGCTAGAAACAACCATCTGTAATATACTAAGCGAAAGGGTGGCATTAATCCACGAGAGTATAGTGGTGTCTTCTTTTTTCCAATTTAGATATTCCGGGTTCATAATTGTTTTCTTTTCAGAAGTGTCAATAGTCTGAGGCGGTATAATACCAGTTCCGTCCACATGTGGAGTAACACCAAAACTCTCCAAAACATTAAGAAATATTTGTTTCCACACAAGATATGTGGAATCTGTTAGTTCAAGTGGTAGGAGAGTTTTGATATTAACCACTGATAAATTTGAGAAAGAAGACATGTTACCACAAAAAAAAATATCACCACGAGAGAGTAACCGAGGCAAATCCGACGAGTAGAAAATAATACCAAGTAGTCACAAATCCAAAATAAAGACAAGTAAGTCAGATTAGAACCCGATGGGAAAAGCTGAATGAATCAAAGTTGACCTTGATTGCACCAGAGAAGAACCAAACTATACCAGGGAGCAAGTACGCATCTGAACGACACCAGAATAATGAAGAGAGGCCGAAATTACTGTAGCGCCGGTACTGTAGCAGGGACACTGTAGCAGCAGTTGTGACGGAGAGAGAAATCCAAAGAAAAAAAAAAAAAAACTATGGAAGAAGGTGAGACTCGTGGTAGATGGTGGCTAAGGATCGATATTCCCAATATTACGGTTCCCGCTCTGATACCATGATAGATGGGCAAAAGAACATGTTCTATTGTTTGTATTAACATCAATTATATAGTACATGAGAAGGTATTTCTATGGTAACAATGACAACCATAGTAATAATATAGCTAGGATTACATGCTATATAATCCTACGCTATAGATGGTAAGTAATATATAGTATAACAACCATAGTAATAATATAACTAGGATTACATGCTATATAATCCTATGCTATAGATGGTAAGTAATATATAGTATAAAAACAATAAAGATAATACTAAATATATCGTAACAAGTCTGCTAGTAGTAAAGTAATTAAGACATGATATATAAGCACCTGAATGTAATGAAAGGGATTATGAATGAAATAGTACTGTCTTCCCAAGCTTTCTCCTTCTCCTTCTCCTTCCTCCAATCCCCTCAATCCTAAATATCTCTTTCTCTCTCTCTCTCCTTCTCTCAATTCGCTCTCCCTTCTTCACCACATTGGGTGATCCATCATCCCTCTCCGCCGTACCGGCCTCAGGGATTTCTCATCACCGACGGTTGCGGAGGAGTTAGGATACTACATCCCCATGCTCCTATCCTATACAAAGGAAAAGAAGATGCAAAAGATGATAGGTTGGAGCCATCCTTCTCCAACCATGGTTGCCCCGTCCTGCTTCTATGGCTGCCCTATCTTCTTTCTTTATTGTTTGAAGATAGCAAAGAGATGAACAAGATGGAGAAGGAAAAAAAGCATAAATTATTTTTTCTCTATTAGAGGACAACAAAGAGATGAAGATGGAGAAGGAAAATATGCATAAATTGTTATTTTTCTATCTCATTTTGATGATTGAAGAAGAAAATGAAGAGAATTATTAAGGGCATTTACATCTATATATTTATCTGGGCAAATGTGGTTTTATCTTATTTATTTATTTTTATTTATTTTTAATTTTTTTTTTAACTCTGCGTTGTCTTGATCTTTTGATGATTTTGAGGCATATGCCGGAGTGCATAGGAAATTTTAGCTTATATTTAGTTTACTAATATTAGTTCATGAAATCCACATTTGTCTATATAGTTGAGTGTACATGCAATTGCACGTCACAATTATTTTAATAGTTATTTGAAATCAATATAAATTTGTGCATCATATTTATCCAAAATTTTACAATAAAAATTTAAATTTTTAAAGAAGTAAATTCATCTGTTATATTTTATTCAAAAATATCTGCCATATCCTATCTCAAATTCAAATAGTTGCTGCCGACAATAATTATACAGTTCTGTTTTTTCTTTTTATATACATTGACTATTTATTTATATTTTTCGAATTCTAATGAACCCAAAATTTAAGTATGTGTTTTAAAGTAAAATTATCAATATTTTAGTTCATGTTTAAATCAAAATTTAAAATTTAATTTTATCAACTTTAATTAAAAATTTTTAATTGTTAATTTAAATTTAATATCCAAAATTAAATTTAATTCATGATTTAAACTCAAAATTTAATTTTAATTTAAAATTAAAATCAAATAAATTAAAATTAAAATTAAAATATATATTTGAAATTAAATTCAAATTTGATTATTGGTTGCAATTAATAAAAGTTAATATAACAACTAAATATTAGTAGATAAAACTGAGATAATCTTTAAATATTCACCTAAAAGAAAAGATATTGAATAATATAAAAATATTAATAAAAAAAGAAAAGGTTATTTTTTAGAGAAAAATAGGAATTGAAGGCTTGTTTCATTACTTTATTTGTTTTGTGTAAGAAAAAAGAGGAACCAATTTTTTTTTCCCGCCAAAAAGTGAGTCTGTCGATATACCCAAATTAAAAATACGTGCTTTTATATGTAGTATAGATGTTAATAGAGACGCAGATTAAAAATACGTGTTTTTATATATAGTATGGATATTAATAGAGACTCAGATACACCAAGACTTATAGTAAGCTTGCTAATTCACCTGAACTGACATAGAACGTGCTGTAAGGGTTTGGGCTAGGCGTAAATGAAAGTGAGGTGCCTTGGCCTGTGGCTGACTTATGGGCCCACTCCTCTGTCCCAACCTATTATACGAAGTTTCTCTAGGGATTAATATTTAGTGGTGTGGTTTCATTTGTTGAATTTTGTGTTAGCATATTTTTGAGTTAGCATATTTTGTTCCAAATCTATTGCTTAGGGCTTTTTGGTTTTAGATGATTCGAGCTTTCATGTATCAAGATACATCTTGGAAGTAGCTGTGAAGCTTCTGGAGACACAAAGACCTCAAATCTGCGCTTTCGAAGCTCTATGGTAATTGTGCACATGCACAAACACATTGAGAGGTGTGGGAATAGACCTTATCAGAAGTCTTTCTGATGAAG
The DNA here is from genome assembly GCA_029168755.2 of Tillandsia fasciculata. Taxonomy (NCBI): domain Eukaryota; kingdom Viridiplantae; phylum Streptophyta; class Magnoliopsida; order Poales; family Bromeliaceae; genus Tillandsia; species Tillandsia fasciculata. The sequence continues at coordinate 20,424,444 of CM054938.1, read as the reverse complement.
CACAGATCAAATTGATATATATTTCAGCCTTATCAGAAAGACAAAGCAATCTGTAAAGAGATGGACTGGTCTGACGCAGGGACAGACTTGTTTTGGAAACTTCAAACTAATTCAACATGTGACAAAATTCATTCTACGATACTGTAGGGAAAGATGAAACAAAGCCAGGTCTGTTCATGACCTATGGGCCAAAAAGGGAAAAGTAATATCAGATTGACCTTTTGGGTTTGTGACAATATGTCTAAGATGGACTGGTTAACAGGCTGCATTTAAAGAACTATTATTTTGCACCTGTCTGGAAGAGAGACGTGTTTGAAATAGAAGATAGCTTTGCCTGCATAGTCAGACTGTTTTGTGTAAAAGCAGACCGATTTATCCTTAATGACTTTCGATGAAACGACTTGTAACGTGCTCTTCCGTTTGCCTAGCCTATAAATACCCATCTACAGGGTTTTGCATATGAGAGAGAGAGAGAGAGAGAGAGAGAGTTCTTGATGCCTAGCACTATTTTGTCATCTTCAACCTCAAGATCTTGTCTGGACCTTGTCTGAACACTAGTTTTAATTGGATCTATCTTGATGTAACCTCGTCTACATTGGATTGTGTGACACTCCAATAGTCCCACATCGGATAGGACTGTGGATGTGTTTGGGTGTATATAAGACATGGACACTAGTAATAATAACTGGGCTTAAGTATTTTGGGCTGTGGTTTGGGCTCAACGAGTTATTATTACTAGTGGGCCGGGTCGTTATAGATTGGTTTGATCTCCTGTGGTTTTTTCTCATCTTCTCATATAGATCTTGAGGAAAGGGATGCTAATCACTGCATGTAAAACTACCCTTTGATTAAGCTCATGGATTGAGTCGAGGGGACCCAATGTTTCGAGCACTTAGCTAGTGGATTCGTAATAATCATTGTTCTCCAAAAGCTTAAGCTACCAATAACGGTGTTTTTAATTTATAGGGTCAAAACTTTCCGTCATGTTTGGGCTTGGGACTTTTTGATAGTCCTAAGACGTGGACATGAATTAAATGGGAGAAAATTAACTCACTCTAGGAGTTTAGTGGAACTCGAACTCAGGAGCTCTTGCTTTAATACCATGTTAAAGAAATATGAAATAACCGTTATTCTCCAAAAGCTTAAGCTACTAAAGAACGTTGTTTTTATATTTATATTCAACATAATTTAAGGCTATATTTCATGAATTTGGGCAAGGCATTTATGGATTAAGATGTAACGGCTCAAGGTTTCCAGTGACCGAGGAAATGCTGAGCAGAGAACCAACCCCCACGTAATGGTTGGAGCACAAGATCTACATCAAGCATTGTAGGACATGTGAGTCTAGGTGTATGAGTGGCGGGATAACCACTATTTCTACTCTTTCAAGTTGATAGTAGATTGTTATCCCATGTCTAGTTCCTGTGGTTCTTCTCATGGATTGGGGTTCTGGCGTTCTGAGCTTGCTCAAATAATTTCCTGCATGAAGGTCTAAATTGCCTTTTCACTTGCTGTTAATTAGCTAAAGTTAGTTTGAATCAGAAGACTACGCATATTTTTTAGTGCTGATTATGTATCCAGCATAGCTTACATGATCCTTTGGTTTGATTGGGTTATTGAGCCATAATTAACCTAATTACCTGTTGGACCTCTATAGTTTCTGAACCTAGTACGTTAGATAAAAAATTCTGAATTTAGAATTTCAGTATGCATGGCTATTTGTTTTAGTTAGAATACGAATATAACTAAGTTGAATTATGAGAAAAGTAGGCACTTTTATAATGAATGCTTGTAAGGCATGCTCTCTTGTTTCCGAAGCTATGAGCTGTTGTGCTGCACACACATTCATGTATACTCTGTGTGTGTGGGTGGTGCTGCATGTTGTTAAACTTGATGGGCTTGTGCTGTCCCAGGCCTGGCCTGGACTTTTTATCTGCGACATGAAAAAGCCCAGACAAGGCCTGGGCCTCCTGTACCCCTACTACCAATAGATACATGCTTATTTAATCTTACAAACAAGGATTTAAGCACGGTATGGCACGTGCGTGTTGGGCCGTGCTGATGAGTGTCGGTCACAAAAAATACATATGTTCCGACACATAATGGCATGAAATATTTATTTTTTTTAGCAATAAAATTTTTAAATTTCTTATTATATATTTTTATCAATTTTTTTGAATTTATTGAGAAAATTACTTAATAATTTAAAGAAAAAAAGGTTTGAACTGTGCCATCGATACGGAGACTGTATTATACAGGTATTTTATTGACACGATAAGGTACGGTAGATACGATCCGTGTCGATGAATACTTAAATTCTTATAAATTCTCTTTAGAATGTTCACCGGTGCTAATTAAAAAAGATGGTCTGTTCTCTTTCTGGGATAGAAAGTCATTAATCAAATATCCTGTAGTCATTAATTCAAGGTAAAACTCAAAACATGCTCATGATGCGCACTATTAATTCTATTGTATTAATATAATGTGATTTCGTACTTGGCTGTTCTTAGAGGATTAGATGGTGGACGTAAGCTTTACTATGGATGATATTATAATTTCAATTGTACCATTTTCTCTCATCGTGAATTAGAAATATGTTGTCTAATGCTTGTGTGCCAAGAAATGAAGTGTCGCGGCACGTACCGTGGCCCTACATTAGGGGCACGGTACGGGGGTATCTATCCCAATGTCTCAGCGATACCCAATGGTCGAGACTGGGCGATACCCATTGGGCGTTCGTACCGTGCCGGAGATTTTTTTTTTTTTTTTTTTTTTTTCAAACACACATGAATTTACTATTTCACTGTATCATCTTTTTTGTTTTTTGTCTCTCTCCACGTTAGTTTTGATTTTTGATTTTTTTTTTTTTATTATTTTTTTTCTTTCTCTTTCTATCCGTGAATGGAAAAAAAATATTTTTTTTCCTTTTCCTACCTCTCCTTCCTGCTCTAACTCCCGCAACAAATTTTTTATACTCTCTCTCTCTTTCTTCCTTTCTTTCTCCTGCAACATATTTTCTTAATTTTATTTTTCTTTTTTCATTGCTTAAAAAAATTGTCAATCGAAGATCTACTTATTAGGTAAGTAAAAAATATTATAATTTAAGTTTTTATTTAGAATTTTTGAATATTTCATAATTATAAAGTTTTTTTTAAGAGAAATATAAAATTAATCATTTTTAATTTAAATTTAAATAATTATTATACTTGTAAATTTTATTATTATATTGTTATTTCTATTCTCTATGAGGTATAGTTATAATTTATATATATAAAAAATTATCAGTATGTTAATTGGTGAGTATAGTAAGTTATATATAGCCAATATTCATAATTATTTGAGTAAACATTTCAAAACAATATTATAACAGCTTATTGGGAAAAAAAAAAAAAAAATCATGCCAGAACATATCACTGAGAGGTTATGCGTATCCATCGGCACGGAAGCGTGCCCGTACCGTATCGTGTCAGGCGGACAACGGCACGCCCTCCGTGTCACGACACTTAATTCCTCGTTTTGTGCAAGTGTATCTTGACTTTTGTTCTAGCTTTCTTGGTAGAAGCTACTGCATTTCATTTGTATCATGCAGCATAATCAGATTTCCTGATAATTGATTTAATACAGGTTTGTATATGATGACTGGAATATGCCCCACACTGCAGCTAAGTTGAAGTTTCCTTACTACTGGGACGAGGGGTGCTTTGCAGAACCAAAGGATGAGCTTTAATGTGTTCCTTATTTTGTATTACACAAAAATATATTGAGACCCTGTCGACCATAGGCCATTTTGATGCATACCCCTCAACTTTATTTATTTATTTTGGTGGACATGCCGTCAACTTATTATTATTATTATTATTATTATTATTATTATTATTGATACAAGTGGTTTTAATAAAAAATTAGAAGTTCCCCATCAAATTTGATGCCTCTATTATGTTATTGCCAAAAACTGCTAGATCAAATAGTATTGTTGTTGAGTTTAATTAGTTTGGAATTTAGTTAATGGAAACCACTCAAACCAAAAGAAATCAAAATTGATGGGCTTATATTAAATGGCCTGTAGTTTGGGATGTATCAGTACGCTTTTCCGTTTGTGCTATGACGAAATAGTCATGAATACTTCGTTCTCATGTGATAGTTTGGGTTTCATATAAACGAGATTAGAGAAAATTGTAAGATGGCCTGTTATTTGTGGGCATCGCGAATCATCTTGTTCTGTACATGATTGGAAGAACTACACTTGCTACTAATTGTGCCTGCGAATACAGCTATTCTTTTTCTTCTTGTTGGTTTTGATAATTCTAATTTATTTACACAAGTTAATGATGTTCTATCGTTTTGTTTTGACGCTAAAACTTACGAACTAATAATATTTAAAAGGGTTTTTTGCATATAGTCCCTTAATAAATTTTATGTTTATAAATAACTTCCTAAAATTTGTATTTGTTATAATGGTCGTATGCTTGTCATGTGAGCGCTTGGTGGTGGGAGGGATTTGAGTTCAGCACGGTGAATCACATAATGCATGATTTAAATACGATAAATTGACACAATTATTATGTTCGACTTTCTACCATACTCTCACTTCCAAATTTGGTGAGATTTATGAACCAAATTTGGTGAGATTTATGAAAAATACGGTGAGTGGTTAAACGTGCCTAAACACGGTAAATAATTTTTCATGTCTAGATACGAAGAATCATTTATCGTATTTAGACACGATAAATAAATCTACCAAACAACAACACTTTAATACTTAAAACTTCACATGAATACAACATGAACAGAATGAATCAAATAGGAATTCAACATCAAATCAACACAACATCGATACAATCTGAATACAATATCATATCAGGATACGAAATCGATATAATATGAATACAACATCACATCAAGGCAACATTGATAGAAGGTTAAATTGTACGGCTTAAAAGATATAAAAATGAATATCACGTCCTCCTCCCTTGTCCATGTCCACCCAAACGTTCCCCACCATGACCTTGACCACGAGCATCACCATGCTGATCGAAGGACTATTACTTCCAACTGATCGAGATGTTCGATAGTAGCACCCTTAGGAACAGGTGGCTGTGGAAGAGCTAAAGATAAGGGCTGATTTACGAGGGGAGACCGCAACTGTTGGTGCCATGGGCGCTTACGATAAACAATATCAACTCGTCGAGGTGAATCCTCTGGTAATGATATAGTGTATGGATGAGAAGGTGGATCCTCTGCGAGTGGTATTGATATCGATGAAGATGACCCAGACGGACTATATAATGGTACATGTCCCAACGTTGATGTTCTACCATGTTTTGTTTGTAGATTATGGATCCTTAGGATCTAAATAGGTGAAACAATACCTAGAGGGGGGGGGGGGGGGGGGGGGGAATAGGTGTGTTGAGACCAAAATTTTCTTCACTTGAGGGAGTGACACGTGGCGTCTAACATCGGCTAGAGGTATCAGCCGACGGGGGTCTGGTCAGCAGAACGGGACTAGTGCCCCGATTGAGACTGATCTCGGTTGCAGAAGAAAATAGTTCGCAACGCGAGCCATCGGCCAAAAAACATCAGCCGATGAAGAAAGAATACGTCACACGACATAGGCTATCGGTTAAAAGAATCAGCCGATAGGAGCAGCCGACGAAGAGGACCAGTGCCTCATCCTGAACTAAATTCGGTTGCAACTAGACATCGAACCCCCCAATCAGACTACAAAGCAGGCGGAGTCGGAATCAACATTCGGTTAATCCAGCCGAAGAAGGAAAGACCCACGTCTCATTTCAAGACCAGTCTTGGGTGCGCCATCGGACGGAAACCTCAGTCGAAGAAGGTCCGCATCCCGATTCGGATCAATCTCAAAGGCGCGACGAGTGCTATCGGTCGGAGGCCTCAGCCGATAGAAGAAAAAGCTGACAAGAAAATCGGTCAGCAAAAAGTTTAGTCGTCTCATTTAGGGCCGTCTGTCATAGACATATATCAAACCGTCTCAGCCAAGCGACGGAAGAGGCGAAGTCAAGGTCAATCCTCAGTTGCTCGAAGCACCCGAAGGAAAGATCTTGAAAAGAAAGAAGGCGAGATTCAGGCGCGAATGTGTAACAGACCTCGGAGCGGCAAGCGGCGTCCAGCAAAGGAAAGCGTTGAAGATCACGCTTCGGCACGGCAATTAAGGAATGAACCTAGACGGGAAATGACTATTATCCTCATAAAGATAATTGATTCAAAAAGAGATGGTTGAGAATTTCCTGGTAATCCCCTTTTAATTCCGCCGACTTCTAAATCGGCGGTTGTCCACCTTGGTTCGGGATGTGTATAAATACCCAAACCATCGAAGGAAAATGGGTCCGGCAACCTCGTAAGCCCGGTACCACCCCAGCTTCTTCATTTATCTAGGAGTAGGTTGTTAGTTGTATGCCCCAAAAGCCTATCAGGCTGACGCATTTTTTTTTTTCTATGGGACATATTTGTACTTGATCTTTATTATTATTTGGGCATTTTATGCCATTCATGTTTAATGTGTCCATGAATCGTCCTTTGAATTAATGAGATGATAATGTATATTCTTAAGAGTTAAGAATTTGAGATACATATTATTAGTGATTAAGTCATAAATGCTCTCAATCGGAGGATCATCATAGGGACGATGATTGATCCGGTAAGATTGATGTATGTGCCGCTCTCTTTTAGGATGACGAGTCTCAAGTCATCAGTGTGGGGACACTGGAGCGAACGTGCAGGTGGTTGTTAGAGAACAAGGGCACTGAGCGTGGCCAATTACGAATAGTTACATGGATGTCTACTCATTCGTCAGTAACTGATTCGATGTTGCAGTGGTACAACTGATCCTTAGACCTGCGACACCACGACCATTCAATATGAGGCTACTGTAGTTTGACTATGCAATAAACTCTGATCCTAGTCACGGGTCTTAGTAGTATATGTTGGCTGCAGTCGGTTCATATTAGGAATGGGTGTTTGTTTACAAGGAATCTATCGCTCTCGGTAGAGAGATAATTAGTCCTATACTATTTGTAAGGCAAAGCTTAGAAATCCTCGGCCGGGGCAATATTGTTCATGGAAAGGTGTTTCCAAGAGTAACCATATGAGCTTCTGTCCTATCAAATTTGTCATATAATGGGTGATGGGGTTTGACGAGTATTCCATGACCTCCACTCAGTTGGGACTATGCGATAGAAGGATTGCATTGTACGGTAACTGCACCTAGAGGTTCAGTCCAATATTCACTTATGATAGGATTGCCACTATATGCTGCTAGGCGTCACTGGTGGATTGTGGGAACCAATAAGAATAATTATATGCGAATAATTATTATACGAGGGAAGAATCAAAAGTGTTTGATCCATCAAAAAGAGTTTCGATGATGATGCCGATGGGGATCGCATCATATCTCACTACCAGACAGAATTGAACCTATAAGGTCACACACATAAGAAATCGCGCATGATTGATATTATGGAGATGATAAAGAAGTTTATAGAATGGATTAATTATAATCACAATACTAAAGTTTACTAATTTATTAGTAAAAGGACTAATTTGTAATTATTGTAAATTAGAGGTATTTAAGTGCAAAAGTTGTATGGTGTATTTACTAATCGTTAGTAAATATTTTTAGGACTTATGTGTAAATGTTACACACGAATCGAATTAGGATTTGGATTCGATTCATATTGAAACTAACTTAAGGATAATGGATAATCCAATCGGATTAGGATTCGATTAGGATTAGGATTAGGATTAGGGTTTTCTCATTATAAATATATATCATTGTGACATATTTGGTATGAGAAAAAGAAATAAGAAAACCCTAGCCGCCTATCCTCTTCCTCAAGTTCTCCATAATTAATTCATCATTCTCGATCTTCGGAAGATTGCTAGCACAATTAGAAGATTGATTCATCCTCCTTACATCGACGCGAGAGTTAATTCGTGATCGGATCGCGAATCAAGGCGATCGACTATTTCGATCAAGGGCGTGATTCCGTGTGGACACAAGTAGAGGCCGGGTGCGTGCGCGGCTATCAAGGACGAACAATTTTTACCAACGATCGTCGGCTTCGCGGTGATCTCGACCCGCGCAAGGTAAAAATTAAATCCTAATTGATAAGATCAATTAGATTACCTTTTTACGATCTAAAACAAAACATGAGGTGATCTTTGATTTAAGAAAATTTTTAATTGCGTTTCTTTCTTCCGCTGCGCATATCCGTTTATTTTCTTACAGTGGTATCGGAGCCACCCTCATCGTTTGTTTTAGATCTAATCTCTTTTTCGATGTTGATTGGGTTTTCTGGAACGATCAAAATCAAAACAATGAAAATTATTTTTGAGTATATTATTTTGATTGTTTTGAAACATTAATTAAAATTAGCACACGATTCATTATTGGCACGGCACTCGCATGCGGTCAAGGTGCATGCGACGTGCGGTCATGACATGCATGCATGCTCTAATTAATTATCATTGCCATGACGTACGGTCATATTGATGACATGCATGCAAGCTCTAATTAATTAGCTCTAATTAATTAGCATTGTCATGCATGACGGATTAGTGTATAGCAACACTAATTGATTAGTTCATGGCTTTCATTGCACGTGCTTGCCGCAATGTGTTTTGAATGCATTTACATGATGTAGTCATGCGCGCCATGTGGTTGCTTTGTGAAAAATCGCAATTTAAAATTAATGCGAAACCCAATTAATTAGAAATCGAATTAGAGAATTTTATTTTATATTATATGCCTGTGATGTGTATAAGGTGATGATCATGGATAGCAACCTTGTGATGTAAATGTATCATGTGATGATGTGAATTGGTGTAATTTAATAAGGACCCAGTGTTAGATTTATTTTGGGTGCCTGCGTGCACCAATTATATTATGTAATTTGGAGACCTGCGTGTCTCATTAATATTATGGGTTGTATTGTAATTGCTGCAAAATTAAAGGGTAAAGGGGTAGTTCAGGTTCCATGACGATTTGTTCCATTCAAGAGTTGATGCGGTGCAGATCAAGTTTGGATCAAATATTGATCGAGGGAGCCGACAAGAGTTGATCTACTCCAATCCGATCAAGATGCAGAGCAAGTTTTTGTGTGTTACATTCTCTGACCCGATTCCGACCTAGTGGCTCAGGCCCGAATCAAATTAAAATCCATGATCATCACTGGTAGTTATTATTTTTATATGCTATATATGTGTGCATATGATGCGATGGTTTGCATAAAATGTAAATTAATAATAAATTAAAACTGATGAGATAACAAATCTCCCTAAATAAAATATTAAGTTAATGGCGTTATGAACCCATTAGTGGCCTTCCATCATTGCAGGGTGTGGGCGTCTCTTTAGTGTTGATTGATGCACCCGAACACGGGGGTCAGTTGCATTAGGGAGCCGCAACCATTCTATTGGCATGAGATGCTATGTGGTAAGAAAGGGGTTGAATCCAAGAATCTGTCAGGATGAGGATTCAATGACTTTTTATTTGCATGATGAAAGGTGGGTCTAACTTAACCAAAAGATAAGGCCAAGAATCTGTTAGGATGAGGCCTATATATTTGGAGGCCAAAGATGAAATTGCGATTTGCTTGAGAAGCATTGAACAAGAGTTGTTCACTCATTTCTTTACTCATTGCCAAGAATCTGTTAGGATGAGGTAGTGTGCAAACAGATGGGAACACAATTCCCACTAGAAACTTTTAGTAAAGTTTCCATTTTCTCCACTCGGGGAGTGCGGAGATTCGCTAAAATTAGTGGGAGGCACCATTTAGATTTAAAGACCCTAATCAAAATGGATTATGATTAAGTACACAACTAATTAGAATCTTAACCATCTGCAGAACATGGCCGCCTCTAACCCACTTGTCAAAATACTTGATACTAATCGCTTAACTGGATCGAATTTCACCGATTGGCTGAGGAATTTGAGAATTGTTCTCAATTCTGAGAAATTAGCCTGTGTGTTGGACACGAAGGCTCCAGCAGTGTCCGAAAATCCAACAGCTCAACAGAAAGATGCTAGAAATAAATGGACTGATGATGATATGAAGGTAAAATACTACATGCTTGCGTCTATGAGCAATGAGTTGCAACGCCAGCATGAGCACATGGAGAGTGCTGCTGACATCTTGCTCCATCTTAAAGAGTTGTATGATGAGCAAAGTCGAACAGCTCGTTACGAGGTGTCAAAGCGACTGTTCAGGACTAAGATGTCTGATGGTCACTCAGTCAATAATCATTGCTTGGCGATGATTAAGGACATTGAGGAGCTTGAGAAGCTCGGAATGACTATGGACGCAAAACTTCAAATTGATTTGATCTTACAATCATTACCTGATTCATTTTCTCAATTTATTTTAAATTTTCAAATGAATAAAATTACTTGCACTCTCGCCGAGCTGTTGAATATGTTGGTCACGGCTGAAGGAATGCAAAAAGTCAATAAAGGCTCAGTTTTGGCTATTGAACGGGCTTCCTCCAAAAGAAAGTCTAAATAGAGAAAGAAGAAGCCTGCGAAGAAGCCAAAGACTGACACTGTCAAGGTAAATCCCAAAAAGAAGGCCGCCAAAGGAACTTGCTTCCACTGTCAAAAGGATGGCCACTAGAAAAGGAATTGCCCGGACTATTTGGCTAGCCTGAAGGACAAGGTGAAGGATAAAACTTTGGAAGGTATGTCTGAGATTCATATCATTGAAACTACTAGCTTATCGGTTTGTTCTACTTTTACATGGATCATTGACTCGGGATGCACCTCGCATTTGTGTATTTCAATGCAGGCGCTAAAGAAAAGTAGACGACTTAGGGATGGAGAGCTTACCCTACGCGTTGGAAACGGAGCAAGAGTTGCTGCTGTTGCTGTAGGGACTTATCCTTTATGTCTACCGACAGGAGTAGTTTTAGAACTTAGAGATTGTCTTTATGTTCCTAGTGTGACTAGAAACCTTATTTCTGTTTCACGTTTGGTATTGGACGGTTATAAGTTTATTTTTGAATCAAACATTTGTTCAATTTATTTGAGAAATAATTTGATAGGTTGTGGTTCTTTAATAGACAATCTCTATTACTTACATATGGATGTTAGTATGAATACAGTTGACAATGGCATGAATGAGAATACTATTGGTTTTAAAAGACCTAGAGAGGAGGTAAACAAAACATACTTGTGGCATCTGAGGCTTAGTCACATTGGAGAAGATAGGGTTAACAAGCTGGCTAAGGATGGTATCTTAGGATCCTTACTCCCTGAACCATACCCAGCTTGTGAATCATGTATTCAAGGAAAAATGACTAAGTCTCCCTTTGTTGGACAAGGACAGAGAGCTACCGAAGTACTCGCCCTGATACATACTGATGTATGTGGCCCATTCGATGTGTCTGCTTGGGGCGGCTATCTCTACTTTATTACCTTTACTGATGATTATTCACGGTATGGGTACGTGTATTTAATTAAACACAAGTTTGAAGTCTTTGAAAAGTTTAAAATGGATTTGATGAATAGGATCTTTCGACCTTACCTGGATCGGTTTGTGGTAGTGTTCATCGATGACATCCTGGTTTATTCTCAGAGTGATGTGGAGCACGAGGAGCACCTGAGGATCGTGCTGCAACTTCTAAGAGAGAAGAAGTTGTATGCCAAGTTATCTAAGTACGAATTTTGGCTTCGAGAGGTTGCCTTTTTGGGCCATGTGATCTCAGCCGCAGGAGTGGCGGTGGACCCGGCGAAGATTAAGGCAGTCCGAGATTGGCCCCGACCGACGATGGTATCAGAGGTTCGCAGTTTTATGGGCTTGGCCGGATATTACCGTCGGTTTGTGGAAGGTTTTGTGAAACTTTTCGCACCCCTCACTCATTTGACGCGTAAAGGAATTAAGTTTGTCTTGAGTGAGGATTGCCAGAGGAGCTTTGAGGAATTAAAGAACAGACTGATGTCGGCTCCTATCCTTTCCCTTCCTGTTATGGGGAAAGGATACGTGATTTACAGTGATGCATCGCATAGTGGACTTGGTTGTGTGCTGATGCAGGAGGGTAGGGTAATTGCTTATGCTTCACGGCAACTTATTATTATGAAAAGAATTACCCTACCCACGACGTGGAGCTAGCTGCTGTGATTTTCGCACTGAAGTTGTGGCGCCATTACCTGTATGGGGAGCATTGCGAGATTTACACCGACCACAAGAGCTTGAAATACTTGTTCACACGGAAGGAACTCAATTTGAGGCAGCGCAAATGGTTGGAACTGTTAAAGGACTACGATGTGGACATACTCTACCATCCTGGCAAGACCAACGTGGTCACTGATGCCCTGAGCAGGAGAGCAGTACAGAGCCTATCCTTGATGATCACCGACCAGGCGCCATTACTTGAGCAGATGAGGCGGTTAGAGCTTGAGGTGGTGTCCCCTGGGGTCTCTGCTAGACTTTTGTCCTTAGTCGTGCAGCCCACTCTTTTTGGACAGGATACGAGAGAAACAGAGTGAGGACCCCCACTTGATGAGGATTCGAGAGCAGATTCAAGCTGGAGTGACAGGGGATTTGTCACGCCCCGGCATCGAAACTGCGACACGGGCTCGCCAACAGATCCGCCGCCCATACGGAAACCCCGTATAGACGAAGCGACTAACCTGCAAAAAGAATCAACTACAGTATTGTAGTAACCATGATTTTTAAAATCCAAAATTTAGGTTTAAATAATTTTCTGGATTATTTAATAGGCAAAATGGGCAATTAATAGGCAATAGTGGCCCTAAAAATATCAACTTTTGATCGGGGCTTGATCTCGAAAATCGGAGATCACCATTGCGACCGTCTCATCGAAACAGGAAAAATTGATATACAGATGTCGACGATCTGACGGTCGGATCTTCCAGAAATTAGTAGAGAAGTGGGCGGGTCCCACAACTTAAAGATGAATAGTAACCCCCTATTTTAAATGTCCTATTGATCAACATTGGCCGATTTGCCATCCGGACCCCTAATATAGCGGCATGAGTAGTCAAACCTAACTATTTTCGACGTTCTGAGTGCAATGGCACTGTCGGAATTCGCGTTTGGCGATTCGGGTGCATCAAAGTGCATGCGTCAGACTGCAAGTTGTCGAATTAAATGGCCCGAGATTTTATACGAGTGCCAAACCAAGCAAACAAATACGCTACCTGATAGGTCTCGACGAGCCGGACGTCGTGGCGAAATTCGTTTTTCGTTTCGACGATCGGAACTCCTCGAAATGCGTAAAATACAGTGAAAATTGTGATATTTTGCGCATAAAACCCATATTTTGTGCCTCGAAAATTGTGCCATTCTCTAGTCAGGGACTATAGGGTAAAATGAACAAGTTTCTTATAGGACTAAATTTCAAATAGCAGAAGTGGAAGGACTTTATAGCATTTTGTTGTTACATGCATATAATACATGCATGTATGTGATGCTTGGTATCCCCTCACACCCTAGCCACCCCCTCATTCATCCTCTGCAACAGACACCTTCCCCTCCACCCCTCCCAACCGTCGCACCGTGCTCCGCCGCCGTCCCATCACCGGAGCAACCCGAGAAGACAAATAAGAAAATGAAGGTGTTCTCGGGTTGGTGTTGTGGGAGGTGTTTGGAAGATTATGTTGGACTAAACTCCACCTGAGGAGTCCCCTGAGTGGCCGCGACCGAGCCCGGGGTTTCCCGACTCCGGGCACCGCCGAGCGCCGCCACGGTCATCTTCTTCTTCTTCTTCTTCTCTCCGACGAGGTGAGGGTGTGAAATTTGTTACTTTTAAAAAGCCCTAGGAGTGTATCAATGTGTTCTTGACCTTGAGTAGACCTTATCTGTGAAGCCCGAGCCGTCGCTGTCGCCCCGGCCACCGGCGGGAGCAAGTTATTGCCGGACTTTCTTATTTCGGTCGAGGATGATCCCTGGCTTCATTCGACCGACAAAACCAAGATCAAGACCGTTGATCTTGATTTTCTCGGTGACTGCAAGCTGCTCCCGAAGTTTGGAGTGGATCGGTTGAAGATCCGCGGAGATTGGGCGTGCCCTAGAACCGGCCAACCTTGCACCACGGCTGATCTCTGCCGTCCGGCGCTGCCGTGCACCCGAGCCGCCAGCCAACTACTCAGCAAGCTTCGGGGGACCGAGGGGAGCAAGATGGTCCATCTTGCACCGGCTCGGGGGTCGCCGGCCGGAATCCGCCATTAAAGGTGGCCGGAATCACCAAAACTTTGGAAAATTTGATCTCCGGCGATCGCCGGAGCTCCGTCAAGTGGGTGAGCGACCCAGGTATGATCCCTAGACCTCTATGAAGCCTCCCATACACTTGCATGCAAATCTTAACGTGGGTTCTCTCATCTCCGGGATTGCACCATGTTGTGTTGGCCGAGCACCTTCTCCGGCCGCCGCCACTGCTCCGCGCCGCCGGCAAGTGACCTGGAGGAGTTGGTGTGGTCTGATAGAAGCTTAGCAAGCATCTGCAAGAATCCTTATACATAATTTTTCCATCTTTGGTGTTGGCACCATTGAGGCATGGCTCGAGCTCCACCGCCGGCCACCGCCGTCGCCTCCGGTCGCCGGCCAACCACACAGGTAATCTTTAAACCCTGAATGAATGCTTTCTATTCAAGTTAGAGAGCCCCTGGAGCTCCCTCTGCAGGGAACTAACCCAAGGTTGGGTGTTGGGTGTGTTATGGAAGAAGTGCACACCATGTGTTTGTGTTAATGCCTCAAAGAGGTCTGAGTTGGAATTAGGGTTTGAGTTAAATATGAAAGTTGTTGTAAATCATCCCCTGAGCTCAGTGCTCACTTCAGATCAAATTAGATCTGTGTGGATGTGTGTGTGGTGCATTATCAAAGTGTTAGAGAGCGAGGGACTTGGATCTGGTTGATCCATCAGTGTTGGACTGAAAATAAGGTGAGCCCTGGGGTCCTGGCACTGTCCAGAGACACTTTGATATATAACAATTTGGTTTTTGATGAGTGGATTAACAGTTGTATTAAAATCAAGCTTTATGTGAAAAGTTGCCCATAGTAGGGTTTGGGTCTGTTTGTGAAGCCACGACAGTGTGCCCTAGGCTAATTTGGGGTCACTGGACGCGATGCTCGCGTTAGATTTTGGTTTCGAAGAGCCGGAGAAACAAAAATGCTTTTTTGGCTATGTTAGATTGGAATTTTATGAGCCGAAGTTTTTCTCGGGTCTCGTGCTGCTCCCAAATGGTGAGCACGGGCTTCGTCATGTCGTAACGGACGCGCTGAAACTTACGGCGCTGTCTTTGGATTCCTGGTTTGGAAGAACGGGTCAAAACAGTGTTCAAATTGGTGTATTTATGCGATTTTAAGGAAAACTATGGATTAAGTTGCAAATATAACTTGCTGGCTGTCTTTAGACAGTATTTACACACCCTCTAAGCTTTTTGTTAAAGTTCCGTGGACTCTAATTGAGCGGGAAACGGATCTTGTCTCGTAAATCGGCAAAATTGTCGGTTTTACGAATTTCGGTGCGAGTTCGTGTTTCAATTTGGATTTCTGGACATCAAATGTTGCCTTTGGTTATTCCCGACACTGTCCTGGCTGGTCCAGTGACTTTAGTTTTCTGTCGGAAAACTCCGAAACCGAATTAGGCTTCCCGAGAGTTGAACGAGTAATGTTGGCAACATTTGGACACCGAAAATTTCTGTTTTGCCCCTGTCTGCCCGAACACCCAGGGAATGATGTTTAGAGTCAGAAGATGTGTATTTGGCAATGTTTGGATGTATATAGACTGTCGGCGGGTTAGTTTTAGTGTTTCGGTAATTTTTCAAAAATTTCGGTAAAAGCCTGTTTCGGCTAAGTTCCCCGTGTAATCAACAGAGTGTTATAGTTTTGTCGGGATGGGTATGTTTGAGTTGTTCCCTGATCATAATTTTGATTCAGGTTGGCAGAGTCTTCGAGCGTCCAGTTGGAGTCGAAAGTTCGCCTGTAAGCGACAGATGGGTTTATCTTCGGTCCGGGCTTTATCATTTCGGCCCTCTGTGTACGGTATTGGTTGGATCCCTGTTCTTGTTAGCCTAGTTGATATTTGAGCCTGCCTTCCTTTTGATCAGTTTTATTTTTCTAAAAACGTGTTTTTATTCAACCAATGTTTTGTCTCCAAGC
Source organism: Tillandsia fasciculata (assembly GCA_029168755.2). NCBI lineage: Eukaryota > Viridiplantae > Streptophyta > Magnoliopsida > Poales > Bromeliaceae > Tillandsia > Tillandsia fasciculata. The sequence continues at coordinate 20,408,305 of CM054938.1, read as the reverse complement.
ATCGCAGAGTTGCCGGAGTCTGTTCTTGTTTGATAGGACGAAGGCATCGCTCTTCGAGGTTTGGACATAAAACATGTTTTCAAAAATATTTTCCTAAAACGATTTTGTAGTTTTGCATGATTGATATTTAGTTGCTTCCAGTGATTATAGCATTATTCTGGACATTTCCATGCCTGTTTGGTCATTAGATGTTTGAGCCTGCTTTCTTGTTGTTCACCTGTTATGCTGCTAAATACATGATTTTATTAAATAACTGTTTTTTTACCGAGCTTCGTAGGGTCGCTTGAGTCTGTTCTTGTTTGATAGGACAAGGGCAAGACTATGATCAAAGTGGGAAACTCCATCCACTAATGCAATCCCGATCCCCAATCTGATGTGATAATGACATCCGGTCAACCGCCCAAAATCCACGGTCGCTGCTGAACTCATAAATCCCAATCTGATAAAATAAAAGCATCTGGCCAACCGCCTAACATCCGCGGTTGCCACTAAGCCCCACAATTCCCAAGATGAGTCTAAACTATCCCAGATTCGAGGTCCAGACTGCACTATCCCAAAATCCCAATCAGACTCGAGCATCATGCATCGATAGAGAAGAAGAACGATAACACATGTTTTCTCCTAAGTCAAGTCCAATAATATAGTGCAGCAGTAAACAGTGGCCTAACTAGGTGTCCAGGTAAGCATGCAATTGTCCTTTTAAAAAGCTTTAGAAAAGTGGCAAGGTTTATTGCAAGGAATTATTTTAAAACATTAGTGTGATACTTATTTGCATACGGGGTTACGATATAGCAATTGTCCAACATTATCGTCCCAATTTATCACATAAAGACTTTCAATTAAATTAGGGGGCATTGCAACAGGTTCACATACTAATAGCTAGTTGTCACATATAAAATTGGGGAACTCTAATACTCCTAGTGAGCATGTCAACAAAGAGGGAAACACAACCGCCCACCTCGAAAAGCGTGCACAACACCCCAAGAAATATCCCGCTGCCTGCTGTCCTCTAAAAATGCAATCTGCCGAAAACTGTGTCCTATAACATCACACATTACACACGGTGTAAAAATGCAAGTCCCAAAACCTATTTTTGCTGTTTTTATAATCAGCACGCAAAATGAGGAATTTCACCTCTGTTTTGAGCTCCAAAAATCCCAGAAAAATCACGGTTGCGTTCCTCGCGAAAAGTAGCCCAAAATCGACTATTAAATCGCCTCGATCTGATATTCCTACGCCAAGAAATAATTCGTCGAAGTTGCCGCTGTCCAAACATCCAAACAGCAAAAGAGGGGGTCAAAACACCTCGGGAATCGTGCCAAGGAATCGGAATCCAGAAAAACGACCAACACGGAAAACGAGGCCCTACCTCTTAGGAACACAGCGGCGAAGAAATCGTAGAAAAAGGACTCCTGTACTGCGCAGGGGACTCCTCGGACTGAAATGCGACGATAACGGGCCGAAAATGGGGGAAAACCGAGGCACACTGTAAAATCCGGATCGTCGTTGTCGAGCTTCCGAAAAATTTGGGAACGCACCACGAGGTAGAAAATAAGGAGATGAAAAACTTCTCTTAAGGTCCCTCCCACTGGTTCTCTCTCTATTTCTCGGAAAATAGAACAAAAGAAGGGAGGGGAGGCCTATTTATAGGCCCATTAGAACAATTGGGATAATTCCCAATATGTCCCTGGTTCCGGGCGCAAACAGTGCGGCCCGGCCCAATTCGGGCGCGCACAGTGCGGCCCGGCCCAGCCGTTTCCGGGCGCGCACAGTGCGGCCCGGCCCAGCCCAGCTCGCGCACTGGATCCGGCCGCACACCACCGCCCGTCCGACCCGCCCCAGGGCCCGACACGTGTCCGCCAAACAGGCGGCAGCCGTGTGGACCCAGCGGGGAAGCGCCACGCGTCCCCCGCAATCAGCGGCGCGGTGGGCGGCGCCCGCCTATGGTGCGGCGACACGTGGCGCCGCGTGCGCCACCCCGCCCGACACGGCGCCGGTCGGCCAGCGCGCCGCCCACGTGCGCGTACGGCCGCAGCCGCGGGGTGCTGCGTGCGCCACGCGCACATGGACCGGCCAATCCGGGGCCGCCACGTGGCGCGTCTCGGTCCACCGTGCACCGCGCACGCTTCGCACCTGCCCGGCCTGCCCAAGCTGCCCGCGCCTGCCCCCGTGCGCCGCGCGCAATGCACCGGGCCAACCGCGTGCCGCCACGTGGCCCGCCGGTCCATCGTGCACCGGCGGTCCTTTCCGTGGACCGGGAGGCGTGCGCCGGCCCAATCAGAGGCCGCCACGTGTCCCCGGCCGGTCCACAGCTCCCCCCGTGCACCATTTTGCGCAGAAAACTTCCGGGGGTCCGTTTTTGGGCATCCGGACTCCGAAAAATATAAATAAACAGCCGTTTTCAAGCGTTTTTCCGCGCTGAATCTAAATACGGCCTCCGTGTGGCCCAAAGCCTTCTCTAAAATTTGGCAAATACAGTCGAAGGCCAAACCAACAGTAAATACCACACTGTGTCCATCCGTAGCATCCCTTTGATGCTCTGTGGGCCTAATACACCAATGATAGGTGTTTCACACCAAGAATTCATGGAAAAACTGTACGAAACCCTGGACCACTACAACCAAGGTCGCGGTGCTTCATACACGCCGATTTTGGCAACCCGGTTTTTGGATGCTGCACGTACACAGGCGAATTGGCCTCCGCATGGGTGTACTTTTCCGGAGAAGTGGTCTAAATGACCCGTGTGCCCCACGTGTGTAGGGTGGGGACCCCGTCATGCCAGCTATAGGTGCCGTACTAGCACCATGATTGGGGTTAAAAGCATCACGTAAGGTGAGGTGATTGTGCACGAGGGGAGATCTTCGACTCCCCGACAGATACTCATGGAAATTAAAACAGGTGATGTAAACTTATGAGAGGGAAAAGCGAAAGGTTCCTGTCACGCCCCGGGGTCGAAACTGCGACCCGGGCTCGCCAACAGATCCGCCACCTATGCTAAAACCCGCATAGGCGAAGCGTCTAACCTGCAAAAGATAGTACTATAGCTACACAAATATCAGAGCTGAAATAAAATGCTGTAAAATAAAATCCAATCACTGTACAACATGAAATAAAGTGCAATATCCGTCTCCTCAAATATAGATAATCATCATACAATACCCTCAGTACAGCATCTCTCAACTATAAAAGGAGATAAACTAAAACTATAATACATCAGTCTCAACATCAGTCTCTTCAAATACAAAAGATCTCTCTCCAAATAAAATAGTAAAAACCCGCCAACAGCTACCAGGAATCTCCAACCAGGGGATACAGCTATACTCCTCGGGTGGTAAAGATCTAGCTCGTGACTCCCTCGCCTCGGACAACGACTGAAGATCAGCAACTCCCGAAGAGGACTCTGCAAAACAGGGGGGAAGAAAAAGAAAGGGAAACAACAATGGGGGTGAGAACCACTAGTAAACCAGTAGCCTCCCCCTGTGGGTAAAGTCTCAAGCTCCGGCGTACCCACTAAGTCTACCAGAGGCAAGAAAAGGGATAAGTGGTACAGCTGTAAACAGAACTGCTGAACAAAAGGAAACCATCACTAGTATGCCTCTAAATGCAATACCGAAAGGAATGACTGTATGAATGCATCAGGAAACAGTATCTTACCAAGTAGACCCAATCTAGTGTCACCAGTAAAACTGGTACTGCCTGCTCTGCTGTCGAACTCAGGAACTCAGCAGGGGACCAGCACACAAGGCTCGAAATCCCAATAAGCACTCACAACTCACCAACTGACCGGCGCTCGGCACGGTCTAAAGCCTACTCCGGAGTGGCACTCGAGGGGAGCGACCCACACGAGTAAAGTATCTCTGTATCAAGCATCTCTGTAACCACTGTCTCACAATAGCAGGACTGGATCATGACTATGATCAAAGTGGGAAACTCCGTCCACTAATAAAACCCCGATCCGATGCAATAGTACTCAAAAAGTGGAAAATACCATCCACTAGAGAAATCTGATACCCAATCTGATGCAATAGTAAACATCCGGTCAACCGCCCAAAGTCCGCGGTCACCGCAATAACCCACAACCCACAATTGGATAAAATAATCAAGATCCGGTCAACCGCCTACTGTCCGCGGTTGCCGCAATAACCCACAATCCAACATCAAGTACACCCTGTCACTGACCCTAAGGTCCCGGCTACACTATCCCAAACCTCTGCTCGATCCCGAGCAACACGACTCGAAAGTCTAAATAAGAAGGAGAAGGAAAGCAATCATGGTTTCTCTTAAGTCAAATCCCAATATGATAGTGTAGCAATAAAATAGTGGCCTATCTAGATGTCCAAACAAGCATGCAAAAGTCCTCATGCGATGTGAAAGGAAGAATACCAAATAATAGTTGTACAGGTGTAACAAATAATAAATCCACATAAATATAACAATCATGCTAAAATCATCAGTCAACTACACATGTAAATAATCCCTGATCCATAATAAATTCCAAAGTGGCACCCGCACCTAGATATGTCATTATGTCCCAATAATTAATCCATTTAATCCACTTTCATAAAATATAGGTGCTAATATAGCATGTTAATTATCACTATTAAATTATTCCAATGATCATGTTCCAACAGCAATATTATCCCAATAATATCCCCAACATGCTATATCCACAAAATTAATCTCAGATGATAGGCTCACATTTATATCGGGCAATCATGCATGATAATCAATCAATATGCTCAATAGTGGGGTTCTCTAATAAACTTAGTGAGCAGGTCAGAAGTAGAGGCATGCAACAACCACCCACCTCGAAAAGCGCGCACAACACCAAAAGAGACCTCTCGCCGCCCGCTGTCCTCTAACACAGCAATCCACCAAAAACTGTGTCCCACTGCACAGAACAATGCGCACAATTAATCCCAAAACTGCACAAATACCTACTGTCCAAAATCAGCCCCAAAAATGGCTAAATATCACCTCTGTCCAGTCCTCAAAAAAATCCAGAAAATTCACGGTCGCGTTCCTCGCGAAGAGTAGCCCCAAAACGACTGTTTATACGCCCAGATCCGATACCTGTAGGCCAAGATAAAAATAAAACACCGCTGCATACTCAAAATCTCCACAACAAAATTCCTGTAGCAATCTGTCCAAGAAAAGCTTAATTATCACCTTCGAAACAATTTCCAAAAATCCCAGAAAAATCACCACTGTGTTCCTCGCGACGAGTAGATCAAAATCGAGTCCTTAAACGCCTTGATCCGATGCTCCTAGGCCGAGATATAAAATCGACAAGCCGGTGCTGTCCAGAATCCATCACAGAAAAATGGGGGTCAAAGATGCCTCGAGAAACGTGCCAAAAATGCGAAACGGAGCGAAGCGATCAGCACGAAAATCGAAGCCTTACCTCTTAGGAACACGCTGTCGAAGAAATCGTCAAAAACTCCTCCTGGTTTGCTCACAGAGAATTTTTGACTAATCTGCGACGGTAATGGGCCGAAATGGGGAGAAAACCGAGGCGAACTGTAAAATTGATATCGCCGTTACCGAGCTTCCAAAAATTCCGGGGATCCACCACGAGATCAAGGGCATCAAGGGGAACAAACTTCATAAAGAACTCACCCTCCCAATCTCTCTCTATAGCTCGGAAAAAGGGAAAGAAAGAGGGAGATGAGGGGGTATTTATAGGCCCAAACAAAACAATTGCAGAAATTACCCCTGTGTCCCTGGTTTCGGGCGCCCGAATCTTTCGGGCCCCGAAACCGGGCCCAAACAGTGGCCCGGCCCACTCGGCCCGCTTGCCAGCCCACTCCGCACAGCAGATCCGGCCGGACCGCGCAGCCATCCGACCCACTCCGCAACCTGACACGTGTCCCCCAACACGAAACAGCGGATCCGGCCGCTCCCCTCGCGCCGCGTGGCCATCCTTGGTCAATAGAGTGGTTGGCAGCCCGCCAATGGCAGGCTGCCACGTGGCGCACGCGTGCGCCACGTCGGCGTCGTGGCCGCCACGCCAGCCGCCACTGCCACCGCCACCTGCCGCGCACCCCCTGCCACCTGCACGCTCACAGTGACGCGCCCAATCCCCGCGCGCCACGTGTCCATGCCACGCGCTCGCTGCACCCGGTGCACGATACTCCAAACACCGAACCAATGACGTGCTGCCACGTGTCTTCCCGCCCAGTCCACCAAACACCGCGCTGCTCCGTAGACCGCGACCTGTAAACCACCCAATGGGAAGACGCCATGTGGCACCCCGCTCCGGTGCACGCAGGCCGCGTGCACCGCGCGCCTGCCCGCGCGCCCACGCGCCCTGCCCGCCACCGCTCTCCGCCTGCCCGAGGCCGCGCCGCCGCTCTTCGCCGCTGCCCGCCGCCGCCGCTGCCGCCGGCGATCGCCGGAAACACTGTTCCGGCCGTGAACAGTAACCTGTGCTCAAAAATGACACGTGGGTAGTCCATTTTGATCGTTTTCGCGCGCTGAATCCGATTTTGACGTCCGTTTTGCCAAATTCCAACTCTAAAAATTGCCGAAGGCACCCGGAAATGTGTTCTTAGCCCAAATTTCGCGCGGAGCCCAATTTTAATATCCGTTTCGTGCGAAACCACTTCTAAACCCTCCACGGGGTCCTCCGATCACTCACATGATCCATTTAAGCCCGAAGTCCAACACTTGTGCCCAATTATGTCCCAAACACCTCCAACACACCATGTAGGCCTCCAATAGCCACCCCAACGCACTGCAGCAGCTCTGCGGAGATCCAGGTCATCACAGTTCTGGTGTAATCGGTTTGTTTTAAAGTTTATGTTAATTGTTAAATCATCTACTTTATTTGTCACTGACTTTACCCACTCCGTGACAGGTCTGACTAGGTGTAGTAGCCGGGATGGCGGTGAGACTGCGTCGAGAGGACCGTAGCCATAGGAGGCTTTCTTCTCTAGCTCTTTTGGTTTATCTCATTCTTTTCGTTTAACTGTTAGTTTAATTTGCAATTGTGGATCGTGGTAAATGTGAGTAGTTAAATAGTTGCACTGTGGATTGGACATGCTTTTATGATTTAGATAAACTTTTATGGAATCGTGTGTGGCATGTTTTAACGTCAAACAAAATGATTGCGAAAATGCGAGTGTAAAGCGAGTCGTTAATTAACCTTCTTTTTAATCCCTTATGTGTGCGCACGAGGTCAAGGTTTGGGGTATTTGCGTTTATTTTAGGGTTGGGGTTTTTCCTCCTATGTATATAAATACTGACGATTTGTTACCCTGAGAGAGAAAGGGGGATCCCTTGTAACCCTAGCCACCGGGGAGAGATAGTGAAAGGGGGAAGGGAAATCCATCTCCCGTAGAGCATCGCATAGGTGACGGGAAGGACGATCCGCCTTCTCCTTCGTCGCAAGATCAGGGTAAGCGACCGGGGCAAACCCCCCTTTTTCTTTAGTTTTCCTTTCCGCCGTCGGTGTGGGTGTAGTCAGGATGCCCTAGCCTTTGCTGCCCCTGTCGCGCCGCCGCGCCTGCGTGGGGCTTTCCTGCCGCTGCCGCCGTGCCGCGCCCGCGCGGGGCTTGTGCCCGCGCGGGGCTTTCCCTGCCGCGCCGCCGCCCGTACGGGCTTGCACCCGCGCGGGGCGGCCTGCTGCCGCACCGCCGCCCGCATGGGCTTGCTCCCGCGCGGGGCTGCCTGCTGCCGTGCCGCCACCCGCACGGGCATGCGCCCGCGTGGGGCGGCCTGCTGCCGCACCGCCGCCCGCACGGGCTTGAGCCCGGGCCCCGCTGCCGCGCCGCCGCCAGCACAGGCTTGCGCCCGCGCGGGGCGGCCTGCTGCCGTGCCGCTGCCCGCACGGGCATGCGCCCGCGCGGGGCTGCCTGCTGCTGTGCCGCCGCCTGCACAGGCATGCGCCGCGCGGAGCGGCCTGCTACCGCGCCGCCGCCTGCACAGGCATGCGCCGCGCGGAGCGGCCTGCTACCGCGCCGCCGCCCGCACCGGCTTGAGCCCGCGTAGGGCGGCCTGCTGCCGCGTCGCCGCCTGTGAGGGGCGACCTGCTTCCGTGCCGTCGCCCGCACGGGCTTGCGCCCGCGCGGGGCGACCTGTTGCCGCGCTGCCGTCGCGTTGTCGCCGCGCCACTGCCGCTGTTTTGCGGCAACCTTACCGTGGCGCCGCTGCTCCCCTCTTCCTTGCCGCCGTGTGCTTGAGTGTTCCGGCTACCACGTTTTTACTGTCGAGTCGTTGTGGTGTCGTGTCGCTTTTCTTTTTAAAAATCTTCGGTCTTAACTGATGGTTGTTTTTCTGGGGACTCCGTAGGTCGGGTTGTCGTTCGGGGGCTGTGAGTCAACTTCAGGTGTCCCGACCAAACGCTGTTCAGGTGGGTGCCCCTTCAAATCCTAACATTTATGATATATGGTAAAGTTTCGTGTATGCATGAATATAATAATATTGACATTATGATCTCATCTAACCCCTATTTTACATAAGTATGTTTATTACTAATATCTCTAGCGATTGTGGGTCGCTCTGGTTTATAATACACACAATTATCACGTTATGAGCCCAAGGTTTGCTTGCACGCACACGGGCGGTTTGGCCACCGCACTAGTATATTTTTCCGGAAAGATGGCACGTTAGCCCGTGTACCCCACGACTAGTGATGATGGGGACCTCTCACGGCTGCTCAGGTATCGCACGAGCGTCGTGGAGGGATATAAGCAAATCACGAGAGGCAGGTGCACATGTTTGATTGTTACAGGAGCAAGTGCACATGTTTGATTGTTACAGGAGCAAGGGCATATGTTTGATTGTTACAGGAGCAAGTGCACATGTCTGATTTGTTACAGGGTACCGTGGCTCTCTTGGGAGGGGGTAAACACGGACACGCGGGTGGCTCGGTTTGCATTATTTTTAGTTTCCCAATTATCGCATATATTGTTTACCCTGGTTTATGTTGCTCCCTGGTTGTGTCACTGACTCCCCACTTCGTGACAGGTTTGGTCGGGCGCGGGCATGGGACGGATGTGAGGACGGTTTATGAGGATGTGTCGTTGTTTTGGCATTTCTATGAGTGACGTTGCTAGGTTTTATTCATGTATATCTCCTTAGTTCTTTCGTGCGGTGTGTGTGGGTTCATCTGTGCTTGTGTGGATGTTCAAATTACTGTGGTGACCCTATTTGCTTTCATACCCTGTAGTTATTCGGCCTATTTTTTAAACAGGAAAAATGTTTGCGAAAACGGTTTGTAAAACAACAAGTGTCGTGTAGGCATCAATTTGAAAACCCATGAATTTATCCTTTCTAAATACCGACGGCCGTGTTAAGTAGTTATAGTACTCTCTCTTACTATTGTGAACGATAATTGTGGTTAAAGTGTGAACGAGATTATATGCGGTTTGGTATGCCTATCTAAGTTGAAACCGCCGTGCACGTGCAAAGAAGACTCCGCTCTCGGGGTCGAGGAATTTGCACGTGTGGCAGGTCTGGCGCACACTGGAGGACCCCGTAAAGAAAAATTTTAATATTTCACGTTTTCCGCTTAACCGAAAAACCCCCGCGGCGTGACACCTTCACCGACTTGGGAGGAGTTTCGGGGACTCCTATTTGCTACCCACTTCCCCGACAGCGGCAAACAACAAATGGAGGACTTTAAGAGCCTCAAGCAAGGGAGCCGTACAGTTCATGAGTATGAGTACGAGTTCTCCCATGTCGTCCATTGCCTCCTCTCTGTTGTGCGCAGTGAGTGGGATAAGGCATGGTGTTTCGAGCGGGAACTTTGACCCGGCATCTATTCGAAGGTCCAGTTGCTAAACATTGCCACCTACAGAGAGCTCGTTGATTGATCCAATCTAGCTGAGCAGGGTGAGACTGTGGTGCGCCAGCAGCGTGAGGCCTACGAGAGGGATAAGGGGAAGGAGAAGAAAAGGCAATCAGGTGGCTTTGGGGGTCAGTCCAGCTCCAAGCGGCCCCCTAAGCATCCGCGCTAGCAGTCGTATTCCCAAGGGTTGTAAAAGTCGCAGACCCTCGAGAAGTGCGTCATCTGTGGAGGACCGCATCGGCCATCGTTGTGCGAGGAGCGCCATGGGAGGTGCTATAGGTGTGGCTGGCCGGGCCACATATCCTCGGAGTGCTACATGGGCGCGTCTCCAGCCCCGTTTACTGTATCAGTTCTATTTGCCCCGAGGCAAAGCATGGGGGCTACACCGGCCCCATCTGGCGGGTGACTATCTACATCTTGCAAGTCATCGAGTGGGCAGGTTTTTGCCACTCATGTGGTGGAGGAGTTGCTGGTCGTGGACGACGTCGTGGAAGGTATAATTTCAATTAATGGTATACGATGCAGGACTTTATTCGATACAGATGCATCGCATTCATTCGTCAGTTGGTCCTTTGCCATGACATACGGGTTATTAAAGAGAATTTATGTTGAGTTTTTTATGCTTGGGAGATATTTATATGATAGAGGACACCTTGAATTTACTGTTTGGAGCTTCCCTTTGATGTGTATAATGCAGAATTTCATTCCTTTTAATCCTCTTTGTGCATGCTGAAATTCTGGTCATAACCGTGCAATGTGCAGTGTTTCGGCGACTGCGCTCAATCCGAGAAGTAGATTTGGATGATTTTTATGGCGTTGGATTCCTGAGAGGCTAAGGATTCTACACGTCAAATTTCAGCTTGATCGGGCGTCGGATCGACTACCTCAGGTGGGTTGTTTTGGTCTCCAAAATTAGCAGGCGGTTCTCTAACTTTATTTGTTAGTAAGCATGCATGATTTAATGTACAACCTATATGATTAAGATATAATCATGTGAAATGGTCTAAATTATGTTGATTGAGGCTTACATGATAATTGTACATGTCATATGGAATGAGAGCATGATATAGTGGATGGTTCATTTGTTGATGGAATTATATGCATGTTATAGTTGGTGGTGTATGTATTGATCAAGATGAATGCATTCTAGAGTTGAACTTCTTGTTGTTTGAGAACATGTATGATTAGAGTTATACCCCTTATTGATTGGAAGCAAGCATGGTAAGAATTTTCCATGTTATGTTGGTTGAGATTTATGCATGATATGGTTAAAGGTTTATGTATCGGTTCTAATGCATGTTAAATTGTGGAACTTTGACTAGCACCCCGTCATATGTTCACATGTTTCAACCAGGCTAGTAGAAAATTCTCACTTAGGCTACTTTCTTTCATTTTCTAAATTTCCTACACTTTGCATTGTCATTTCCCTAGACTTAGAGTTTCTCCTCGCCCGGGTAGTGGGCCGAGTGGTCGGGACAGTGTAGGACGCATGTTGCGCTCGTGCCGAGGGGCCGAGTGGAGTCTGGGGATTGAGGTTAGTTGGTGATAGTGTCGGGAGCCGTTTGGGATGACAGTGATCCCGGGATGTTGGGTTTTCCTCTGATTGGTTCATTGCCACTGAGTTGTGGCAATGTTGATCTTTTGATAGCAGGACCTTAAACCCAGAATATTTTTGGACACACATGATTTTAGTAAACTAGTGTTTCCTTTCCAAGTTTCGATGTACAAACCCTGAACCCCATGCAGCTTTTTTCCGTGAATCCACAGTGCAAAACACCTGTTGATGGTGTGTCTGGCCCATAGTGTATCAAAGGGATGCCACAGATGGACCCTGTGAGTTATTGTTAGCTGGGTTGGCCTTCGGCAGCTTTTGCTGAATTTTAGAAAAGGTTTTAGGCCAAACAGAGGTTGGATTTAGATTCAGCGCGGAAAAACGCTTGAAAACAGCTATTTGCTTGTTAAATTCTGAGTCCGGATGCCCAAAAAGGACTCCCGAAAGTTTTAGTGGTTTTTCAGTGCATGGGGGAGCCGTGGACCGGTGAGGGTGCCACGTGGCGGCCCCTGGTTGGTCGGCGCACGCGGCCTAGTCCACGCAGCATCAGGGGTGAGGCCGGGGTGCACCGCGAGAGGCGTGGACCGGCGGGGATCCACGTGGCAGAGCCGGATTGGGCGGCCCATGCGCGCTCGGTCCACCGGAGCGCGCGGGGGAGCCGTGGACCGGGGCGCGCCACGTGGCAGCCCTGGTTTGGCGGGTCCACGGGTGCGCGGTCCACGCAGCGCGGGGAGCAGGCGGGAGCAGGCGTAGGCAGTTGGCCTGTACCGCGGGCAGGTGGGCAGCGCCACGTGGCGCCCGCTGATTCGCGGGCGCCACCCACCGCGCTGACCGCAGGCGGGGACACGTGGCGGACCCTGGCGGGGCTTGCACGGTTGTCCCGTGTTCGGGGCACACGTGTCAAGCCCCGGGGCAGGTCGGACGGCGGCGGGATCCCGCGTGCGGGGCGGGCCGGGCTTGGGCCGCACTGTGCGCGCCCGAAACTGGCGGGCCAGGCCTTTGGGCCACACTGTGCACGCCCGAAAGATCGGGTCGGGCGCCCGAAACCGGGACATATCCGGTATTTTCTGAATAGTTTTGGTGGGCCTATAAATAGGGCCCGAATCCACTTCTTGTGCCCTTTTCTCCCATTTTCAGTCCTGATCTCTTCGAGCTCCCTTCTGCAAAGTTTCTCCTCCCTCTGTGCTGCATCCACCTGTGGAGTTTTGGGATTTTTGGGGGCACGCATCCTGAGGTTTCTGATTTTACGGCGCGGCACGACGTTTCATCTCCGGTGATATTTTTCGTCGCAGTGCAGTGTGAGGACTCCCCTAGCCCACCCCGACCTCCGTTTCCGACGATTCTTGCGCCGACATACTCCTGAGAGGTAGGGCTTCATCGTTTGTGTTGATCGCACACTCCCGTTTTGAGTTTTTGGCACGGTTCCCGAGGTGCCTTTGTGATCCCTTTTTCTGTGTGGTTTTTGGGACAGCACTAAAGTATTTTGGCGATATCTTCGCGCACAAGCATCGGATTGAAGCGTGCCTATACAAGTTTTTCATCTACACATCACAAGGAACATGCTCGTATTTTTCTTGGATTTTTTTGAGTTTATTGGGGGTGAAAAATCCATTTTCCCTGTATTCAGTGCTACAGTTTTTGGTACAGAAATCTTTTGAGTAGGCCACCTTGCCGAATTTGTATCTTGACCTACAGAACTCGGATTTGGGCGTGCAGGTACTCGTTTCGATCGTCTCATCGCGAGGAACGAAGTGATATTTTTATTGGAATTTTCTGGGTATTTTCAGCAGGTGAATAAGGATATCTTTGGGACTGATTTTTGTATGTGTTTGCGTGGGTAGTTTTGGAATTTAAGTGTAATTGTGAACTTTGTGTTGTACCCAGGAGAGTTGCGGGTATTGCTGGACCCATTGGAGTAGGAGATTTGGATTTCCTGGTATTTTCAGCTGTGAGATTTGGACAGTCAGCTCTTCAGGTGGGTGGTTGTTGTATCCCTCTCCTTTGGTATGCTCACTAGGAACATCAGAGTATCCCGATGTTAGAAAGGCCTAACTTATTGTTGATAACCTTGCATGCAATATGGAATTATATAATTGATAGTTTACACATATAACTGAGATAATGGCATTTGGGCAGGAGTTTTGTATCATGATCACTTCTGTTTAATTATTTAATTATTCGGGACAGCATGATTAGCTGTAGGTTAGCAATTCATGACTCTGCAATAGGGATCATCATTTTGAGACATTAGTTCTGGCACTCGTTGCTTTAGCTTAACTATTCATGTGAAATAGACTAAAATACTGGGACAATTGCATGCTTAAGATGGTCATATAACTAAGTCACTATTTACTGATACACTATCTTTTGGGATTTGACTTAGGAGAAATCATACTTTTATTTCTTTCTCCTATTATTTAGACTTCAGGGATAGCATGCTCGGGTTCGAGCGGGGGGCTGGGATAGTGTAGTCAGGTTGCTGGGGATTTGGGACAGGCTGGGCTTGATGGTAGGGTATTGCGGTAACCACGAATTTTGGGTGGTTGACCGGGCTGTATTATTGCATCAGATTGGGAGAAGGGGATCGGGCTTTCTTTTGTGGATGATTTTTCCCACCTGATCTGAGTCACGATCCAGTCCTGCTATATCAGGTTACATGTGGTTACTATTTTCCTCGTGTGGGTCACTCCCCTCGAGTGCCACTCCGGAGTGCGCGGCAGACAGACTTTGAGTCCTTGAGACTCCTTTGCTTTGGTGTTATGCATAGGCTGGCATACCCGTCGCGGCAGGCAGAACAGGCAGTACCAGTGTCTACTGGTGGTCGGATTGGGTTATTTAGGCAGGCTTTTAGATACCGATGCATACTTTTTACTATTCTTACTAGCTTGACATGTAGAGGCATATTAGTGGTAGCACATTTATCAGCTGTTATACTTAGCTTCCACCCTCTTTCTTCTCTTTTTGCCTCTGGTAGACCTGGTAGGCATGTCTGAGTTGAGGCTTTACCCACTAGGGGAGGCTACTATTTTTATAGTAGTTCTTACCCCGATCGTCCTTTCTTTGTTTTTCTTCCTTTGTTTTGCAGAGTCCTCTGCGGGAGTTGCTGGGCCGTCAGCAGCTGATCGAGGTAAGAGGGTTGCGGACTAGATAGAGAGCCACCCGAGTATTGTTAGCTGGAGTTTTTGGTGTACCCGATTTTCTCATACAGTTCTTTTGTATTTCTTTTTGGGTCTGGCTTTTGCCAGCTAGTTGTATATTTGTAGTGACCTGGGAGTGATATTTGTATTTATTTTACAGTTGTACTTTATTTACTTCCAGCTTTTATCTAAGATACAGTAGTTTTAGTTCAACTCTGATTCTTATGCTCCTTTATTTATTATCTCTTATATCTGAGCAGGTTACCAACGCTTCGTTCATGCGGGAAATACCGTATGCACGGCGGATCTGTAGACGGGCCCGGGTTCTGGTTTACACTCGGAGCGTGATAGATTAAGTTGGTATCAGAGCTTAGGGATAGGTCAGTTGGGACTTAGAAAATCTTAGGCTTTTTGGGCAGACCCTAGGATGATAGGGCGTGAGTGGCGTAATATTTTGCGAAAGTCGGTGATTTATTTAGTTGACTCTTCCTGTGAGCGAAGAGGGATCGGCATAGTCTATTTCTGTTGAACAATTATGTTGGCTGCAGACAACATAAAGTTACAAAAATAGGGGGATGTCTTTTGACTTTCGCTAGATTGGGTCGTGTGGGGTTTTGTTGCTGATGTTTGGTTTCTTGTGGCAGGATGCCTCCTCGACACCAGATTCCTACTCGGGGTACTCCCTTACCCCCTGATGAGCCGAAGCAGTCCAGAGCCTCTAAGCTTAGCGAGTTGAGGGCCTTGGTAGCCCAGTTGGCGGAGGGTCAGCGCCGACAGGAGCAGAGGATGGACCAGTTTCTTGCCCAGAGAGAGGCACCACCCCCGGCTATTCCTGAGGCCCCTGTGCCCCCTGTTGTACCTTCTGTGCCATCAGCGCCATCATCTAGTAGTGGGGCTCCAGGAGCTATCCAGCCATTGACTGCGGAGGAGGAGCAGGACATCGCCGACAAACTCACCAAGTTCGTTCAGCGAGGACCGCCTAGATTTTCAGGGCGGGATGCGTAGCCCTGGGATGTTGGGAGATGGCTTTCTGCGATGGAGAAGCTTTTTCGGGACTTTTTCATCGATCCGAGGTGCCGAGTGCATATGGAGGTGCACTGTTTGGATGGAGATGCAGATGCTTGGTGGCATCGGGTAGAGCCACTAGAGTTCCGGATTACCCGACAGCTACCTTGGGATGAGTTTCGACGGATGGTGTTGGATACCTACTTCTCGACAAGCGTGAAGAGAAAATTGGATGATGATTTGAAGAACCTTCAGCAGGACGACCGGCCGGTTCAGACTTATTTCCAGGAGTTCATGGAGTTGCTCAACTGTGTGCCTTTCGTCGCTCGTGATGGTCCGCACCAGGTGGAGTTATTCGAGGCAGGCCTCTGTCCCGAGATTTACACCTTAGTGCATGCCCAGAGGCTTTAGACCCTCGAGGAGGCCGCGGAGCATGCACAGCTGGTCGAGAGAGGAGGCCATGTGGTAGCGAGACGGAGGGGTGTGGTCGTGCAGAGCTCCGACAGGAAGCGACCAGCCCCAGATGACGGGGGACAGGCCAGTTCATGGAGACCGCCACGACCGCCGCTGTAGTGCACTGAACTTTATCAAATTGCGAAGTTCGAGTGTGTGGAGGGTTGAATGATACCCTTAGAATGTATTAGTAAGCTTCCGGAAGGTTCTAGAAGGTTTCCGGAGAGTTTGGGCGCAAATCGAAAATTTTCGAAAATTTTGAAATTTTGGGGTTTTTGGCTTCGGGATCCGGATCGGATAGGGGCGATCCGGATCGTCCGCGCGAAACTGGAAATTCCACGTTCGGGATCCGGATCGGATAGGGGCGATCCGGATCGTCCGCGCGAAACTGGAAATTCCACGTTCGGGATCCGGATCGGATAGGGGCGATCCGGATCGTCCGCGCGAAACTGGAGATTCCACGTTCGGGATCCGGATCGGATTGGGGGCAGTCCGGATCGTGCGGGTCTGGACAGCACAGTAAGAAACGAAATAACGTTTCTTGCAAGGGGCTTTTGGGATTTTGTTACATTAGGGTTTTTAACCCCCTTCACTCCTCTTTTCCTCTCATTTTGGAGAGAGCAAGAGAAAGTGTTAGAGAGAGAGAGAGGGAGAGAGAAATCTTAGATTTCCTTCTCCAACACATCTCACTATTTGGATTCTTCTTCAACCTCCTCTTCTCCACCATTGAAGCTTGCCACAAGAGCTTGGAGGAAGGCTAGAACTTGAAGAAGAAGGAAGTTTGGAGCTCTTGTGCCTATCCTTTGCTTTTCCAAGGTGGGATTTGAGCTAAAAGAGGTTTGGAACACTTCTTTTTCCTTTCTTTTGGGATTTTTGAAGGAAAACCTAGGTTTTGGAAAACTAGGGTTTATTTTGGGGCTTTTTGATTTATAGCTTTTGGGGTGGAATTGATGGGTGTAGAACACTCTTGTAGGTTGGTTTTGAAACTTTTCTTGTTTGGATTTCAAGATTTAGCAAGATTTCTCAACCTAAGGTATTTTTCCACCTATTTTCCTTATGATTTTAAGGGATTTTGTGATTAGGATTTTGTGATGTTTTAACCCTTTGGAAACTTCTCTTAGGGCATAAAAGGAAGTGTGGGCTTCTTGGTTGGGATCCTTCACAAGGATTTGGCAACTATCCGGTGGGTCTGACCTCACCGAAATGGGTGAACTCCCCCTATGTCTTCTATAGACTTTTAGGGCATCATTGCTATATTAAACATGCATCGTTTGATTTATCATGATTTATGATCATGCATTTGAACCCCTTCATGTGTAGAAAATTTCATACTCTATGTAGTAGAGGTAAACATTGTAGGTGCATGGGCACTTTGAGGGGGGATTGAATAGGAATTTTCGTGAACTTAAGCTTTTGGATATGAATAGAGAATAACTATGCATGTTATAGAATTATTGAGATATGTTATGCATATGATCATGAAGAAAATGGACATTATGACGTTAGTGCCATCTAATGCAGTGAGATACAAGTAGAAAACTTCTAAACTTGTACAATCAAGATGAAATAGTTAGATTCCATGTTTGAGACATGAGGATAACTTGTAAATGTTTTACTCTTTCATTATGCAAAATAATGTTAATATTGTACATGAAACATTGACACTTGAGATACTATACCCCGACCTAAAGGTCGATGATGCTTTTCCGTGTTTTAGACACGATGACTTGCTATTCCGTGTTTCAGACACGATGATCGAGACTTGCTTGCTTGCCGTTTGTGCTCATTCGCACATGCTTGGTAGGGTCGCTCCCTCCAAGCCGGCACTCCGGAGTTGGCCATTTGCGACATTATGATCGCCGTGCGGGATTGGGTGCCGATTGGGACGCCGTTGGTTTGGCATAGCTCCTTGGGGGGTGCCACCACGGGACCATGAGGCGTGGCTCAAGCTTAGACTCAAAGAAAGTCTTCAAGAGAAAAGGATTAAGTTAACCAAACTTAACATTGAATATCACATAGATGATACATTAATAGTAGTTGGACATACATGATAGCAAACTTGACATTGGACACCACATAAGTAATACTACTCATTGTAGTTGGACATTATGATAGCATGATAGATTCATATCATCATCACCTTGTACATGAGCATAGAGGCATGATAGTAGTAGAGTACTTTACTTTACTTTAGTTGTTTATTTTCTGCATTTCATTTCAGCAGTTTACTATCTTATGCCTCAGTTGACCTAGTGGTGTATTTCGCTTCTCTCGGCGGCTTACCCACTGGGAACTATTGTTTAATAGTTCTCACCCCATTTGGGATGTTGTTTTTCAGAGCCATCCGCAGCGGGAGGGGCTCGGGACCGTGGCAAGGGGTTATCGCATAGCTAGCTAATCCCCGTCGCACCACTCGAGGTGGTTACAGGACACCTTTTCTTTTGTTTTTGTTAGAGAGGTGTTGGTGTATTTTGGCATAGAAACCACCCATGTATTTTGATAAGTTGTATTTAAGGGAACTACATGTGTATTTTGGATTTTAACTTCTTGTATGATAGTTGTTATCTACTTTCCTCTTTATGTATGGTTTAGTTGTGTTGTGCTCTGATTACTAGTAGGATGTGTTTATTGCCTTCCTTCCGCTTGTTGTTGTAGACGCCTTGTGTGTACCGGGGGGGGTACCTTGTGCACACGGCGGGTCTGTGCACGTGCCGGGTAGGCTTCCGCTGGGGCCTGGGGCGTGACAGATTATTTTGGTATCAGAGCCTAGGGTTGAGTCTGAGTGGACCTAGCAAACCTTAGGCTGGTTGGACTATAAGGATTTAGAACGTGAGAGACGGGGTCTTATATGATTACTTGGCGAAAGTAACCTGATTGGGTCAATACTATAACTTCATAAGAGTTGGAGTTGATCGAAGTAATTGCACCTTCTATTTCCTTGGAAGGTCTGGTTGGCGGCCGACAACCTGACATCGGGAAATAATTGTGGCATGCTTCATTTGCTTTCGCATGATTGGGATATGTTTTGAGTGGGGATGCGTTTCGCGTTGGTTATCCTAACCTACGCATTTTATGCCTGTTACAGTTTGTGATGCCTACGACTCGCTCCATGGCGGCCGAGGAGGCCGATGCGGAGACATCCGCTACTTCCAGATCCAGTGAGGTCCGAGATTTGAGAGAGCAGTTGGCTATGCTAGCTGATGTTGTGGAACGGCAGTCGGCTGCGGCGCGAGAGCAGGCTGAGGCTTCGCATCGGCAGGATGCAAGGATGCAGAGATTGGAGGCTCTTTTGACCCAGCAGTTGGCGGCAAGGGGAGCTCAAGACCCTTCGCACCCACCAGTGCAACCACAGGAGCACATGGGTGGAGCGACCGATGCACTTCGACCTGAGGTGCCCGAGTCTTCACATCACACTCCGAGTGCTTGGCGCCGGGAAGAGGTTGTGATGTCACCGCCAGTTCAGACTCCACCGGCGAGGACGGTTTTACCGATGATGGTAGCAGGAGAAGAGCGGGACCGACTCATGGCTCGTTTGAGGGAATTCCGGGAATCCAAGCCTCGGACATATGATGGAGAGAAACCCGACTATTGGGTTTTTGAGAAGTGGATTCTACACATGGAGAAAATTTCGGAAAACGGCTATTTGCTTGTTAAATTCTGAGTCCGGATGCCCAAAAAGGGACTCCCGGAAGTTTTCGTTGAATTTCGGTGCATGGGAGGGGCCGTGGACCGCCGGCTGCCACGTGGCAGCCCATGATTGGCCGGTCCGCAGCGCGCGGTCCACAGAGTGCCTCGGCTGGGTGCACGGACCCGGCGCATGACACAT
Organism: Tillandsia fasciculata; assembly: GCA_029168755.2. Taxonomy (NCBI): domain Eukaryota; kingdom Viridiplantae; phylum Streptophyta; class Magnoliopsida; order Poales; family Bromeliaceae; genus Tillandsia; species Tillandsia fasciculata. The sequence continues at coordinate 20,388,539 of CM054938.1, read as the reverse complement.
GGTGCCGCCTGATTGGCGGGCCCGTGAGGCGCGGTCTACAGAATCTGCGCGGCGGTGCAAGGACCGGGGCGGGGGGACACGTGGCATCCCGCGGTTGGTCGGTGCACGCGGCGCGGTCCACGGAACCTAAATTTGGTGCGTGGACCAGGTGCACGGGATACGTGTCGTCACGCTATTTGCGGGCTCACGAGGCGCGGCGCACGGAGTGGCGGACGGGCGCCTCGGGGCGCGTGCGTGGCAGGCGGCCAGGGCGGCGCCCTGCCCGCACGTGTGACCGCGACAGTGGCAGGGCCACGTGTCGCCCTGCCACTGGTGGGCGCCACCTACCTGCTTTGACCGCGGGGAGGGGCACGTGTCGGCGATTGGCGCGCCCCGCACAGCTGTTCGCTGTGCGGGACGCGTGTCGGGAGGGGAGGCGCGCGACGTGGCCGCCGCTGAGTCGCTCCGCCCGCTGTCGCCTGTTGGACGGGCGACGTGGAGGCCTAGGAGCGTTTCGGGCGCGCACAGTGTTGGGCCGGGCCGAACACTGTAGCAGCCCGAAACTTTCGGGCGCCCGAAAGTTGGGACACGCCCGGTATTTCTTGATTTGTTCTGTGAGCCTATAAATAGCCCGAAAACAGTTCAACTCGGGTTTTTCTTCGTTTCTAGGCCTTTTCTCTCCGAGCTTTCTTCAGAGAAGTTGATCCTCACGCAGTATAGCTTCCATCTGCAGAGTTTGAAGATTTTTGGGGGCACGCTTTTCGAGATTCCCATTTTCTTGGCGCGGCGCGACGCTCTTTCTTCGTTGTTTCTTCCGTCGCTCTTCGGTGTACGAGCTCCCCCGACCTACTCCGACCATCTTTTTGAGCGATTTCTTCGCTCTGGATCTGCGACAGGTGAGGCTACGATTTTGGGTTTCTCGGACATTTCCAGATTTCGCGTTTTTCGAGGTGTTTTCTCGTGCTCATTGGGACCCTTCTTGCTGTGAGTTTTTGGTGAGGGCAGCACCTTTTTTTGGGGAGATCTTCGCGCACAAATCTCGGATCAGGACGTGCTTATAGACTTTTTTCATCTACTCGACGCAAGGATCATCGTGGTATTTTTTTTGGAATTTCCTGAGAGCTTCCCGGAGGTATACATCTTCCTCTTTATCTGTGCAAGATTTTACAGTTATGTGGTTGTATATTTTCGCGCGCCCGTGTTGTGGAAATTATATCTTGGCCTACGGAACTCCGATTTGGGCGTGCAGGTACTTGTTTCGAAGCTATCGACGCGTAGAACGCCGGGATATTTTTATCGAAATTTATTGAGCACTTTCTGCAGGTGAAATTTTGGCTTCTGTGCAGCTGAAATTCAGCATGTGATTTTTGGTCAGATTTTTGGGGATTTGTATATAATTGTAGCCTATGTTGTACCCAGGTGGGATTTTGGACTGTACTGGACTTACTGGTCAGTGAGTTGCTGTTTTTCTAGTATTATCAGCTGTAGGACTTGGACAGATCAGCGCATCAGGTGGGTGACCTCTTGTTCAAGATCAGCGGACTGTGTACTAATTCTAGCTTTAGGGACTTGCATATTTTAATGTTTGATGTACAGCATGCTAGAATGTGTGAATTGATGTTCCTGTTGTAGTTAGGTGATCCTGTGATTATTTTCTCCCCTAAGCTGTTGGTTATTATTATCTTGCTCCCTACAAGCTGTCGTTTATTATTTATTTTGGAACTTGACCTAGCACCACTGCCATATGATGCATGTTCAGCCAGACTGTAGAAAACCTCAACTTGGGCTAGGTTTTTATTGCTCTAGACATTCCCATATCACTATTCTTTTTATCACTCTGGACTTAGAGTTTTCCTCGCCCAAGTAGTGGGCCGAGAGGTCGGATCTTTGTGGGATGCATTTACACTCGTGTCTGGGGACCGAGTGGAGTTGTTAGCAGTCTGTAGACCAGATTTCTTTGGGATCTTGAGAGCTATTTTGAGTGACAGTGAGTCTCGGCTGTGCAGTTTTCCAGCCTGTGAGTGAGACAGTGTTCCTTTGGTTACAGTCGATCTTGTTGATCGAGGATTTGGATTATAGCCTGCATGAGCCACATTTGAGCTCGACAGAGATACGCGGATACTTTCCTCGGTGGGGTTGCTCCCCTCGAGAGCCACTCCGGAGTTGGGCCTGTTCTTCTATCGCGACTTGTCGACGCAGTGTTCCCTCTGGCTGGGCCAGTTAGTGGCAGTCACGGACACAGTCCCTCTGGCTGGGCCAGTTAGTGGCAGTCACGGACGCCCTACGTAAGTCCGGTCCCCCGGGATGTGACGGCAGTAGGTAGGCGCAGGTTTGACTGGACCCTATGCGGCAGTCAGTTGAGATTGGGTGATTTGAGTCGAGAGCTAGTTGTAGCATCATGTTCTTTCTGTTCCACTTTTGAGCATCTAGATAGAGGCATAGTAGCTGTAGAGTTTACTTTACCAGCTTTTCCCTTTCCGCACTGCATTGTTACTTTTTGCCTCTAGTAGACTTAGTGGGCAGACCGTCGGGCTTGTTGGCGGCACCCACTGAGAACTACTTGGGACGTAGTTCTCACACCCGTCGTGGTGTCTTTTCCCCAGGGACTTCTTCTTCTGCTCCTGTTCCTGCCGCACCTGTTGCTGACCCGACTGATCGAGGTAAGGGAGTCGCGAGATAGATCCCTACCAGTTGTCGCCTGAGAGTAGATGTACCTCCCTACATTTTGAGAGTTCATGTTGAGTGACCTTGTAGTGAGGATAGAGTTGTACTCTTCTTATTTTGAGAGATATTTGTATTTTGGTGAGGATTCTGGTTGTATATTTTGTTAGAGTTGTATTTATTTTATCCTGCTTTTACTTTTCAGCTCTGATATCTGTATAGTGTAGATTTCTTTTGCAGGTTAGTCGCTACGTCTATACGGGGCTTCCCGTATGGGCGGCGGATCTGTTGGCGAGCCCGGGTCGCAGTTTCGACCCGGGGCGTGACAGATTAGAGTGGTATCAGAGCCTAGGTGTAGGTCATTGAGGACTTAGAAACCCTAGGCTTATGGTTGGACCCTAGGATGACTTACGTGAGAGACGTAACTTTTAGCGAGAGTCTTGATTGGGGATTCTAAACTCTCCCAGTGGATGGGATGAGTGATCGACATGTCTTCCTTCGGTGGCAACTATGTTGGCTGCAGACAACATAGTGCTACGGGAAGGGCGACATGCCATTGACTTTCGCTGGATTGGGTCGTGTTTTGTTTGGGGGTTCTGACTGTTCTTCTTGTTCCCCGCAGGTGAGTGATGCCTCCGCGACGCCGGATGTCGACGCGCTCGCAGCCTTCTTCTTCTGTGCCCGAGCAGGAGGACTCGGGACAGGGACATCAGAGTGAGGTGCAGGAGCTTCGTGCCCAGTTGGCACAGATGTCTGAGGCTGTTCAGCGCCAGGAGGAGACTTCCCGGCGCCAGGAGGAGACCTCTCAGCGTCAGGAGGAGACCTTGCGACGCCAGGAGGAGGCCTCGCAGCGCCAGGAGGAGGCTTCCCGACGCCAGGAGGAGGCCTTGGGTCGGATGATGCTTATGTTAGAGCAGAGGTCACAGCCTGTGGTAGCACCCCCTGAGAGTTCACCTGTGCCCTCTTCGCCAGCTGCAGCGCCCCCTGTGATTCCGTCAGCACCAGCAGTTCCTGTCGAGCCGGTCTCCTGCAGACCACCGTCTGAGTCGACGGGACCTTTTACTTCTTCTGAGCAGCGTGCAGTGGTGGATCTGTTGATGAGGTTCCGCCAGTTCGATCCACCCCGTTTCTCTGGTCTGGGTGCTGAGCCGTGGGAGGCCGAGACTTGGGTTACGGCCATGGAGCGTCACTTTGAGAGTTTATTCGTCGAGGATCGGTTTCGGGTCTCCTTGGCAGCGCATTTTCTGGAGGGCAACGCCGAGGCTTGGTGGCGGCGTGTGCGACCCGCTGGTCCGCCTGGGACGCAGCTTCTTACCTGGGCGGAGTTCCGCAGTCTTCTTTTGGGGGCCTTCTTTCCTGAGAGTGTTCGCCAGAGATTGGAGGAGCAGCTAAGAAATCTCCGCCAGGGAGATCGGCCCGTGAATGTATACATAGCCGAATTCAATCAGATGTTGGCTAGTATGCCTCACGTGGCCAGGGACGAGTCTCACCGGATCTACATGTTTGAGCGGGGGCTGCGCCGGGACATTTATCAGCTTGTTCGCTCTCGCAGATTGCAGACATTAGAGGCCTCGATGGAGCAGGCGTTATATGTTGAGTCTGGAGAGGTAGTTATGGATGAGGTGGCTCCAGCCCCCGTAGGGACTCCAGGGGCGAAGCGCCCGGCGCCGGTGGATGAGGGGCAGTCGAGTAGGCAGGGACCCCCGAGACCCCCACGATTCCATCCTCAGGGTCGTGGATGCCAGGGGCGCCAGAGATCTGGATCATCTCGTCAGTCTTCACAGCAGCGTCGACCGCCTCGACCACAGCAGTCACCTCAGCAGCAGCAGACTTCGCGGCAGTCCCGGCAGGATCGATGTGTCTTTTGTGGAGGGCCGCACTTACCGATGCATTGTCAGCAGAGACACGGCCGTTGTTTCCGTTGTGGACAGGCCGGTCACATTCAGAGCTCGTGCCCCAGAGCAGGTTCTCCAGCTCCTTCCACCGCTTCAGCACCTTCTCTTCCTCAGCAGACGACAGGGCCTTCTGTGGCCTATGGTAGGCCTGATCATGCTCCATCTTCCTCGCGGCAGCCAGATCGACGACCACCAGCACCGAGCGGGCGTGTCTATGCCGCCCAGATTGAGGATGCTTCTGCCGCTGACCACGTCGTCGCAGGTATTATTTTGATTTCTGCAGTTCATACCCGAGCACTTTTTGATACTGGCGCATCGCACTCATTCATTAGTAGAGCATTTGCATCCCTACATGGTATAGAGGTAGTTTCTTTATCGCATGCATTAGAGGTTCAGATTCCAGACCATGTCTTGCATGTCGAGGAGTATTGTAGGGATTGCCCTGTACAGTTGGGACCCTGGGTCCTGCCGGCAGACTTGCTCGTCTTGCGGCAGCTCCAGGATTTCGACGTGGTACTGGGCATGGATTGGTTAGCTCGGTATTTCGCCACCATTGACTGCAGAGAGAGGACGGTGACCCTCCGCGAGCCTGGACAGGAGGAGTTCGTTTACAGAGGCTGCCAGAGTACTTTATTTGCCATGACTATTTCTTCGGCGAGAGCCCGGCGGATGATGAGTAGGGGTTGCACCGCTTTCCTGACGACGATTGTAGAGGTGCCTACGGCGGCACTGGGACTCGAGGATATCCCTATTGTCCGCGAGTTCCCAGATGTGTTTCCCTCAGAGTTGTCGACCATGCCGCCGGAGAGGGAGATTGAGTTTGTGATTGATGTGGTTCCAGGAACCGCACCAATCTCGAAGGCACCTTATAGGATGGCACCTGCCGAGCTGAGAGAGCTGAAGGCCCAGTTGCAGGACTTGATGGATGTGGGCTTTGTGAGGCCCAGTGTATCTCCGTAGGGAGCGCCAGTTTTATTTGTGAAGAAGAAGGATGGGTCGCTTCGATTATGTGTGGACTACAAAGAGCTAAATAAAGTGACCATCCGGAACAAGTACCCCCTTCCACGGATTGATGATCTGTTTGATCAGTTGTAGGGAGCATCTGTGTTCTCCAAGATTGATCTCCAGTCAGGTTACCACCAGCTGAGGGTGAGGGCCGAGGAAATTTCCAAGACGGCTTTTAGATCCCGGTACGGGCATTATGAGTTTACAGTTATGCCTTTTGGATTAACTAATGCCCCTGCAGCATTCATGGATTTAATGAACCGGGTATTTCAGCCGTACTTGGATCGGTTTGTCGTTGTGTTTATTGACGACATTCTGATTTACTCCCGGAGTGATTTGGAGCATGAGGAGCACTTGAGGATAGTGCTGCAGCTTCTACGAGAGAAGAAGCTGTATGCCAAGTTTAAGAAGTGCGAATTTTGGCTTCGGGAAGTGCGAAATATGCCAAGTTTGCCAAAGGGGGAGATTGTTACGGCATTTTGGTGTTGGCATATTTCGTGAGTCAAGTCAGTAAGTTGAGTCGGAGTCTTGAAGCGATCAAATTGTCAATCAGCAATCGAAGACTTAGAGAAGATTCAACAAGAGCTCAAGTTGACACTCAGTGTTTTGAGTCTTGAAGATTGAAGTTGAAGAATTGTGGATCATTACATCAATCTCAAGGAAAATGGATTCGGAATGATCAGGTACGTTTAACTAAATAATTTTGGTGATCCGAATACATTTTATAGTGTAGAAACACTTGGATAATTTTTCATTGCATAAAAATAAAAAACTGGACAAATTGGATGTTCAGAGTCCGGATCAGAATTTCTGATCCTGAACCCGATCAGGATCAGAATTCCGATCAGGATCAGAATTCCGATCCGGATCAGAATTCGATCCGGATCCCGAACCTTGTTTTTTCAGGAATTGCTGAAAAAAAGACGACATCCGGATCGCCGTAAATCCGATCCGGATCGCCGTCCGGGAAAATTTCTGATAAGGTAGTTTTTGATTCTTATCTCTTTCCAAAGGTTTCTAAACTATAAATAGACATTTAGGGTTTCTCAAAAAGTACCGATCAATTTATAAAACACTTGAGAGCAACCCTAGAGGCTAGGTTTTTATCGTTCTTCTTTATAGCCTCTTTTAGGTCAATTCGACGGTTCTTCCAAGATCTATCTTTTGTCGAATTGATCTAATCTTTGCTTAGAGATTTCTTCTACGGTTCTTCAATGATAATCTAAGCAAAGGATCACCATCGAAGCCAATATTTCTATCGGCTGAGTTTGCGTCGTGGATTCGACGTGGCATCGTGGATTCGGTGTGCTAAAGGCGTTTCGTGGATTCGAAACGTGTGCTCGTGGATTCGAGTGGCGTTCGTGGATTCGAACGTGTGCAGTGGACGTGCAATCGGTGAGCGCAAGGTCCGAAGAAGTTGAAGGAGGGGTTTGAGTCCGTGGAGTCGGTAATCACCTTGTTATTCTTCTTTTCTTAGTGGATTGTTATTGCGTGTTGGTCCCGTGGTTTTTCTCCTGGATTGGAGTTTCCACGTAAATCTCGGTGTGTTGATTTTTATTTTTCGCATTGGTTTTTATTTTGCACTGAGATTTATTTTTTAAATATTACACCTATTCACCCCCCTTTAGGTGTTTGATAGTACCTATTTAGATCCTTGTGGATCCTAAAAACCTACAATTGGTATCAGAGCGGGTTTTAGGTTTATCTATCATGTCGGGTGAAAGTGGTAATATTTTTAGACCTCCTCTTTTTGATGGGACCAATTATGCGTATTGGAAAGTACGGATGAGAGCTTTTCTCATCTCAATTGATGAGCGGGTATGGCAAACCGTTGAATACGGTTGGGTGCATCCTGTTGAGGAAGTAGGAAATTCTACTACCCCAAAACCTCGCTCTAGATGGTCCAAAGAGGAAATCGAAAGATCTTCTTACAATGGGAAAGGTATGAACGCTTTATATAATTCTCTTTCCTCGACTGAGTTTACACGAATTTCCGCGTGTGAAACCGCGAAGGAAATTTGGGATATTCTCAAAATTACACATGAGGGTACTAATCTTGTAAAAATTCAAAAGCTCCAGATGCTTACAAGTCAATTTGACTCTATTCATATGGAAGAGCATGAATTGTTTACAGATTATTACACTAGACTTCAAGATGTAATTAATACATGTGCTAATTTGGGAGAAAAGATCCCGGAGTCGAAAATTGTAAGAAAGATTCTTCGGACTCTTCCGGAACGGTTTAGGGCAAAGGTTACCGCCATTGAAACCGTTAGTCATCCGGATGAGATGAGTGTAGAGGAATTAGTAGGTGCTTTGCAAACTTATGAGATGATTTTTCCTACTAATCAAATTTCTTCCAAGTCTTCTTCTAAGCTTACAGGTATTGCGTTCAAATCAACAAAGGAAGAAGATGACAAATCGAGTTCCGACGATGAAATCTCTTTTGCCGATTTTGAAGAACAACCGGCGGAGAGTCATCAAGTGAGGGGGAGTCGGACGAAGAAGAACTCGTTGAGGCATACCAACAACTTCTTGAGGAATCAAAGAAGATGGCCAAGCATATCAAGAAGTTGAGGAAGCAACGACTTGAGGTTCAAGACGAGAATCAAGCTTTAAAGATCAAACTTCATGTAGTGTCCCAGTTTTCCCCTGTGTTTTTCCCCTGTTTCGGGGTGTGGAACACCTGTTAGTGGTGTGTGGGGCCCCAACATGTCAAAGTGATGTGTTGCTTGGACTCAAAGTGGATTTGGGAGCATGCCTGACCTTCGGCTGCCTTTACCGAATTTTAGAAGTGGAATTAGGCTAATCGGAGGCCGTATTTGGATTCAGCGCGGAAAAATGCTTGAAAACGGCTATTTACTTATTTAATTTGGAGTCCGGATGCCCAAAAACGGACCCCCGGAAGTTTTCTGCGCGAAATAGTGCATGGGAGGACCTGTGGACCGGTCAGGGACACGTGGCGGCCTCTGATTGGGCCGGCGCACGCCTCCCGGTCCACGGATTGGGCCGCCGGTGCACGGTGGACCGGCGGGCCACGTGGCGGCACGCGGTTGGGCCGGTGCAAGGCGCGCGGCGCACGGGAGGGTGCGCGGGGCAGCGCGGTGCACGGTGGACCGGGGCGCGCCACGTGGCGGCCCCGGGTTGGCTGGCCCACGTGCGCGTGGCGCACGCAGCAGCGCGCGGGGCGGCCGTACGCGCACGCGGGGCGGTCGTTGACTGACCGCTCCCCGTGTCGGACGCGGCACCGCCCCACGTGGCGCCACGCCAGTGGCTGGCGCCGCACGCGGTTTGACCGGGGGAGGGGGCACGTGGCGCTTCCCCGTTGGGCCCGCACGGCTGCCGCCTGTTTGGCGGACACGTGTCGGGCCCTGGGCCGGGTCGGACGGGCGGTCGGACGCGGCTGGATCCCGTGTGCGGGCCGGGTTGGGCTGGGCCGCACTGTGCGCGCCGGAAATCCTTGGGCCGGGCCGCACTGTAGCCGCCCGAATGTGGGCCTGGGCACTGTTCACGCCCGGAAAATGGGACACAACGGTCATTTCCCAAAAGTTTTTTGGGCCTATATAAAGGCCTCCCCTCCCCTCTTTTCTGCCATTTTTCGAGAGATAGAGAGAGAACCAGAGAGAGGCCATTGAAGAGAAGTTTTTCCTCTCACTTTTTTCTACCTCGTGGTGCGTTCCCAGATTTTCGGGAAGATCGACAGCGGCGTTCCGGATTTTACAGTGTGCCTCGGTTTTCCCCCATTTCGGCCCGTTATCGTCGCATTTCAGTCCGAGGAGTCCCCTGCGCAGTACAGAAGTCCGATTCCGACGATTTCTTCGCCAGTGTGTTCCTAAGAGGTAGGGCTTCGTTTTCCGTGTTGATGGTTTCTCCGGATTCCGATTTCTTGGCACGATTCCCGAGGTGATTTGACACCCCATTTTGCTGTTTGGATTTTTGGACAGCGGCAACTTCGACGATTTGTTTCTCAGCGTAGGAATATCGGATCGAGGCGATTCAAGAGTCGATTTTGGGTGATTTTTCGCGAGGAACGCAACCGTGATTTTTCTGGGATTTTAGGAGCTCGGGACAGAGGTGAAAATTCCTCGTTTTGCGTGCTGATTTTTAAAACAGCAAATGTGTGTTGGAAACTGATATATTTACACCGTGTACACTTATGTGATGTTGTAGGACATTGTGGCAGCTGACGGTGTGTTTAGAGGACAGCGGGTATTTTCTGGGTACATTGTACACGCTTTTCGAGGTGGGTGGTTGCGTATCCCTCTTTGTTGATTTGCACACTAGGAATAAAAGAGTTCCCAATTATACATGTGATAGTTAACTTGTGGTGTATGAACCTATTGTATTTGGCCCCTAAATTAATTTAGTAGCTTCTATGTGATAAATCTGGGACAAGGAAATTGGACAATTGCTATATCGTGAACCGCATGCAATTTAGTAACCCAACAATATTTTTAAAATAGTGTTAAAAGTATTCTTCACATGAAACTTAGTTCCTTTCTAAATGTTTTTAAAAGAGAACACTTGCATGCTCATTGGACAACTAGTTAAGCCACTATTTTATTGCAGCACGATATTATGGGATTTGACTTAGGAGAAAACATCTGTTATTGTTATTCTTCTCTATCGATGCATGATGCTCGAGTCTGATCGGGATTTTGGAGATAGTATTGCTTGGGACAGTTTGGACATGTCTTAGGGGATTGTGGGGCATAGTGGCAACCGCGGATGTTAGGCGGTTGACCAGATGTTTTTACTTTATCAGATTGGGGTCTATGGGTTCAGCGGTAGCCGCGGATTTTGGGCGGTTGACCGGGTGTTATTATCACACCAGATTGGGGATCGGGGTTGCATTAGTGGATGGAGTATTCCCACTTTGATCATGGTCATGATCCAGTCCTGCTATTATGAGACATCGGTTACAGAGATGATTGATACAGAGATACTTTACTCGTGTGGGTCGCTCCCCTCGAGTGCCACTCCGGAGTAGGCTTTTAGACCGTGACGGGTGCCGGTCAGTTGGTGAGTTGTGAGTGATGACAGAGCAGGCAGTGCCAGTATTTCCTGGCCCACTGATTGGGTTTCTTTGGGCAGTCAGCTTTATAGTTGCATCTATACAGTCATCTTTTGGCACTGCATTTAGAGGCATAGTAGTGGTAGTTTCTTTTCAGCAGTCTTTATTGCATACCACTGTTCTTTCCTTTTTGCCTCTTTATTCCTAGTGGGTGCGTCAGCATCAGAGGTTTTACCCACTAGGGGAGGCTACTGGTTTATCTAGTAGTTCTCACCCCCATTGTTGTTTCTTGTTCTTTCTTTCCCTTTGTTTTGCAGAGTCATCTGTGGGAGCTGCTGGGCCTTCAGCGGCAGATCGAGGTAAGAGGATCGCGGACTAGCTAGATCATCTACCCCGACTGTGAGAGTAGCTGGACTATTATTGTACCCCTTTTGTATCTCAGACTACAGTAGTTTACTTTTGGGTCTGGCTGTGGCCAGCTGGTTGTATTATTTTTGGTGAGCTGGGAGTTTATTGTACTTTATTTCAGCTTGTATCATATTTCAGTCTGAGATTACTGTTAGTTTTATTAGTTCAGCTCTGTTTATGCTCTTCTATTGTATATTATCTATCTGAGCAGGTTACCAGCGCTTCGTGTACATGGAAAATTCTGTGTGCACGGCGGATCTGTTGGCGGGCCCGGGTTCTGGTTACCCCGGGGCGTGACAGATTAAGTTGGTATCAGAGCTTAGGGATAGGTCAGTTGGGACTTAGGAAACCCTAGGCTTTTGGCAGACCCTAGGATGATAGGGCGCGAGAGGCGTGACACTTCGCGAAAGTCGTTGATTTATTTATTGGACTCTTCCAGTGAGTGAAGAGGGATCGACATACCCAATTTCTGGTGGACAGTTATGTTGGCTGCAGACAACATAAAGTCGCAGAAATAGGGGGATGTCTTTGACTTTCGCTAGATTGGGTCGTGTGGGGTTATGTTACTGATTTGTGATTTCTTGTGGCAGGATGCCTCCCCGACGTCGGATGCTCACTCAGGGTGTCCCGTTACCCCCTGATGAGCCAGAGCAGCCTACACCCCCCGAGCTTACTGAGTTGAGGGCCTTGGTGGCCCAATTGGCGGAGGGTCAGCGCCGCCAGGGGCAGAGGATCGATCAGCTGCTTGCCCAGAGAGAGGCACCACCCCCAGCTGTTCCTGAGGCCTTCGTGCCTCCTGTTGCACCTTTTGTGCCGTCAGCGCCATCTTCGAGTAGCGGGGCTCCTGGAGCTATTCAGCCTTTGACTGCGGAGGAGGAGCAGGATTTTGCTGACAAACTCTCCCAGTTTGTTAAGCGGGGACCACCTAGATTCTCAGGGCGGGATGCTCAGCCCCGGGCTGTTGGGATATGGCTTTCTGCGATGGAGAAGCTTTTTCGGGACTTCTTCATCGACCCGAAGTATCGAGTGCACATGGCGGTGCACTGTTTGGACGGAGATGCTGATTTTTGGTGGCAGCGGGTTGAGCCACTGGAGTTCCGGATCACTCGGCAGTTACCTTGGGAGGAGTTCAAACGGATGGTGTTGGACACCTATTTTTCGACCAGTGTGAAGAAGAAGTTGGAGGACGATTTGAAGAATCTGCAGCAGGGCGATCGATCGGCCCATGCCTATTTTCAGGAGTTCAGGGAGTTGCTGAACTGTGTGCCCTTCGTCGCTCGTGACGGTCCGCACCAGGTTGAGTTGTTCGAGGGAGGCCTTCGTCCAGAGATTTACCCACTGGTGCATGCTCAGAGATTTCAGACCCTGGAGGCAGCCGCAGAGCATGCACAGTGGGTGGAGAGAGGTGATCAGGTGGTGGCCAGACGGAGGGCCGCGGTCGCGCAGGGTTCCGACAGGAAGCGACCAGCCCAGGATGAGGGGGACAGGCCAGTACTTGGAGGCCGCCCCGACCGCCACCGCCTCAGTTCTCGGGCCGTGGGCGTTCGGAGCGGCGAGGGCCTGGTGGATCCCAGAGGCCCCAGCAGCAGCAGCAGCAGCAGAGATCGCAGTCGTCGCAGCGCGGATCTCAGCGGCAGCCACAGCGACAGCGACAGTCTCAGCAGCAGCAGTCCGACAGTCACGGGCCCCCAGCAGTTGTATTTTCTGTGGAGGTCCGCACTTCCCCGGCACCTGCGACCAGCGGTGGGGTCGCTGCTACGGATGTGGACAGCCAGGGCACATTCGAGCTGCGTGCCCCTTTTCGACCTCAGCCGCCCCTTCTTCAGCATCTGCCCCAGCATCATCGCAGCAGCGGTCGACGGCTCAGCGGCCTTATGCTCCAGCGAGCAGGCCATCTTCTTCCCATCCCACCGATTATCGCCCTCCAGCTCAGAGTGGGCGAGTGTATGCTGCACAGGTAGAGGATTCTTCAGCAGCGGACCATGTGGTGGCAGGTATCACTTTACTTTCTGGCATTAGGACTCGCACCTTATTTGATACTGGAGCATCGCATTCTTTCATTAGTAGATCTTTTGCATCATTACATGGGTTAGAGGTAGGACTTTTGCCACGTGCACGAGAGGTACAGATTCCCGATCACACTTTGCTCGTGGAGGAGTGTTGTTGGTCCTGCCCGATGCAGATCGAGTCCTGGATTATGCCAGCAGACCTGTTGGTCTTGAGACAGCTGCAGGATTTTGATGTGATTCTCGGGATGGACTGGCTGGCTCGGTATTTCGCGACTATTGACTGTGCCGAGAGGACTGTCACTTTTAGAGAGCCAGGCCAGGAGGTGTTTGTATATCGGGGATGTCAGAGTGCTTTCTTTGCCTCTATGGTTTCGACTTCCCGAGCGAGGCGGATGATTCATCGAGGATGTGTAGCCTTTTTGGCTAGTGTTGTTGAGGGCCTACGGCGGCACCGGGACTCGGGGATATTCCTATTGTCCGCGAGTTTCCGGATGTTTTCCACCTGAGCTGACTAGTATGCCGCCAGACAGAGAGATTGAGTTTGTGATTGACGTAGTCCAGGAACTGCGCCAATCTCTAAGGCTCCTTATCGGATGGCACCGGCTGAGCTGAGAGAGCTTAAAGCACAGTTGCAAGACTTGATGGATAAGGGTTTCATTAGACCCAGTGTGTCGCCCTGGGGAGCGCCGGTGCTATTCGTGAAGAAGAAAGATGGGTCACTTAGACTGTGTGTGGACTATAGGGAGCTGAATAAAGTGACCATCAAGAACAAGTACCCTCTGCCGCGCATCGATGATCTCTTTGATCAGCTGCAAGGGTCTTGTGTCTTTTCCAAGATTGATCTACAGTCTGGTTACCACCAATTGAAGGTGAAGGCCGAGGATATTCCTAAGACTGCTTTCAGATCACGGTACGGGCATTATGAGTTTACAGTTATGCCGTTTGGATTGACTAATGCCCCTGCCGCCTTTATGGACTTGATGAACAGGATATTCCGGCCATTTCTGGATCGCTTTGTGGTGGTGTTCATAGATGATATCCTGGTTTACTCCCGGAGCGAGGCCGAGCATGAGGAGCACTTGAGGACTGTGCTACAACTTCTGCGGGAGAAGAAGTTGTATGCCAAGCTGGTGAAGTGCGAGTTTTGGCTTCGGGAGGTAGCTTTCTTGGGCCATGTGATTTCCGCCGCCGGTGTAGCTGTAGACCCGGCGAAGATTGAGGCAGTTCGTGATTGGCCCCGACCGACGACTGTATCAGAGGTGCGCAGCTTCATGGGATTAGCTGGTTATTATCGTCGGTTTGTGGAAGGCTTTGCGAAGCTTTCCACACCCCTCACTCGATTGACGCGAAAAGGGGTTAAGTTTATCTGGAGTGAGGACTGCCAGAAGAGCTTCGAGGAGCTGAAGGACAGACTGATGACTGCTCCTATCCTTTCCCTCCCTGTTATGGGGAAAGGATATGTGATCTACAGTGACGCATCGCACAGTGGACTGGGTTGCGTGTTGATGCAGGATGGGAGGGTAATTGCTTATGCATCGAGACAGCTCAAGGATTACGAGAAGAATTACCCTACCCACGACTTAGAGCTCGCTGCCGTGGTGTTTGCACTGAAGCTTTGGCGCCATTACCTGTATGGGGAGCATTGTGAGATCTACACCGACCACAAGAGCTTAAAGTATCTGTTCACACAGAAGGAGCTGAATTTGAGGCAGCGCAGGTGGTTAGAGCTACTAAAGGATTATGATATGGATATCCTTTACCACCCAGGCAAGGCTAACGTGGTCGCTGATGCATTGAGCCGAAGGGCAGTACAGAGTTTGTCTATGTTGATCACAGACCAGGCGCCCTATTGGAGGAGATGAGACGGCTCGAGATAGAGGCTGTGTCCCCTGGGGTCTCTGCTAGACTGACGTCATTAGTCGTGCAGCCCACTCTGCTGGACAGGATCAGGGAGAAACAGAGTGAGGACCCCCACTTGACCAGGATTCGAGATCAGCTTCCGAGTGATCAGTCAGGGGATTTTACAGTGGATGCTGCGGGAGTACTGAGGTACAGGGACCGAGCATGTGTGCCAGTGGATGCTGAGATCAGAGAGCAGATATTGAGAGAGGCCCATTATACACCTTATACCCTTCATCCTGGGGGGACTAAGATGTATAAGGACCTCAAGGCACATTTTTGGTGGAATGGCATGAAGAGGGATGTCGGGAGATTTGTGGCCCAGTGTTTAACTTGTCAGCAGGTAAAAGCCGAGCATCGGGTGCCAGCTGGCAAGTTACAAAGTCTTCCAATCCCTGAGTGGAAATGGGACCACATCACGATGGATTTCGTGGTCGGATTGCCGAGGGCACAGGGCGGAGCAGATGCTATCTGGGTAGTTGTGGATCGACTTACTAAGTCAGCGCACTTTTTGCCTATGCAGACTACTTGGCCACTCGATCGACTAGCCCAGTTATACCTTGATGAGATTGTGAGGTTGCATGGAGTACCCGCCTCCATTGTGTCAGATAGAGATCCGAGGTTTGCCTCACGTTTTTGGGGGTTTGCAGACCGCGATGGGGACTCAGCTCAGATTCAGTACAGCTTTTCATCCCCAGACTGATGGGCAGTCAGAGCGGACTATACAGATCTTGGAGGACATGCTGAGGGCTTGCGTCTTGGATTTCGGCGGGGGTTGGATTCGGCACTTATCCTTGGTTGAGTTTGCGTACAACAACAGCTTTCAAGCGAGCATACAGATGGCTCCGTTTGAAGCGTTGTATGGACGCAAGTGCCGATCACCACTTTATTGGAGTGACGTAGGCGAGAGGCGGACCTTGGGGCCAGATATACTGCTAGAGGCAGAGGAGAAGGTCCGGGTGATTCGACAGCATCTTCAGACCGCTCAGAGCCGACAGAGGAGCTATGCTGATGTTCGGCGACGAGACTTAGAGTTTCAGGTTGGAGATCATGTATTTCTGAAAGTCTCGCCGTCCAAGGGGATCAGGAGGTTTGGCATTCGCGGGAAACTCAGCCCCCGATACATTGGACCATTCGAGGTGTTGGAGCGTATCGGGCCTGTTGCTTATCGACTTGCACTTCCCCCGAGACTGGCTGGTGTCCACGATGTTTTCCATGTTTCCACACTGAGGAGGTACGTCTTCGACCCGTCGCACGTCATCGACTTTGCACCCCTCGAGATCAGCGAGGACTTGAGATATGAGGAGCGCCCAGTACGGATTCTTGATCGGGAGGTGAAAGAATTGCGCAATCGGACCATCCCCTATGTGAAGATCCTTTGGAGCCATCATGATAAGCGCGAGGCGACGTGGGAGCCCGAGTCAGAGATGATGGACGCCTACCCCTACCTGTTCGAGGCTCAGGATTGAGGTATAATTTTCGTTTCGAGGACGAAACTTTTGTTAGTGGGGGAGGATGTAGTGTCCCAGTTTTCCCCTGTGTTTTTCCCCTGTTTCGGGGTGTGGAACACCTGTTAGTGGTGTGTGGGGCCCCAACATGTCAAAGTGATGTGTTGCTTGGACTCAAAGTGGATTTGGGAGCATGCCTGACCTTCGGCTGCCTTTGCCGAATTTTAGAAGTGGAATTAGGCTAATCGGAGGCCGTATTTGGATTCAGCGCGGAAAAAACGCTTGAAAACGGCTATTTACTTATTTAATTTGGAGTCCGGATGCCCAAAAACGGACCCCCGGAAGTTTTCTGCGCGAAATAGTGCATGGGAGGACCTGTGGACCGGTCAGGGACACGTGGCGGCCTCTGATTGGGCCGGCGCACGCTCCCGGTCCACGGATTGGGCCGCCGGTGCACGGTGGACCGGCGGGCCACGTGGCGGCACGCGGTTGGCCGGTGCAAGGCGCGCGGCGCACGGGAGGGTGCGCGGGCAGCGCGGTGCACGGTGGACCGGGGCGCGCCACGTGGCGGCCCCGGTTGGCTGGCCCACGTGCGCGTGGCGCACGCAGCAGCGCGCGGGGCGGCCGTACGCGCACGCGGGGCGGTCGTTGACTGACCGCTCCCCGTGTCGGACGCGGCACCGCCCCACGTGGCGCCACGCCAGTGGCTGGCGCCGCACGCGGTTTTGACCGGGGGACGGGGGACGTGGCGCTTCCCCGTTGGGCCCGCACGGCTGCCGCCTGTTTGGCGGACACGTGTCGGGCCCTGGCCGGGTCGGACGGGCGGTCGGACGCGGCTGGATCCGTGTGCGGCCGGGTTGGGCTGGGCCGCACTGTGCGCGCCCGGAAATCCTTGGGCCGGGCCGCACTGTAGCCGCCCGAATGTGGGCCTGGGCACTGTTCACGCCCGGAAAATGGGACACAACGGTCATTTCGGAAAAGATTTTTTGGGCCTATATAAAGGCCTCCCCTCCCCTCTTTTCTGCCATTTTCCGAGTGATAGAGAGAGAACCAGCGAGAGGCCATTGAAGAGAAGTTTTTCCTCTCACTTTTTCTACCTCGTGGTGCGTTCCCAGATTTTCGGGAAGATCGACAGCGGCGTTCCGGATTTTACAGTGTGCCTCGGTTTTCCCCCATTTCGGCCCGTTATCGTCGCATTTCAGTCCGAGGAGTCCCCTGCGCAGTACAGAAGTCCGATTCCGGCGATTTCTTCGCCAGTGTGTTCCTAAGAGGTAGGGCTTCGTTTTCCGTGTTGATGGTTTCTCCGGATTCCGATTTCTTGGCACGATTCCCGAGGTGATTTGACACCCCATTTTGCTGTTTGGATTTTTGGACAGCGGCAACTTCGTCGATTGTTTCTCAGCGTAGGAATATCGGATCGAGGCGATTCAAGAGTCGATTTTGGGTGATTTTTCGCGAGGAACGCAACCGTGATTTTTCTGGGATTTTAGGAGCTCGGGACAGAGGTGAAAATTCCTCGTTTTGCGTGCTGATTTTTAAAACAGCAAATGTGTGTTGGAAACTGATATATTTACACCGTGTACACTTATGTGATGTTGTAGGACATTGTTTCAGCTGACAGTGTGTTTAGAGGACAGCGGGTATTTTCTGGGTACATTGTACACGCTTTTCGAGGTGGGTGGTTGCGTATCCCTCTTTGTTGATTTGCACACTAGGAATAAAAGAGTTCCCAATTATACATGTGATAGTTAACTTGTGGTGTATGAACCTATTGTATTTGCCCCTAAATTAATTTAGTAGCTTCTATGTGATAAATCTGGGACAAGGAAATTGGACAATTGCTATATCGTGAACCGCATGCAATTTAGTAACCCAACAATATTTTTAAAATAGTGTTAAAAGTATTCTCCACATGAAACTTAGTTCCTTTCTAAATGTTTTTAAAAGAGAACACTTGCATGCTCATTGGACAACTAGTTAAGCCACTATTTTATTGCAGCACGATATTATGGGATTTGACTTAGGAGAAAACATCTGTTATTGTTATTCTTCTCTATCGATGCATGATGCTCGAGTCTGATCGGGATTTTGGAGATAGTATTGCTTGGGACAGTTTGGACATGTATTAGGGGATTGTGGGGTATAGTGGCAACCGCGGATGTTAGGCGGTTGACCAGATGTTTTTACCTTATCAGATATCGGGTTCAGCGGTGACCGCGGATTTTGGGTTCTGATAATGTAACATCAGATTGGGATCGGGGTTGCATTAGTGGAGG
>CM054938.1:20309813-20369845 GCA_029168755.2 Tillandsia fasciculata | reverse complement strand
TACAACAGCAGTGTTCACCGCTTCAGCCCAAAAATAAAAAGGTAAGTTCCGGCTGTGAAGCATAACACGTGCCATTTCCTGTACGACCCTGTTTTTGCGCTCGACTACACCATTTTGTTGAGGTGTATAAGGTGCAGAGAATTCATGTTTAATGCCGTTAGAAGTGCAAAAATCAATGAATTTGGAATTTATGAATTCCCCACCTCTATCACTTCTAACTCGAGTAATCCTATCATTCTTTTCAGTCATAATACGATGGCAGATTTCGAGAAA
The DNA here is from genome assembly GCA_029168755.2 of Tillandsia fasciculata. Lineage (NCBI taxonomy): Eukaryota > Viridiplantae > Streptophyta > Magnoliopsida > Poales > Bromeliaceae > Tillandsia > Tillandsia fasciculata. The sequence continues at coordinate 20,369,572 of CM054938.1, read as the reverse complement.
AGAATCAAAGGTATCAGCTTTTTCTTTTAAAAATGCTACCAAGTATATCTAGAAAAATCATCAACCAATAAGAAAATATACCATTTACCTCCCAGAGATGGTTGACGAGTTGGCCCCATTAAGTCCATATGCAAAAGTTCCAAAGGCCGTTTTGTACCTATGTGGTTCAAGTTCTTGTGTGCTGTCCTAGACTGTTTTCCTTTTTGGCAACCGCCACACACAATGTTTTGTTCAAAAGAAAGTTTTGGAACCCCCTTGACCACATCTTTGTTCGAAATTCTAGCAAGTTCCTTAAAGTTTATGTGACCCAGCCTTTCATGCCAAAGTGTTTCATTTTTCAAAGATGCTAGGTTACACTTTTCAGAAATCTTATGAGGAACTACATAACAATTGTTTTCTGATCTAACCCCTTTTAAAAAGAAAGCATGGTTCTCGTCAGTTACAGTACATTTATCAGATGAAAAATTAACTGAATAACCACTATCACAAAGTTGACTTATGCTTATGAGGTTAGTCTTAAGGCCATGAACAAATAACACATTATTTAGAACCGGGCCATCTGGAATAGCTACCGTTCCCTTTCCAACAATTTTGGAAGACCGACCATCTCCGAAAACAACAAGTCCTTGGAGTTTTTCCCTCAAATGTTGAAAACAGTGTTTTTGTCACCCGGTCAGTGGACCCTCTGGGAACAACCGCTATCCAGATACCAAGGACGAAACTATCATATGCATGCAAAGAAACATTAGTAACAAGACAAGGAAAAATTTCACCTTTGCGCACCCAAACCCTTTTGGAATGCCGGTCGGTAATGGTCGCGCGAGTTAATCTCTAGGTGAAAGCGTCTTGTCAGAAGAATTGCTGCTCCTTGATGATGTCGTCTTGCGCGGTGTACCACCAAGGCTCTTTTCCTTTGAATGATTTGCACTTAATTTCTGAGGAATCGTCCTTTTGGTAGTCATTGCAAGAGGTGCTTGAGATGTGCGTTTTTCTCCCGTCTTGCAATTTCTCCTTATGTGCCCTGAAATGCCACAACGAAAACATACCTTAGGTCTTGACGATCCCGAGAAGGATGAAGTAGGTTTGTTGTCGTTGCTTGTCGTGAATTCCGGTGTCGGAGGAGGAGGTACCGACTGTGGCACAAAGACTGTCCCACTCGAACTTGGAATGTCTCCAGTTTGAGTGTACCCGAGGCCGAACTTATTTGTTTGACCAAGACCAAGAAGCCTGTCCAACTTACTCCTTCCTGAAGAGAATCGCTGTAAGTCATCTTTTAGTTGGAGAATGGTCTTTGTCATTTCCATTTTATCCCGTAGGGCCTCGCCGTTGAGCTTCAAGAAGTAATTTGCTTTGTTCACCATATCTATATAATTCTTCTCGAGTTGCTCATTGGACTCTTGAAGGGAAACATTTGTTTTAATCAGATTATCCCTTTCCACTTCAAGATCGGTCGAGAGAGAAGTTACCCTTTTTACTTCTTCTTCGAGATCCTGCAATCTCCCTCTCAACCCCTTGTTTTGCTTAGCCAATTTCTTTGAATCCCTCAAAAGCTTATGGTAGGCTAAAGCAAAATCTTCACCTTCCGAATCATCTGATTCATCGTCCGTTGCAATCTTTTCAACAGTGGAGTTGGACAGTGAGTCGGATGTACTTGCCATTAAGCACATGAAGGGTGAAGATGTGGTGGACGCGTGGAACGCCGTTGCGCTATTTTCTTCATCACTTGAGGATGACTCATTTGACGTTGAGTTGTCATCCCAAGTGACGACTTGCATCGCCTTCTTCTTTGCCGGATTCTTGTTGGGACACTCCGTTGAAATGTGGCCGTAGCCTCGACATTTGAAGCACTGAACTTGTCCCTCTGAACTTGTCTTATCCTTTGAGGAGTTCTCTTGCTTTCTTGACTTGTAGCTTGAAGAACCCTTGCCTTTCTTCGACTTTCCGAAGGATGGAGTTTTGCTTGGATTACCCCTTCGAAAGTTGCGGCGAAACTTCCTTGTCAAGAGAGCGAGCTGCTTCTCAAAGTCCTCCATAGAGGTTCTCGTCATCGTCCGAGGAGGATGAATCCGCGTCTTCTTCTTGGTTGATTTCAAAGCATAACCTGAAGACTTAGAAGAGGATGCTTTTCCAGAAGAATAGTTAGTAGGAAATGTCATTTCATAAGTTTGCAAAGCACCTACTAATTCTTCTACACGCATTTCGTCCGGGTGTTTAATTGTTTCAATGGCTGCGACCTTCGGGCGAAATCGTTCAGGAAGAGTTCTAAGGATTTTTCTTACAACTTTAAATTCTGGAATCTTCTCTCCCAAGTTAGCACATGAGTTTACGATGTCTTGCAATCGTGTGTAATAGTCAGTGAAAGATTCATTCTCTGCCATAGAGATAGAGTCAAACTTGCTCGTAAGCATTTGCAGTTTCTGAATCTTCACAAGGTTAGTTCCCTCATGCGTAACTTGAAGAACATCCCAGATTTCTTTCGCAGTCTCACATGCCGAGACGCGAGAGAACTCTGTTTGTGACAAAGCATTAAATAGAGCATTAATTCCTTTGCCATTGTAAGAAGAAGAATCTATCTCTTCCTTGGTCCATTTCGACCTAGGTTTTAAGGTGCGAACATCATCAATAAGTTCAGTTGGATTAGACCATCCTAATTCAATTGATTGCCACACCCTTTCGTCGATGGAAATTAAAAAGGCTTTCATCCGTACTTTCCAGTACGCATAATTTGTTCCATCAAAGAAAGGGGGTCGATTGATGTTTCCACCTTCAACCATTGTTTACAACCCTATTCCCGCTCTGATACCACTTGTTGGGTTATAAGTAATTGGATCTAAATAGGGGAAAAAACACCTAGAGGGGGGTGAATAGGTGTAAACAATAAACACTCAAAAATCATTGCGCTATAAAACCCAATGCGGAAAAATAAAATAACACGCAAGATTTTTACGTGGAAAAACTCCAAACCGGAGTAAAAAACCACGGGACCGATAACACGGCGAAATCCACTAGAATTAACACACGTACAAGGTGATATAACGTACTCACAGACGACTCAACCTTTTACCATACGCTCCTAGTAGATCTTCCCGCTCGCTCCACGACGCTTCTCGAATCCACGATCCGCGCCCAACGCTGAATCCACAGCGTCCAACGTCGAGTCCACGACGTCCGACCGAATCCACGGTCTTCACCCAGTAGCACGCTTCGAATCCACGAACGTACCTCGCTCCGAATCCACGAGAGCGGTTGCACCTTGAATCCACAAGGCCACGCGAGTCCACGCGCCGATTTAGGGTAAATCGTTGTTTGTTTTGGGTGGTGATGATCCGCCGAATACTTAGATTAGAAATAGATCGGAAATACCATCTAAGTATTCATTGATTTGATTCTACTCAAAATGTGAGTATGGAAAACCTAGAATCAAATCAATCAATATAGATGAAGAAACATAGAATAAATTCTATTGATTTCCTTTCTTCTCTATATGTGGATTTTTTCTTTTCGGCTATCTTTTTCTATTTGTGCCGATCAATGTTGATGCCCTAGAAAATGAATACAGGGCCTATTTATAGGTTAGAAACCATTGGAAGAAGATAAGGATCAAAAACTGCCTTTTCTGGAGATTTTACGCACGGCGATCCGGATTGGAATTGCACGATCCGGATCGCAGAAGCAAGAAAGACGATTTCCAGAAAAATGCAAGTTCGGGATCCGGATCGTATTCCCCGATCCGGATCGTTCATACAGTTTCACCAAACATCACGTTCGGGATCCGGATTGCAAATCCTGATCCGGATCATGCAAGTGAAAAGGTAAAACCAGTGTTCGGGATCCGGATCATGAAATGCTGCGATCCGGATTGAAACATTGTATGAACGAACACCCTTCGGGATCCGGATTGCCGAGCCCGATCCGGATCCTGAACATGTCCCATGTCCAGTTTTTGATGTTTATGCAATAAAACTTTCTTCCAGGTGTTTCTACACTACAAGAAGTATTCGGATCACCAAAAGATCTTTAGTTAAACATACCTGATCCTTTTGAATTCTTCTTTCTTGAGATTGAGGTATATGATCCAAAGTTTTTCCATCTTCAATCTTCAAGACTCAATACTTTCACGAAATACGCAACTCAAATTCCGTAACAAATGGTGTAGTTGAGCGTAAAAACAGGATTGTACAAGAGATGGCACGTGTTATGCTTCATAGCCGAAATTTACCGCTATATTTTTGGGCTGAAGCTGTGAACACTGCAGTCTATGTAATTAATCGAGTGTATTTGCGCCCGGGAACTTTAAATACACCATATGAACTATGGTTTTGTAGAAAACCAAATATCAAGTATTTTCGTATCTTTGGGAGTCGCTGTTACATTTTACGTGACCGCGAAAATCTTAGAAAATTTGACTCTCGAAGTGACGAAGGGATTTTTATGGGTTATTCTACAAACAGTAGAGCATATCGGGTATTTAACTTTGAATCTAAAACGATGGTAGAATCTATAAATATTAAAGTAGATGAAGCTTTTCACCTTGCATCTGATAAATCTACCCCTGATATCTCTCTTGATGATGATACTCCTGCAAATGCATCTTCTCATAATAATTCTTCCGATAATGATGATGCATCTAATGGTTCTTCAAGATTATCTGATGTGCAGGAATCATCACAAGTACCTCCGAATACTCCGTTACCTCAAACGTTACGCATCTCCAAGGATCATCCTGAATCTAACATTATTGGAGACCCACAAGAAGGAGTCAGGACTCGGAGACAGTTGGTTTGTGGATTCGCTTGTTACGTTTCCTTGATAGAACCAAAGAACGTCGATGAAGCTCTTCAGGATGACTACTGGATTGAAGCAATGCAGGAAGAGCTCCATCAGTTCGAACGAAACAAAGTCTGGGAATTAACGAAGCCTCCGAAGCAACACAACGTGATTGGTACTAAATGGATTTTCAAGAATAAGAAAAATAAGGATGGTACCATCATCAGGAACAAAGCACGTCTAGTTGCTCAGGGCTATTCACAAATAGAAGGAATAGACTTTGATGAGACGTTCGCCCCGGTAGCTAGACTCGAGTCCATTCGTATCTTATTCGCAATAGCTTGTCATTTTAAAATAAAACTCTTTCAAATGGACGTTAAGAGCGCGATTTTTAATGGGTTTTTGAACAAGGAAGTTTATGTGGCTCAACCGAAAGGTTTTGTAGACCATAAACAACCTAACCATGTTTTTCGTTTGAAAAAGGCTCTTTACGGTCTAAAACAAGCACCGCGAGCATGGTACGAAAGGTTGACAAAGCACCTTTTGGAGAAGGGCTATACTCGAGGGGGAGCAGATCGGACTCTCTTTGTGAAGCATTATCAGGATAACTTCATTGTAGCACAAATCTATGTCGATGACATTGTATTTGGTGCAACAAGAGATAATGATGCTTCTAAATTCGCTGAAACCATGGAGAGCGAATTTGAGATGTCCATGATGGGCGAACTGACATATTTTCTTGGATTGCAAGTGAAACAAAATGAAGAAGGCATCCATCTGTGTCAATCCAAGTATGCAATGGAGTTGGTCAAAAAGTTTGGTTTAGAAAATTCTAAAGATTTTCCGACTCCAATGGGAACTAGCAACAAGGGATTAGGAAGTGAATCTCTTAGTGGAAATGTAGACGAGAAGCTTTATCGCAGCATGATTGGAAGTCTACTTTACCTCACGGCTAGTCGCCCGGACATATCCTTTAGTGTTGGGATCTGCGCGAGATATCAGTCAGCACCAAAGGAGGTTCACCTGAAAGCGGTGAAACGGATCATCCGGTACATCAAAGGAACCATAAATTTCGGAATTTGGTATCCTATGGGAACAAGTCTTGACATTGTAGGATATTCAGATGCCGATTGGGCAGGATCTGTGGATGATCGGAAAAGTACGAGTGGTGCATGTTTTTATCTTGGCCATTGCCTTGTTGCATGGCATAGTAAAAAGCAAAACTGCATTGCACTCTCGACTGCCGAAGCGGAATATATTTCAGCGGGTAGTTGTTCAACCCAACTCATTTGGATGAAAAGTGTGTTGAGCGACTTCCGAATTTCAGCAACTTCGGTAACAATTCTTTGTGACAACACCAGTGCTATAAACATTTCCAAAAACCCTGTGTTGCACTCAAGAACAAAACACATTGAACTTAGATATCATTTTCTAAGAGAGCTAGTTGAATCAAATATTCTTCAACTTTCCTACATTTCAACTGAGGATCAATTAGCTGACATTTTAACAAAACCTTTGGATCAAAAACGATTTATTCATTTGCGTAAGGCAATTGGAATGCTTTCCTTGAAATAATCTCTTTTTGAAACCAATGCTTAGGTTAGGTTTTGTTTTTGTGTTTTTGTTCATTATCTATGTTTGTACATAGAACATTAATTGAGCATTAGTTATATTGACTTTAACTGCATCCTTTCATATATTTAGAAATTTATTATGCTTTAGATATCATAATAATTCAGTTGATGCAATGATCATTTATGTTAATTAAGTCATCTTTTAAGTGATCAAAGTCAATTTCTCTCTCAATGATCTCTTGGTATAGTTTTTATCTTATTTGACAATTTAGTCGAGTATGAAATCGAGATCAATCTTTGGTTGAGTTCTTTATATCTTAAATAATTGATAGCCAATTGAGGGGGAGTCAAAGAAAAGTGTTATGCTCAAAAGATGTGGAAAGAGTTACATCCCAATGAGGAGTGTGAAAACTACCACCACATGGAGGAAAGAGCTACCACCTCGGTCGTCCGAGTACTGTGTGCAGCTACCACATGTATACCAAGCATGGTTTTTCAAGTTGATTAGATAAAATGCATGTTGAAATACTTGACTCTGTCAAATTTCAAGGTTGGTATAAGGTGGAAATTTTAATGAAAGATGCTCAAAGAGCCACTCTCTTCAACAAATTGACTAGATACATTATCTAACATATTTGGGATTTCAAACATCTATTGATCTTGGTATTTCATTTTCTTTACCAAATTGATGATTTGATAAAGGCATTACTCATAAGATCATGTTAGATGTGATTGAACTTGTTCAACTTTAAGGGATTTAATTTTTATAAATTTTCGTTTCATTATTTGGATATTTTTGATAGATTTTGCATAATCTATTTCTTGTTATATGAAACGATGATTTTCATTTAAAGTTGATACACAAAAGTGCTTACAATCTTTTTCTGGATTTTCTGGAATTTTTCTGAATTTTTCTGAAGAAAAAGTTTGAAGCCGGTCCGGACTGGACAAGCCGATCCGGACCCCGAACGCAGGTATTCCTGCGGGTAGCCGATCCGGACTGGATTCTTGAGGCAGTCCGGACCGCGGCTAGGGTTTTATATAGAACAAAAGGGTTTTGAATTTTCTTTACTTCAATCTTTTGTTTCTAAGTCTCCAGACCTTCTCTCTCTAGAAAGCAACGATTTTGGAGCCTTCCCAACCCATCTTCTTCGATTCAAAGTGAGTTCTTATGATCAAAAACTCGGTTTTTCACAGCTTTCTCTCATTTTGCTCAAAACGTGATGAAAATTTTGTATCTTTTTCGTTTGAGATTGGTTTTTGATCAAATTTCTTTTGAAATAAGAACTCTGGGTAGATTAGTTTTGATTATATGCTAGGTTTTCTCTTGATAAACGGATTTTTGGGCTTCGATTTCTAAAAATTCGGTTTTAGGGCATATAATGAGAATTTTTGAAAATCATGGAATTGATCTATTTTTAAAATTCTTTTTGCAAAACTAATTTGATTCCTAGTCTCTCTACACGATAATGATTGTTTGGGTACAATTTTTCGAATTTTTGAAAATTAACAATTTTTTTCGTGTTCTTGAGTTGTTACTCACATGACTCTTCTTCACAAACAATAGCAGCGATGGTTATCACTTGGGTAATCTTCCTTCTCTCTGCTATGGTTCACACAAGAGCGACGAATAAATTGAAAAGGGCGAAAAAAACTCTTCGAAAAGGGGAGTGTGTTCTTCTTGAAGACTCAGAGACTGAATCAGAAAATGATGAGGTGAATTGGGACGAATTGATGAACGATGAAACGACGTCTGTTAAGCCAAAACAAAAGATTCCCGACTCGCCTAAAGGAAAGACTGCTGTGGATAAAGGAAAAGCACCAATGACTTCATCATCTATTTCGATGAAAAGAAAAAGACTTGCTCGACGGCTTGGACGAGCACGAGGTGTTGAAATTAACGAACCAATAGCTCCTGATTCTCCACCTCGCATGGAAGAAGTGTTTGTTAATACTGACCGTCTTAGGGCGTTTGAAAATCGAGAGTGTATCGGCGAAAGGCATGTCAATGTTGGTGCTCTTCGGGACCACTCTCCGAAATTTGGGACTTTAATTGAACAAGCAATCTTCTTCAAGTCTGCAGATTCCCAGAATTGCTTGGTTATTGTTTGCATCGAGTGAGGACCTTTTACACAAACGCACGACACCTTCAAGAGGATGAACACGGCTCTATGCAGTTTTATACAAACATCCAAGGGACAAGACTCAAAATAACTCCACAGTTAATCGGGGAAGTCTTAGGGATGCAAGCTAGCAGATCAGGAATTAATTACTTGACTGGAAGAAGTTTGACGAACACAATGTGGCAAACGGTTATTAGGGGAATATGTTTGGAAGGCACTGAATCAACGGAGAAATCTGTCAAGTCCAAACAACTCCGTCTTGAGTACCGGTTCCTAAACTTCATTACATGTTACAATATTCTTCCAAACATGCAAACCAAGGTTGTGAGATGGGATCGCATGTTGTTTTTATATCTCCTAGGACATCCATCAGAGGCAATGGGGTTAAATATGAATATCCCATACATTATTTGGAATAGAATGACAAGATATGTTGAACATCCCCATCCTACCGAAAGACTCCCCTTTCCATTGATCATTATGAGGATTTTAAAGAAGTTTCAGGTTGATATCAGTTCAACATCGTATCAACATTGCTTGGGCATGATCAATGAATCCACTATTGTTAAGTCCCTTCATAAGCTACCTCATGTCACTCCGACTCCTCCATGCGGAACGAAACCTTGTGTCGGCACTTCCGCATCACCGTCACGGTAAGCACCCGCACCAGATGATGAAGCATCCGTCACATCCATCTATAAGGAACAACAACGCTTATCCTTTGAGCAAGAACAAATCACGAAGGAGCAGAAGAGAATCTCAGATGAACTTGAATTCATTACAGCATCCCAGATCACCCTTACAAAGAAGTTCTCTTCGATGAAGAAGTTAATGAAAAAGATGTTTTCGAAAATGGGATGTAGTACCTCAGAGGATTCAGACTCCGATGATTGAGTTTTATTCTTTTTTTTTTTTCTTTCTTTCTTTTGCAGGTTTTTCAGTTTTCTTTATTTAGTTCTCAAGTTTTTCTTATTTTAAAACTTTTAACTCTCTGTTTATTTTGTAATTTTGGCCTGTTTCTGTGACAAAAAGGGGGAGAGAGAGAGAACAAACAATGATCGACTATGGTTGTGAACTGTGAACTTTGAACTATGAAAGGTAAGTATGACCTCAACTTTGGTTTTATATTGTGTTTTGATGCATGCCTCAGCTAACTATTCGACTAACTATTTGGGCATGTAATATAACTAACAAGTTGATGTTGACTAACAATTCTATGACATTTGGATTTTTAATGCTTTGAAGATATGTCGATTTTTATTGCGATTTTATTACATATCTGAATTTGTAAATGTCATGGTGAGTATAAACTCTATCTCTGTGTTTGGTTTTGTATGTTAAAATTCTTGAGGTTTCTAACGATCTCGTTTGTCAAGAATGCTTCCTTTTTGCAGAGAGTACAGATGTCTAAGTCTAGAGTCTGTTTTAGGAGTTTATCTCATGTATTTATCTTTATTTGGATCTCCAATGTAAATTTTTGTTGTATGGTGATAGCAACAAAAATACCTTTTTGAATTTTCTTGAGTGGATTTGTGTTTTGTCACGAAACCGCCAAAGGGGGAGATTGTTAAGGAATTTGTGTTGGCGTATTTCGTGAAATTGGTTAAGTCTTGAAGATTGAAGATGACGAAGTTTGGATCATATACCTCAATCTCAAAAAAGAAGAATTCAAAAGGATCAGGTACGTTTAACTAAATATTTTGGTGATCCGAATACTTCTTATAGTGTAGAAACACTTGGATGAATGTTTGATTGCATAAAAATCAAAAACTGGACATACTACATGTTCAGGATCCGGATCAGGCATTACAGTCCGGACCCCGAACATAGGATAGTTCATGCGCAATTCCAGTCCGGACCTTGGTTACTTCAGTCCGGACCCCGAACGTGGAATTTGCAGGAATTGCATGAACAGTCCGGACCGTGGGAATTTCAGTCCGGACCCCGAAGGTATGTTTTTCTGGAAAAAGTCTGTTTCGCCGCGACAGTCCGGACCGCCATAATTCCAGTCCGGACCATGGTCCTGTAAAATTCCAGAAAAGGTTAGTTTTTGATTCTTATCTTCTTCCAATGGTTTCTAACCTATAAATAGACCCTACAATTCATTTTTTAGGGTAAGGCCGTATAATCCAAAATAGATCCGTAGAAGCCGAAAAATAGAAAAATCCACATATAGAGAAGAAAGGAAATCAATAGATTTATTTTTATGTTTCTTCATCTATATTGATTAATTTGATTCTAGGTTTTCAAACTCAGATTTTGAGTAGAATCAAATTAATGAATACTTAGATGGTATTTCCGATCTATTTCTAATCTAAGTATTCGGCGGATCATCACCACCCAAAAACAACGATTTTCCCAAAATCGGCGCGTGGACTCGCGTGTCCTTGTGGATTCAAGGTGCAACCGCTCTCGTGGATTCGGAGCGAGGTACGTTCGTGGATTCGAGACGTGCTACTGGGTGAAGACCGTGGATTCGGTCGGACGTCGTGGATTCGACGTTGGACGCCGTGGATTCGGCGTTGGACGCAAATCGTGGATTCGAGGAGCGTTGCGGAGCGAGCGGAGAAGATCTACTAGGAGCGTATGGAAAAGGTTGAGTCGTAAGTGTGTACGGTACATCACCTTGTACGTGTTTTAATTCTAGTGAATTTCGCCGTGTTATCGGTCCCGTGGTTTTTTACTCCGGTTTGGAGTTTTTCCACGTAAAAATCTTGCGTGTTATTTTTTATTTCCGCATTGGGTTTTATTGCGCAATGATTTTTTGAGTGTTTACTGTTTACACCTATTCACCCCCCTCTAGGTGTTTTTCCCCTATTTAGATCTAATTAATACAACCCAACACGCCACCGCCGAGTCAGGTTGTCATTAGTGTTTTTGGGTTTTTAGACTCGGTTTATCTACTGTTATATTTCTGATCTGACCACGGCTCTTTTGGGGGACTACTTCTAGGTCCGGGCAGCAACAAAGAGCAAGGTTCGGTTACCATAGTGCAGTTTTCGCACAATCAAGGTGGGTACTTTTGGTTATTACCGGTGTAGTGTCGTTTTCGATATTCGGTTTGATAAAGTAGATCTATTTGGTAATTGGACTAACCCCATAGCATGTGAATCCCTTTTATTATGATAATCAAAGCGGCTGCGGTCGCAGGATCGGTAGACTATTCTGACTAAAGCGGCTGAGGCCGCAATACAATAAATGCAATAAATATACTCATATTGCTTACACGCACACCGGCAGTTTTGGCCACTGCACAGGGTGTATTTTTTCGGAAAGATGGTAAGTCACTTTACCCGTGTACCCCACAAGGGGAGGTTAGTGGGGACCCCTCAAGGAGAGGCGGCTGCTACTTGGGCAGTCGAGGGGTTGGAGGCACCAAGAAGATGAGTACGGTATTGGGGTTGGGGCCCAAAACATTTTGAAAGCGGGGGTAGGTGCTCAGTGAGATTTTTGACAGGGATTTAGCAATACATGAGAGGGGGAGGGGAAAAGTGAATGCTCCGGCAGTTCGGTGTGTTCTTTCTGTTTTTGCATTTACTTACATGCTTTTCTACTTTATCAGTCACTGACAACCCACACTGTGACAGGTCCGATTTGTTGGGTTATAAGTAATGGATCTAAATAGGGGAAAAACACCTAGAGGGGGGTGAATAGGTGTAAACAATAAACACTCAAAAAATCATTGCGCAAATAAACCCAATGCGGAAAAATAAAAGAACACGCAAGATTTTTACGTGGAAAAACTCCAAACCGGAGTAAAAAAACCACGGGACCGATAACACGGCGAAATCCACTAGAATTAACACACGTACAAGGTGATATACCGTACTCACAGACGACTCAACCTTTTTCATACGCTCCTAGTAGATCTTCCCGCTCGCTCCACGACGCTTCTCGAATCCACGATCCGCGCCCAACGCTGAATCCACAGCGTCCAACGTCGAGTCCACGACGTCCAACCGAATCCACGGTCTTCACCCAATGGCACGCTTCGAATCCACGAACGTACCTCGCTCCGAATCCACGAGAGCGGTTGCACCTTGAATCCACAAGGCCACGCGAGTCCACGCGCCGATTTTGGGGTAAATCGTTGTTTGTTTGGGTGGTGATGATCCGCCGAATACTTAGATTAAAGATAGATCGGAAATACCATCTAAGTATTCATTGATTTGATTCTACTCAAAATGTGAGTATGGAAAACCTAGAATCAAATCAATCAATATAGATGAAGAACCATAGAATAGATCTATTGATTTCCGTTCTTCTCTATATATGTGGATTTTTCTTTCGGCTATTTTTCTTCTGTGTTATTAGCCGATCTATTGCGGATGCCCTAGAAATGAATAAGAGGGCCTATTTATAGGTTAGAAACCCTAGGAAGAATATACGGATCAAAAACAGCCTTTTCTGGAAAGAATTACCGACGGCGATCCGGATTGGATTTGGCGATCCGGATTGCAGAAGCACAAAAGACGGTTTCCAGAAAATTGCTTGTTCGGGATCCGGATCGTAGTCCCCGATCCGGATCGTTCATACAGTTTCACCAAACATCATGTTCGGGATCCGGATTGCAAATCCTGATCCGGATCGAAAAGCAAAAGGTAAAACCAGTGTTCGGGATCCGGATCAAAGATGCTGCGATCCGGATTGAACCAGTGTATGAACAAACACCCTTCGGGATCCGGATTGCAAGCCACGATCCGGATCCTGAACATGTCCCATGTCCAGTTTTTGATGTTTAAGCAATTAAAACCTCTTCCAGGTGTTTCTACACTATAAGAAGTATTCGGATCATCAAAATTCTTTAGTTAAACGTACCTGATCCTTTTGAATTCTTCTTTCTTGAGATTGAGGTATACGATCCAAAGTTTCTTCATCTTCAATCTTCAAGACTTAATACATTCACGAAATACGCCAACTCAAATTCCGTAACAATCTCCCCCTTTGGCGGTTTCGTGACAAAACACAAATCCACAAAAGAAAATTCAAAAAGATATTTTTGTTGCTATCACCATACAACAAAAATTTACAAAAGAGATCCAGAAATTAAAAACATGAGATAAACTCCTAGAACAGACTCTAGACTTAGACATCTGTAATCTCTGCACACAGAAAGCATTCTTGACAAACAAAATCGTTAGATACCTCAAGAATTGAAACATTCAAAACCAACTACAGAGATAGAGTTTATTCTCACCATGACATTTGAAAAATTCAGATATGTAAGAGAATCATAGTTAAAACCAACATATCTTCTAAGCAATCGAAAACCAAATGTCAAAGTATGTTAGTCCAACATCAACTTGTTAGTCATATTACATGCCCAAATAGTTAGTCGAATAGTTAGTAGGAGCATGCACAAATCACAAATAAAAAACCAAAGTTGAGTTGAAGTCATACTTACCTTAATGTTCACAATCATTGTTCATTGTTCAAAGTTCTCAACGTTCTCTCTAACTCTCTCCCCCTTTTTGTCACAAAACAAAGCCAAAACGTAGCAAGAGCTACAATATGTAAGGAGAGTTAAAAAAAATCTATTAATATGCACAAACTGAGAACTAAACTAAAAGTAAGAATAAAAACTAAGTCCTGAAAACTAAGAACCAAGAACGGCGAACTGCAAGAGAGTAAGACATAGAAAAAGTGATCAGAAGGTGCTGCTCAGTCTGAAGAATCTGAACTAGTACAACTCAGCTTGCTCAAAATCCCTTTAAGCAAATTCTTAATATTTGAGTACTTTTTCTTGATCTTCTTGTGTTCAGAGGAAATCTGCTGAATTTCTATCGATATTCTCTCTTGTGCAGCAGAGAGTCTCTGTTGTTCCTGACGAATCGATTCCAAAGTCTCTGTGTCAGTTGTCCGTGTCTTTGAGTGTGAAGGATGCTGTGTAGATGCAGATGGTGCATCCAGTCCCGAAACCCATGGAGATTCAGTTTGCAGAATTCCAGAAAGTGAGCGTGCTCTGGTGAGAGGCCCACTATGCTGACTCGCACTTCTTTGGACAGTTTTCCTTCTCGTATACTGTTTGGTTGTTGAGGCAGATCTCATTAATCTTTTCCTTTGGTAAATTTCCTGTCCTCCTCATCAATTTTTCGTTGAACATCTTGAAGAATTCGTCCCATTCTTCCTCATCGTAATCCGAGCTGTCCTCCTTGGCTTCGTTCGTTTTGTCTTGAGTTGAAACACCTGGTTCTTCTTTAACGATGTGCTCGTGTGCACCATCGTGACCAGTAGCAGGATTAACCAGGAGAGTGCCATTGACGTGAGTGCTTTGAGTTTTGAGAAAGTGTCCTGTGCAAACCAACTCAAGAACATATGAAAAATCGTCAATTTTGAAAAATTTGAAAAATTGTACCTAGACAATCATAATCATGTAGAGAAGCCAAGAATCAAATTAGTTTTCCAAAAAGAATTTTAAAAATAGATCAATTCCATGATTTTCAAAAATTCCTCTTTTATGCCCTAAACCAGAATTTTTAGAAATCGAAGCCTAAAAACTCGTTTATCTTGAGAAAACCCAGCATAAAAGCAAAACTAATTGACCCAGAGTTCTTATTTCAAAAGAAATTTGATCAAAAACCATTCACAAACGAAAAAGTTCCAAGATTTCAACTCACGTTTGATGAAAAACTGTAAAAACCGAGTTTTGATCAATAAAACTTACTTGAATCCGAAGAACTTTGAGTTTGGAAGCTCCAAAATGCAAGAAATCTAGAGAGAGAAGCTCTAGAGATTTAGAACAAAAGATTAGGGTAAAAGAAATCAAATCCTCTTTGTTCTTATAAAACCCTAGCCGTGATCCGGATCGGATCGAGAATGTGATCCGGATCGGCTACCCGCAGGAAGAATCCTGCGTTCGGGATCCGGATCACTTACCCCGATCCGGATCGGCTTCAACTTTTTCTCCAGAAAAATTCAGAAAAATATAAAATCCAGAAAAAGTATGTAAGCACTTTACCATGTCAACTTTAAACAAAAGACATCGTTTCATACAACAAGAAATAGATTATGCAAAATCTATCAAAAATACCCAAAAATGAAACGAAAATTTACGAAAGTTAAAACACTTAAAGTTGAACAACTTCAATTACATCTATCCTGATCTTATGTGTAATGCCTTTATCAAATCATCAATTTTAGTAAAGAAAATGAAGTACCAAGATCAATAGATGTTTGAAATCCCAGATAAGTTAGATAATATATCTAGACAATCTGTTGAAGGAGTGGCTCTTTGAGCATCTTTTACTAAAAATCCCACCTTATACCAACCATGAAATACGACTGAGTCAAGTATTTCAATATGAATTTCATCAACAATTTTCAAAACAAAAATTTGCTTTTCATTCATGGAGTATTTTTTTTTTCATTTTCTCCATGTGGTGGTAGTTTTCACACTCCTCATGGGATGTAACTCTTTCCACATCTTTTGAGCATTTTACATTTCATTGACTCCCCCTCAATTGGCTATCAATTATTTAATATATAAAGTATTCAACCAAACCATTGATCTCGAATTCATACTCGACTAAGCAATCAAATATGATAATGACTATACCAAGAGATCATTGAGAGAGAAATTGACTTTGATCACTTAAAAGATGGTTTAATTAACGTAAATGATCATTGCAACATTGAAATATTATGACATCAAAAGCATAATAAATTTCTAAATGCATAAAAGGATGCAATTAAAGTCAATTATGATTTATGCTCAATTAATGTCCTATGTACAAAACATAGATAAAGAACAAAACAAAAACAAAAACAAAACCTAACCTAAGCAAAGGTTTCAAAAGAGTTTATTTCAAGGAAAGCATGCCAATTGCTTTACGCAAGTGAATAAAACGTTTTTGATCCAAAGGTTTTGTTAAGATATCAGCTAATTGATCCTCAGTTGAAATATATGACAGTTGAAGAATGTTTGATTCAACTAGCTCTCTAAGAAAATGATATCTAAGTTCAATATGTTTTGTTCTAGAGTGCAACACAGGGTTTTTAGAAATGTTAATAGCACTAGTGTTGTCACATAAAATGGTTACCGAAGATGTTGAAATCCGGAAATCGCTCAACACGCTTTTCATCCAAATCAATTGGGTTGAACAACTTCCTGCAGAAATGTACTCCGCTTCGGCAGTCGAGAGTGCTATGCAATTCTGCTTTTTACTGTGCCATGCGACAAGGCAATGGCCAAGATAGAAGCATGCACCACTCGTGCTTTTCCGGTCATCCACTGATCCAGCCCAATCGGCATCTGAGTATCCAACAATATCCAAAGTCGTTCCCATAGGATACCAAATTCCGAAATTGATTGTACCTTTGATATATCGGATGATCCGTTTCACCGCTTTCAGGTGAACCTCCTTCGGTGCTGATTGATATCTCGCACAAATCCCAACACTGAAGGATATATCCGGGCGACTAGCCGTGAGATATAGTAGACTCCCAATCATACTGCGGTACAGTTTCTCGTCTACATTCTCACTTTGTGATTCACTTCCAAGTCCCTTATGGCTAGTTCCCATTGGAGTCGGAAAATCCTTAGAATTTTCAAGATCAAACTTTTTGACCAACTCCAGTGCATACTTGGATTGACACAAGTGAATTCCTTCATCGTTTTGTTTAACTTGTAATCCAAGAAAATAATTCAATTCGCCCATCATGGACATCTCAAATTCGCTTTCCATGGTCTCCGCGAATTTAGAAGCATCATTATCTCTTGTTGCTCCAAAAACAATGTCATCGACATAGATTTGAGCAACTATGAAATTGTTTTGATAATGCTTCACAAAGAGAGTCCTGTCAGCTCCCCCTCGAGTGTAGCCCTTTTCCAAAAGGTGCTTTGTCAACCTTTCGTACCATGCTCGCGGTGCTTGTTTCAGACCGTAAAGAGCCTTTTTCAGACGAAAAACATGGTTAGGTAGTTTATGATCCACAAAACCTTTCGGTTGAGCCACATAAACTTCCTCATTTAAAAACCCATTTAAAAAGGCGCTCTTAACGTCCATTTGAAATAATCTGATTTTAAAATGACAAGCGATCGCAAACAATATACGAATGGACTCGAGTCTAGCTACAGGGGCGAAAGTTTCATCAAAGTCTATACCTTCTACTTGAGAGTAGCCTTGAGCAACTAACCTTGCTTTGTTCCTGATGATAGTACCTTCTTCATTTTTCTTGTTCTTGAAGATCCATTTGGTACCTATCACATTGTGTTGCTTCGGAGGCTTCGTTAATTCCCAGACTTTGTTTCGCTCGAATTGATGGAGCTCTTCCTGCATTGCTTTAATCCAGTAGTCATCTTGGAGAGCTTCATCAACATTCCTTGGTTCGATTTGAGATACATAGCATGCAAATCCGCAAACCAATTGTCTCCGTGTTCTAACTCCTTCTTGTGGATCTCCAATGATGTTCGATTCAGGGTGATCCTTGGAGATGCGTAACGTTTGAGGTAGAGGAGTAGACGGAGGTACACGAGATGATTCCTGCACATCAGATAAACTTGAAGAACCGTTAGATGCATCAACATTATTATCGAAAGAATTGTTAGAAGAAGATGCATTAGCAGGTGTATCATCATCAAGAGAGATATCGAGGGTAGATTTTTCAGATTCAAAGTGAAAAGCTTCATCTACCTTAACATTTATCGATTCTACGATCGTCTTAGATTCTAAGTTAAAAACTCGATATGCTCTGCTGTTTGTAGAATAACCTAAGAAAATCCCTTCGTCACTTCGAGAGTCAAATTTTCCAAGATTCTCACGATCACGTAAAATAAAACACCGACTCCCAAAGATACGAAAATACTTGATGTTAGGTTTTCTACAAAACCAAAGTTCATATGGTGTATTCAATGTCCCCGGGCGCAAATACACGCGATTGATAACATAAACAGCAGTGTTCACCGCTTCAGCCCAAAAATAAAAAGGTAAGTTCCGGCTGTGAAGCATAACACGTGCCATTTCCTGTACGACCCTGTTTTTGCGCTCGACTACACCATTTTGTTGAGGTGTGTAAGGTGCAGAGAATTCATGTTTAATGCCATTAGAAGTGCAAAAATCAATGAATTTGGAATTTATGAATTCCCCACCTCTATCACTCCTAACTCGAGTAATCCTATCATTCTTTTCAGTCATAATACGATTGCAGATTTCGAGAAAAGAATCAAAGGTATCAGCTTTTTCTTTTAAGAATGCTACCCAAGTATATCTAGAAAATCATCAACCAATAAGAAAATATACCATTTACCTCCCAGAGATGGTTGACGAGTTGGCCCCATTAAGTCCATATGCAAAAGTTCCAAAGGCCGTTTTGTACCTATGTGGTTCAAGTTCTTGTGTGCAGTCCTAGACTGTTTTCCTTTTGGCAACCGCCACACACAAGGTTTTGTTCAAAAGAAAGTTTCGGAACCCCCTTGACCACATCTTTATTCGAAATTCTAGCAAGTTCCTTAAAGTTTATGTGACCTAGCCTTTCATGCCAAAGTGTTTCATTTTTCAAAGATGCTAGGTTACATTTTTCAGAAATCTTAGAGGAACTACATAACAATTGTTTTCTGATCTAACCCCCTTTAAAAAGAAAGCATGGTTCATGTCAGTTACAGTGCATTTATCAGATGAAAAATTAACTGAATAACCACTATCACAAAGTTGACTTATGCTTATGAGGTTAGTCTTAAGGCCATGAACAAATAACACATTATCTAGAACCGGGCCATCTGGAATAGCTACCGTTCCCTTTCCAACAATTTTGGAAGACCGACCATCTCCGAAAACAACAAGTCCTCCGGAGTTTTTCTCAAATGTTTGAAAACAGTTTTTATCGCCGGTCATATGACGGGAACACCCGCTATCCAGGTACCAAGACGAACTATCATATGCATGCAAGGAAACATTGGTAGCAAGACAGGGAAAAATTTCACCTTTGCGCACCCAAACCTTTTTGGAATGCGTCGGTAATGATCGTGAAGTTGATTTCCTAGGTGAGAGCGTCTTGCTTGAAGAATTGCTGCTCCTTGATGATGTCGTCTTGAGCGGTGTACTACCAAGGCTCTTTTCCTTCAATGAATTGCAGTTGATTTTCGAGGAATAGCCTTTTGGTAGTCATTGCAAGAGGTGCTTGAGGTGTGCGTTTGGCTTCCGTCTTGCAATTTCTTCTTATGTGCCCTGAAATGCCACAACGAAAACATACCTTTGGTCTTGTCGATTCCGAGGAGGATGTAGTAGGCTTGTTGTCGTTGCTTGTCGTGAACACCGGTGTCGGAGGAGGAGATACCGACTGAGGCACAAATACTGTCCCACTCGAACTTGGAATGTCTCCAGTTTGAGTGTATCCGAGGCCGAACTTATTTCTTTGACCAAGACCAAGAAGTCTGTCCAACTTACTCCTTCCAGAAGAAAATCTCTTTAAGTCATCCTTCAGTTGGCGTATGGTCTCCGTCATTTCCAATTTTTCCTGTCGAGCCTCGCCGTTGAGCTTCAAGAAGTAATTCGCTTTGTTCACCATATCCATATAATTCTTCTCGAGTTGCTCATTGGACTCTTGAAGGGAAACATTTGTTTTAATCAAATTATCCCTTTCCACTTCAAGATCGGTTGAGAGAGAGGTTACCCTTTTTACTTCTTCTTCGAGATCCTGCAATCTCCCTTTCAACCCCTTGTTTTGCTTAGCCAGTTTCTTTGAATCCCTCAAAAGCTATGGTAGGCTAGAGCAAAATCTTCACCTTCCGAATCATCTGATTCATCGTCCGTTGCAATCTTTTCAACAGTGGAGTTGGACAAGGAATCAGATGTACTTGCCATTAAGCACATGAAGGGTGAAGATGTAGTGGACGCGTGGAAAGCTGTCGCGTTGTCTTCTTCATCACTTGAGGATGACTCATTTGACGTGGAGTTGTCATCCCAAGTAACAACTTGCATCGCTTTCTTCTTAGCCGGATTCTTGTTGGGACATTCCGTTGCAATGTGGCCGTAGCCTCGACATTTGAAGCACTGAACTTGTCCCTCTGAACTTGTCTTATCCTTTGAGAAGTTCTCTTGCTTCCTTGACTTGTAAGTTGAAGAACCCTTGCCTTTCTTCGACTTTCCGAAGGATGGAGTTTTGCTTGAATTTCCCCTTCGAAAGTTGCGGCGAAACTTCCTTGTCAAGAGAGCGAGCTGCTTCTCAAAGTCCTCCATAGAAAGGTTCTCGTCGTCGTCCGAGGAGGATGAATCCGCGTCTTCTTCTTTAGTTGATTTCAATGCGTAACCTGAAGACTTAGAAGAGGATGCCTTTCCAGAAGAATAGTTAGTAGGAAAAGTCATTTCATAAGTTTGTAAAGCACCTACTAATTCTTCTACACGCATTTCGTCCGGGTGTTTAATTGTTTCAATGGCTGCGACCTTCGGGCGAAATCGTTCAGGAAGAGTTCTTAGAATTTTTCTTACAACTTTAAATTCTGGAATCTTCTCTCCCAAGTTAGCACATGAGTTTACGATGTCTTGCAATCGTGTGTAATAGTCAGTGAAGGATTCATTCTCTGCCATAGAGATAGAGTCAAACTTGCTCGTGAGCATTTGCAGTTTCTGAATCTTCACTAGGTTAGTTCCCTCATGCGTAACTTGAAGAACATCCCAGATTTCTTTCGCAGTCTCACATGCCGAGACGCGAGAGAACTCAGTTTGTGACAAAGCATTAAATAGAGCATTAATTCCTTTGCCATTGTAAGAAGATAAGTCTATCTCTTCCTTGGTCCATTTCGACCTAGGTTTTAAGGTGCGAACATCATCTAAAATTTCAGTTGGATTAGACCATCCTAATTCAATTGATTGCCACACCCTTTCGTCGATGGAAATTAAAAAGGCTTTCATCCGCACTTTCCAGTACGCATAATTTGTTCCATCAAAGAAAGGGGGTCGATTGATGTTTCCACCTTCAACCATTGTTTACAACCCTATTCCCGCTCTGATACCACTTGTTGGGTTATAAGTAATGGATCTAAATAGGGGAAAAAACACCTAGAGGGGGGTGAATAGGTGTAAACAATAAACACTCAAAAAATCATTGCGCAATAAACCCAATGCGGAAAAATAAAAGAACACGCAAGATTTTTACGTGGAAAAACTCCAAACCGGAGTAAAAAACCACGGGACCGATAACACGGCGAAATCCACTAGAATTAACACACGTACAAGGTGATATAACGTACTCACAGACGACTCAACCTTTTTCATACGCTCCTAGTAGATCTTCCCGCTCGCTCCACGACGCTTCTCGAATCCACGATCCGCGCCCAACGCTGAATCCACAGCGTCCAACGTCGAGTCCACGACGTCCAACCGAATCCACGGTCTTCACCCAATGGCACGCTTCGAATCCACGAACGTACCTCGCTCCGAATCCACGAGAGCGGTTGCACCTTGAATCCACAAGGCCACGCGAGTCCACGCGCCGATTTTGGGGTAAATCGTTGTTTGTTTGGGTGGTGATGATCCGCCGAATACTTAGATTAAAGATAGATCGGAAATACCATCTAAGTATTCATTGATTTGATTCTACTCAAAATGTGAGTATGGAAAACCTAGAATCAAATCAATCAATATAGATGAAGAAACATAGAATAAATCTATTGATTTCCTTTCTTCTCTATATATGTGGATTTTTCTTTTCGGCTATTTTCTTCTGTATGATTAGCCGATTATTGCGGATGCCCTAGAAATGAATAGAGGGCCTATTTATAGGTTAGAAACCCTAGGAAGAATATACGGATCAAAAACAGCCTTTTCTGGAAAGTTTTACCGACGGCGATCCGGATTGGATTTGGCGATCCGGATTGCAGAAGCACAAAAGACGGTTTCCAGAAAATTGCTGTTCGGGATCCGGATCGTAGTCCCGATCCGGATCGTTCATACAGTTTCACCAAACATCATGTTCGGGATCCGGATTGAAAAGTGAAAAGGTAAAACCAGTGTTCGGGATCCGGATCAAAAGATGCTGTGATCCGGATTGAACCAGTGTATGAACAAAACACCCTTCGGGATCCGGATTGCAAGCCACGATCCGGATCCTGAACATGTCCCATGTCCAGTTTTTGATGTTTAAGCAATTAAAACCTCTTCCAGGTGTTTCTACACTATAAGAAGTATTCGGATCATCAAAATTCTTTAGTTAAACGTACCTGATCCTTTTGAATTCTTCTTTCTTGAGATTGAGGTATACGATCCAAAGTTTCTTCATCTTCAATCTTCAAGACTTAATACAATCACGAAATACGCCAACTCAAATTCCGTAACACGATTAGGGGTGGATTTCGGGACGACGGTGAGGCATCAGTTAGAGGACCCTAGCCATGGGTGCTAGTCATCGATACGTTATCCTATTACTTTTGGTTATTCTTCATTACGCTATGGTTAGTTATTCTGTGATACATTTACTGTGGTTTCTGATGGATGTTGGAATGGTGCTTTCTTATAACTAATTGACGAATGTTAGGATGTGTAATTGCGGCTTGATTTCAAATGCAAACCAGCTTTCGAAAGTGTTTTCAAAGCAGGTGCCGTGTGGGCACCGATTTTAAAACCCGTGGATTTATCCTTTCAAGTTAATGGCCGCTCAAAGAGTTTGCGAAAACGTTTTGGGAAAAATTGGGTGTCGAGTGGGCACCGATTTTCAAAACCCGTTGGTTTATGCTATAGGTTACATGAGATAGTAGTGATGATATAATTTACGATATTCTTTTCTCTTGACTGTCATGGTTGGAATGGTTAAAGTATGTGACTTATTGGGAACGTCGTGCATATACAAAGGAGACTCCGCCCGTTTGGGGAGTGAATTTGTATATGCGGCGGGTCTGATACGCGCCGGAGGCGAGGTTCATTTAAGAAAAAAAAAATGGGTACGTTTTTCGCACTTTTGGAACCTCTGGGGCGTGACACGGGACCTACCTCGACAACGTCGCGCCGTCCAATGCGTGCACACGCGTCCATTCGGCTCCTTGGAACACCTTGCGCGCTCCACGGGGTCCACGGCGCGCTCGCGCACCCTCGAAAACCACCCCACGAATCGCCCTCTCCCTCTCCTTAGCCTCTCGGTGCGAGCAAAAAGGAGAAAAGGAGGAGAAATGGGGCCATTCGGGCCCTTATAGGCCAAATTCTCAGTTTCGGGCGCATCTTTCGGGCGCCCGAAACTGGTTTCGGGCTGCTACAGTAACCAGCCCCCACGGTCCACGCATCCACGCCGTGCCAGCGAGGCACCACGTCACCCGCGTTCAGCCAATCGGGGAGCGACACGTGTCCATGGACCCGTGCACCGCGACCACGGAACAGCGGCGGCCAATCAGCGGCCGCCACGTGGACCGCACCCACCCCTGCTACAGCAGCGACGCGTCGCGTCGCATCGCGCTGACCCGCCAATAGGAGGCCGACACGTGGCCTCCCCCGCTGACACCGCGCCAGGGCCCGCGCGCCTTCCCGACGCGCGCCAGTGCCCTCGGCCAGTGCGTCCAATGGGGAGACGCCACGTGGCGTCCCCCACCTACCCCGCGAGCCCCAGCAGGCCGCGCGCACTCGCCATACCTCGGGATTCGTGCCAACTGCCTTGGGATCCATGCCACTACCCCGGGATCCGTGCCAACTGCCTCGGGATCCATGCCAACTGCCTCGGGATCCGTGCCAACTATCTCGGGATCCGTGTCAACTGCCTCGGGATTCGTGCCACCTCGGGATTCGGGCGCGCTACAGTAACTTTCGGGCGCTCGCCCGAGCCCGAACCGGACTGCTACAGTGAATCGGGTTCGCTACAGTGCAGCCCGGTTCGCTGCAGCCCAAAAATCAGGCCTGCTACAGTACTTTCCGGGCACCCGGAACCAACTTTCAGGCGCCCGAAAGTTGGGCCCAAGCCTGGTTTCGCCCGTTTTCGTCCGTTTTCGCCCGTTTCTCGCTCAAATTTGACGGGCAGCCACAGTTTAACTTGATTTACCTCAAGGTACCTTTAATTTTTCAGTTTGGACCATCTCTGGGTGACCAAAAGCCCTACTGTATTTGAAATCGCTGGCGAAGCCCGTTCTCACTATCCGGGTATCCGATCAACGCAAAATTTTTACTGTGGCCTTAAAATATAATTACGGAGCTCTCAGAATTTTATCAGAATTTTCTGACACTGAATTTTCTGCTAAAAATCAGGGCCCACTTTCCATATAAGACTCTAGAAGCCTCCATTTTTAATCCAATTTTGGCCCAATTCATCCCATATCATCCTTTACTTTTCTAAACTCAATAAAAATAGTATTTCATACTATTTTTATTTACATTTATTTATATACCAAAATCTGGTACATTATACAGTGCGCCCGATTTGGACGCCCGAAACCCCTCGGCCTAACCCACTATAAATAAGGTTCCGGGGTCATTTTCTCATTTGTTTCTTCACCGATTTCGCCGCATGAGAGCTCGTTTCGAAGCTTGAGAGATCCTCCACCCTCTCCACTCATTCTTTTTTTATTTTGAGGCCTCCCTGAGCAAAGTATTTGTATTCCTTTTCCCCTCTGTCACCCGAGGCACTGTTTTGGCCACACCATCGACGATTTTTCCGAAGTTTCCCATGGGCTCTAGGAAAAAGCTTTTGATCTGAAGTTTTGGAGGGGTTTTTCCTCTTTGATGGAGCTACCTTTCTCATGTTGAGCCCCGACTTCGAATTCAGCTCTAGAATAGGTAGAATGGAGCTTTTCTGGGATTCTTGCTGTTGTTATTGGATCTTTTGCACGAGGGACACTAATCATGAGTTTTCTTTGTTGTTTCTCCGAGTTTTGGGAATCCGAAGGCATGGGCATGATCCTGACTCTTGGAAGATTATAATTGGACCTGCATCGAAATGTTTTTGGAGACAAATTAATGGTATTAACTGGTCCCCTTTTTACAGTTACAACAGACACTTTGGCATATCTAATTCTTCTAAGTAAATGAGTGTGGGGAAGTAGATTTTTTGACTTTCTTGATGACTAAGGGTATGTTTTGACGCTCTTTTTAAGGGCTTCACAATAGCGGGAGCCCGGGACTGCAGCAGTCGTTCTCTATCTGTCCAGTTTAACAGTTGTCCCCTTTTCGACGATGCAATGGTCGCGGGAGCTGCGGGTTGGTTTCTTGGACATTTAGCGATCTAAGTGAGTTGCACGTTGCCCCAAACTCATCAAACTCCCTTCTATGTCTATTATTTTATTTAGAGCAACATTCTAGATGTAGCATTATGATCTATACTTTTGCTAGATTGATCTGGGACATTGACTAGCACCCCTGTCACATAAATTATTGCATATCAGACCGGTAACCTTAGAAAACCCTGCACTCTAGTATTTTATCTGATATAGTACTTCCTACACTACATATATCCTTTATTCAGCTATGATTGATGCTATGAGGCAGGTGAGGAGTCTGGTTGATCAGGGTAGTGTAGATGACATTGTTTTCAGGTTGAGACGGAGTGGAGCTGATTGTCGTTGGCTAGTCATCTCTTGTATCGGGAGTCTGTCAGATTTATTGTGATTCTATAGTCATTTTGAGTTCCTTGACCCTCTTGGGGGAGTCGATCTTGCAGCATGAGTATTATGATCTGAGTGATCATAGATTGGGTCATATTGGTTATATTCTATCGATCGAGTCACTGTATTGATTCTGACATCTGTGTGAGTTACTCAAGCAAAGTAAGTTGTCCGGTCTGAGGGACCATAGACTTGAGTATTGAGATTATCATTTCTTCTCATTCCTTTGAGTATTTGTGATTGAATCGCTGAGAGTACTCTGATCTCGGTCGAGTCATGTGAGCACAGTGGGTCATCTGATTTGTAAGATCATAGATTTGATCCTTCCGAGTACATATATCGATCCAGATAGCACTCTCCTTTGATCTCTTGAGCATTTGAGATGTGAGTCATTGAGCATACTCCGATCTTTGTGAGAGTGATTAAGTGAGAGCCGATTTGACTGTAGCCTGTGTGATGATCCAGACTCCCGCAGGAACTGTGCAACATTAAACAGTGACTGTGGGGAGCTTATTCGGTGAAACAGAGCTTGTAGAATCGAAATTGGACATTTAATATAGACTCGGCACGAAAATCGGAGCAAATGGGATTTTTCGGGAGCTTTCGGCAAAATTTCGGATGAGAATTTGGCGAAACGGACGGCGGATTTGGACTCAGCGCGCGAAAACGGTCGAAACGGTATATTCACTTTATTTTTTGGCACTATGTTACTGTTCACGCCGGAACAGTAACTCCGGCCGCCGGAATTACTGTTCCGGCGACCGGCGGCGGCCGGCGGCTACCGGCGGGCGGCGGCGCGGCGGCGGCGCGGCGGCGGAGCGCGGCGGAGCGCGGCAGGGCGCAGCGGCGCGCGGCGCGGGCAGCGCGGGCAGGCGCGGGGTGCGCGGTCCATGGGTTGGGCGTGCACCGGGTGCACGGAATTTCTGGGGTGCCACGTGGCGTTCTCCAATTGGTGGGCCGGCTTCTAGAAGCACGTGGGAAGGTGACACGTGGCGCTCCCCTATTGGCTGACAGGATCCGGAAAACCCGGAGCGCGGACCGGCCACGTGCACCACGTGGACACGTGGCGAATTCTGATTGGCCCTTGCACCGATGTTTCCTGTTTTGTGGACACGTGGCGCGTTTTGGTTGGCCCGTTTCGGTGTTTCCTGTTCGGATCCGATCCTGTGTGGAGCCCCAGCCCATTATAAATAGCATCCCCCTCACCCCCTCTCATTCCACCTCGGGTTGCGGGCTGTAGAGAGAGAAACAGAGAAAGTGCCCTATACAAAAGTTGTTCCTCTCTCTCTCTTCTCTCTCTCCTCAAAATTCTAGAATTTCTGGAGTTACAGTTAGTAAGTTATCTGCGACGCGGCGCACTGCGACGGTTTTCTTTTTAGGCCCATTTCCCGTCGCAGTTCCGTCGGAAATTCCCTGTGTGCTAACCAGGAGGAATTTTTGGACGATTTTTGCGACAGCGCGTTCCTAAGAGGTAAGGCTTCGATTTCCGTGTTGATCACTTTGCTCCATTTCGCACTTTTGGCACGTTTCCCGAGGCCTCTTTGACCCCCCTTTTTGCTGTGGAAATTTCTGGACAGCGTCAACTTCTCCGATTTTTATCTTGGCGTAGGAGCATCAGATCGAGGCATTTAAAGAGTCGATTTTGATCTACTCTTCGCGAGGAACGTAACCGTAATTTTTCTGGATTTTCCTGAGCACTTTATAGAGGTGAAAAACTCCTCTTTTCTCGTGCTGTACTTTTTGGGACTTATATTGAATAGCTGTGCGCTGATTTGCAGGATTTGAGGACTGTGGACAACCAGGAGACTACCTGGGGTGTGGTTTGAGCTGTTCGAGGTGGGCGGTTGTTGCTTACCTCATTTTTGACAAGCTCACTGGGATTATTAGAACTCCCCTAAAATACAATTGATGAGAACCATTGGGATAAACTAACAGGACAAACTAACAGGACAAACTAATATGACAATTGATGAGAACTATTGGGACAAACTAATATGACAATGGATGAGAACCATTGGGACAAACTAATATGACAATTGATGAGAACTATTGGGACAAACTAATATGACAATTGATGAGAACCATTGGGACGAACTAATGTGACAATTGATAAGAACCGCTGGGACGAACTCTCCTAAAATTTAATATAACCCCACAGATTATATGATGACTTATATTGGGACACTGTGATTGGGACAAAGGCTATAATCTCGCATGCAAATGATTTTTTTCAGTAAATCAATCTTCTTTTAAAATAAATATTTGACACCTTTTTACAACTTTTTAATGATACAAGTGCATGCTCATCTAGTTAGCCACTCTTTATTGCTACACTATCATCTTGGGATTTGTACATGTTTCATTATTGTCCTTTGCATCCAGATGCTTGTTGCTCGAGTATGAGCAAGGGTTTGGGATAGTGTAGTCGAGATTGCATTAGATTGTGGATTTGTGGGGTATTGCGGTGACCGCGGACAGTAGGCGGTCGACCAGATGTTTATCCTTGCATCAGATTGGGGTTGAGTCTGGTTTATTTTTGCATCAGCTGGGGATTGGGTTTTCTGTAGTGGACGGAGTTTCCCACTTTGATCATAGTCATGATCCAGTCCTGCTATATTGTGATACTTGTGAGACATGTGCTACAGAGATACTGTGATACTGATGACAGAGATACTGTGATACTGATGACAGAGATACTTTACTCGTGTGGGTCGCTCCCCTTGAGTGCCACTCCGGAGGTAGGCTTTCTTTTTCGGACCCAGCCTTGTGTGCCGGTCTGATACTTATTTTGGAATGCGAGCCGTGCGGGCCGATCCCGCGGTTTCGAGCCTTGTGTGCAGATTCCGCTGAGCAGGCAGCACCAGTTGTTACTGGTATCTAGATTGGGTTTATTTGGACAGATACTATTTCTGATGCATGCATACAGTTTTGACGGCATAGTAGGGGTAGTTTTTCTATTTCAGCATCTTATGTATCTTACCACTACCCCTTTTCCCTTTTGCCTCTAGTAGTCCTAGTGGGTGCGTCAGAGTTGAGGTTTTACCCACTAGGGGAGGCTGCTGGTTTATCTGGTAGTTCTCACCCCCCATTGTTGTTTTCTGTCTCTTCCCTCTCCTTTATTTTGCAGAGTCATCTGCGGGAGCTGCTAGGCCATCGGCAGCGGATCGAGGTAAGGGGATCGCCGAATAGATAGATCTCCTGTGAGGCTGAGAGCTGCTAGATAGACGCTGTACCCTTCACTCAGACTGTGGTATTCTCCTTTTATTTGGGGTCTGGCTTCCGCCAGCTGGTTGTACTATTTTGGTGAGATGGGAGATTATTGTACTTATTACAGCTTTATTTGTAGTCCCAGTCTGAGATACTATGTGGTTCTTCTATTTCAGCTCTGTATTATGCTCTTTTATTGTTATATTATATCTGAGCAGGTTACCAGCGCTTCGTGTACGCGGGAAATCCCGTGTGCATGGCGGATCTGTTGGCGAGCCCGGGTTCCGGTTTACACCCGGGGCGTGACAGATTAAGTTGGTATCAGAGCTTAGGGATAAGTTAGTTGGGACTTAGGAAACCCTAGGCTTTTGGCAGACCCTAGGATAGTAGGGCGTGAGAGACGTGACATTTTGCGGAAGTCGTTGATTTATTAGTTCGACTCTTCCAGTAAGGGAAGAGGGATCGACATACCCAATTTTTGGTGAACAGTTATGTTGGCTGCAGACAACATAAAGTCACAGAAATAGGGGAATGTCTTTGACTTTCGCTAGATTGGGTCGTGTGGGATTTTATTTTGATGATTTGTGGCTTTTGGTGACAGTATGTCGCCCCTTCGTCATTTTTCCGCCGGGGGTATTCCTACCCCTTCTGAGGAGCCCGAGCAGGCAGTATCTGCTGAGCTGGGAGAATTGCGGGCCTTGGTGACCCATTTGGTGGCAAGAAGCTTTCGTCAGGACCAACGCCTGGAGCAGTTGATGGCGCAGAGGGGTGACCTGGCAGTTGACGAGAGGGCCAGGGCTCCTGAGCGGCATTTTGAGAGAAAACGCTCAGCCCCGGAGGTTGATAGACAGGCCAGTTCTCAGAGACGGCCACAGCTTCGCGACAGAGATAGATGTATATGTTACGGCTTTTTGGTGTTGGCATATTTCGTGAGTCAAGTCAGTAAATTGAGTCGGAGTCTTAAAGGGATCAAATTGTCAATCAGCAATCGAAGACTCAGAGAAGAGCTCAAGTTGGCACTCAGTGTTTTGAGTCTTGAAGATTGAAGGTGAAGAATTATGGAGCATATACATCAATCTTAAGGAAAATGGATTCGGATTGATCAGGTACGTTTAACTAAATAATTTTGGTGATCCGAATACATTTGAGTAGTTTAGAAACACTTGGATAAGGTTTCATTGCATAAAAGTCAAAAACTGTTTTTTCAGGAATTCCGATCAGGATCAGAATTCCGATCCGGATCAGAATTCCGATCCGGATCAGAATTCCGATCCGGATCCCGAACCTTGTTTTTTCAGGAATTGCTGAAAAAAGACGACGATCAGGATCGCCGTAAATCCGATCCGGATCGTCGTGCGGGAAAAATTCTGTTAGGTAAGTTTTTGATTCTTATCTCTTTCCAAAGGTTTCTAAACTATAAATAGACACTTAGGGTTTCTCAAGAACTACCGATCAATTTATAAAACACTTGAGAGCAACCCTAGAGGCTAGGTTTTTATCGTTCTTCTTTATAGCCTCTTTTAGGTCAATTCGATGGTTCTTTCAAGAACATATCTTTTGTCGAATTGATCTAATCTTTGCTTAGAGATTCCATCCATGGTTCTTCATTGATAATCTAAGCAAAGGATCACCATCGAAGCCAATATTCTTACCGGCTGAGTTTGCGTCGTGGATTCGACGTGGCATCGTGGATTCGGTGTGCTAAAGGCGTTTCGTGGATTCGAAACGTGTGCTCGTGGATTCGAGTGGCGTTCGTGGATTCGAACGTGTGCAGTGGACGTGCAATCGGTGAGCGCAAGGTCCGAAGAAGTTGAAGGAGGGGTTTGAGTCCGTGGAGTCGGTAATCACCTTGTTATTCTTTTTTTCTTAGTGGATTGTTATTGCGTGTTGGTCCCGTGGTTTTTCTCCTGGATTGGAGTTTCCACGTAAATCTCGGTGTGCTATTTTTATTTTCCGCATTGGTTTTTATTTTGCACTGAGATTTGTTTTTTAAATATTACACCTATTCACCCCCCTCTAGGTGTTTGATAGTACCTATTTAGATCCTTGTGGATCCCTATTAAAAACCAACAATTGGTATCAGAGCGGGTTTTAGGTTTATCTATCATGTCGGGTGAAAGTGGTAATATTTTTAGACCTCCTCTTTTTGATGGGACCAATTATGCATATTGGAAAGTGCGGATGAGAGCTTTTCTCATCTCTATTGATGAGCGTGTTTGGCAAACCGTTGAATACGGTTGGGTGCATCCGGTTGAGGAAGTAGGAAATTCTACTACCCCAAAACCTCGCTCTAGATGGTCCAAAGAGGAAATCGAAAGATCTTCTTATAATGGGAAAGGTATGAACGCTTTATTTAATTCTCTTTCCTCGACTGAGTTTACACGAATTTCCGCGTGTGAAACCGCGAAGGAAATTTGGGATATTCTCAAAATTACACATGAGGGTACTAATCTTGTAAAAATTCAAAAGCTCCAGATGCTTACAAGTCAATTTGACTCTATTCATATGGAAGAGCATGAATTGTTTACAGATTATTACACTAGACTTCAAGATGTAATTAATACATGTGCTAATTTAGGAGAAAAGATCCCGGAGTCGAAAATTGTAAGAAAGATACTTCGGACTCTTCCGGAACGGTTTAGGGCAAAGGTTACCGCCATTGAAACCGTTAGTCATCCGGATGAGATGAGTGTAGAGGAATTAGTAGGTGCTTTGCAAACTTATGAGATGACTTTTCCTACTAATCAAATTTCTTCCAAGTCTTCTTCTAAGCTTACAGGTATTGCATTCAAATCAACAAAGGAAGAAGATGACGAATCAAGTTCCGACGATGAAATCTCTTTAGCCGATTTTGAAGAACAATTGGCGCGGATCACAAAGAAATTTCGTCGGAAATTTTGGAAGAATCGAACCGATGGATCTTCATCCACGAAACCATCTAAAGGATCATCGGGTTCTAAATCCTCTAAACTCAAAGGCGTTGCAAAACCTTCTAAAGAAAAAGAAAAAGATGATTTCGAAGGGGAAATCCGATGTTATCGATGCAAAGGCTACGGCCATATTTCAACGGATTGTCCTTCTAAGAAATCATACAAAAAGAAGGCTTTGCAAGCAAAAACTTGGGACGATTCTAGTTTCGATGAATCGACCTCAAGTGAAGAGGAAAAAAAAAAATTGTTGCTTTTCATGCCTCTCAAATTCCCTCTTCTAATTTGTGCTTATCATCTTTAGTCACTGACTCTATTCCTTTGATTTTGCATGAAACATCAACATCCGAGGAGAGTCATCAAGTGAGGGGGAGTCGGACGAAGAAGAACTCGTTGAGGCATACCAACAACTTCTTGCGGAATCAAAGAAGATGGCCAAGCATATCAAGAAGTTGAGGAAGCAACGACTTGAGGTTCAAGACGAGAATCAAGCTTTAAAGATCAAACTTCATGATCTCGAGGAGGAACAAGAGCTTTTATTGGATAACAATAAAATCCTCCAAGAAAAGCTAAACCAATCGGAGACGAACGCAAAATCATATATGGACAAGATTGGTTTTCTAGAAAAGCAGTTTGAGGAGATTCATGTCACCAACCAAGCTTTGACCAAGCAAGTTCATGAACTCAAATCCGACATACAAAGGCTTTCAACCGGTTCCAAGAAACTAGATTGTATGTCCGGATTAGGTCAAACAAGCAAGGTTGGTTTGGGATTTAAAAAGAACCAAACTGTGAAGGCTTCAAGTTCCACAATGAAATTGAAAGGAAGAACTTGTCACCTATGTGGACTTGAAGGACACTTGGTGAAGAATTGCCCGAAAAAGAGAAAGAAAAATCCTTCGGCAACTTCATCTACGGAGCGGACTCAACGGAATCAAAAGACACATCAAGTCAAAGGAGTTCACTCAACCCACCAAAGGTCCGAGCCACAACATCAATCATACAAGTGGATCATTGCGAGGCAAAGACCTAAGGTGGATCAACAGTCAAAGCGGACAACCCCCGGCCACAACGAATCAAGACAACCCAAAATCCAGCGATTTTGGATTCGGAAAGGTGATATCTTTCCTTGTCTTAAGTTCTAAATAGCTTATGACTGTATGTAATGCTTTGATTGGTTTTCCCTTCATATTTTTCTTAATCTTTGCATTACATGTTTTTCAATGCTCTTCGTTTTTATACTTTGTTTTTGAACAAAAGGGTTTTTATTGAACAAGTGCATTGAATAAAAAGGGCTTCACGTTCATTCACTCCAAATTAATTTTATATGGATTATCAACTTTACTCCATAATCATAATCTTGAAGATACTTCATTATAGGAGTTTTTGATAGTTATAAGCATCAAATTTTAGAAATCATGTGTGATCTTTAGATGCTTAATCTATCTCGGTTGTGTGAATTCTTTGTGACAACACAAGTGCTATAAACATTTCTAAAAATCCTGTGTTGCACTCAAGAACAAAACACATTGAACTTAGATATCATTTTCTTAGAGAGCTAGTTGAATCAAATATTCTTCAACTTTCATATATTTCAACTGAAGATCAATTGGCTGACATTTTAACAAAACCTTTGGATCAAAAACGATTTATTCACTTGCGTAAGGCAATTGGAATGCTTTCCTTGAAATGATCTCCTTTTGAAACCAATCCTTAGGTTAGGTTTTGTTTTTGTGTTTTTGTTCTTTATCTATGTTTGTACATAGGACATTAATTGAGCATTGATCATAATTGACTTTAATTGCATCTCTTCACGCATTTAGAAATTTATTATGCTTTTGATATCATAATATTTCAATGTTGCAATGATCATTTATGTTAATTAAGTCATCTTTTAAGTGATCAAAGTCAATTTCTCTCTCAATGATCTCTTGGTATAGTCATTATCTTATTTGACTATTTAGTCGAGTATGAATGCGAGATCAATTTTTGGTTGAATACCTTATATATTAAATAATTGATAGCCAATTGAGGGGGAGTCAAAGAAAAGTAAAATGCTCAAAAGATGTGGAAAGAGTTACATCCCAATGAGGAGTGTGAAAACTACCACCACATGGAGGAAAGAGCTACCACCTCGGTCGTCCGAGTACTGTGTGCAGCTACCACATGAATACCAAGCATGGTTTGTCAATTTTTGAATTAAATAAAATGCATATTGAAATACTTGACTCTGTCAAATTTCCAGGTTGGTATAAGGTGGAATTTTAATGAAAGATGCTCAAAGAGCCACTCTCTTCAACAGATTGTCTAGATACATTATCTAACTTATCTGGGATTTCAAACATCTATTGATCTTGGTATTTCATTTTCTTTACCAAATTGATGATTTGATAAAGGCATTACGCATAAGATCATGTTAGATGTGATTGAAGTTGTTCAACTTTAAGGGTTTTAATTTTCATAAATTTTCGTTTCATTTTTGAGTATTTTTGATAGATTTGGTATAATCTATTTCTTGTTGCATGAAACGATGACTTTTGTTTAAAGTTGATGCGCTAAAGTGCTTACATACTTTTTCTGGTTTTTATGGAATTTTTCTAAATTATTCTGATGAAAGAAATTTGGATCATATACCTCAATTTCAAGAAAGGGTAGAATTCAAGATTGATGTCATTTGGAAATCTCTGTAAGTCATCTTTGTAAATCCGTTACATCTTGATAGAGTTTGGATCTCAAGATTATTTTTGATGACTTGTGTTTGATGAATATAACATGAAAAACTGTTTATAATGTTTTATCTTTGTTTTTCATGATTTAGGAGTAAATCTTTTTAATTTTGTGAAATTAATTGGATTGAATGGCATCTGTGTGAATTCATTGTTTAAAGCACTTAAATTGATTTCTTGATGGAATACAAATCGGTATTTGAAAAGATTCCAAAATCTGGATTTGTTTCAAGAAATTATTTGATTTTTGCTTTCTGGTACCGGTACGCAATCTGCATTTTTGTTATATACCGGAACTGAGCTTTTATCTCTCTTTCTCTATGAACTAATGTTGTTAGATTTCCTTTTGTCTAGTATGTTCACTGTTTGACAATTTGTGACAAAAAGGGGGAGAAGAGAAATGACGGAGATGAGATCATCAAGAGAGGACAAACGAAAATGGAAAAATGGGGGAGAACGAAAAATGATGATCGTATCACAAAGGGGGAGAACATAAATGCTCAAGACAGGGGGAGAACATGGAGAACATGGAGAACATGTTAGAGATGCTCAAGATAGGGGGAGATAAAGAAAAGATTGAAAGAGCCGAAAAACAAAAGAACCAAAAGGACGAATCAAATGTAGGATTTTAATTTCTAACGACTAACGTTTGATTTTGTTTGGAGTTTTGTTTTGCAGGAATTACATCACTTTAAGACTCCAAGTCCTAAGTCATAGAGTATGTTCTAGGACTGTTTGGTTCAAATGTAATTTTGTATTTATTGGATCTTTCACGCAAAGAAAATCAATGTTTTGGTGATGACATTGAATTTCGAATTTTTTGGTTTAAGATGAGTGACTTGAGCGTTTTTATGTATTTTTGGGTTTTGTCACGAAATTGCCAAAGGGGGAGATTGTTACGGCTTTTTGGTGTTGGCATATTTCGTGAGTCAAGTCAGTAAATTGAGTCGGAGTCTTAAAGGGATCAAATTGTCAATCAGCAATCGAAGACTCAGAGAAGAGCTCAAGTTGGCACTCAGTGTTTTGAGTCTTGAAGATTGAAGGTGAAGAATTGTGGATCATTACATCAATCTTAAGGAAAATGGATTCGGATTGATCAGGTACGTTTAACTAAATAATTTTGGTGATCCGAATACTTTTATAGTGTAGAAACACTTGGATAATTTTTCATTGCATAAAAGTCAAAAACTGTTTTTTCAGGAATTCCGATCAGGACCAGAATTCCGATCCGGATCAGAATTCCGATCCGGATCCCGAACCTTGTTTTTTCAGGAATTGCTGAAAAAAGACGACGATCAGGATCGCCGTAAATCCGATCCGGATCGTCGTGCGGGAAAAATTCTGTTAGGTAAGTTTTTGATTCTTATCTCTTTCCAAAGGTTTCTAAACTATAAATAGACACTTAGGGTTTCTCAAGAACTACCGATCAATTTATAAAACACTTGAGAGCAACCCTAGAGGCTAGGTTTTTATCGTTCTTCTTTATAGCCTCTTTTAGGTCAATTCGATGGTTCTTTCAAGAACATATCTTTTGTCGAATTGATCTAATCTTTGCTTAGAGATTCCATCCATGGTTCTTCATTGATAATCTAAGCAAAGGATCACCATCGAAGCCAATATTCTTACCGGCTGAGTTTGCGTCGTGGATTCGACGTGGCATCGTGGATTCGGTGTGCTAAAGGCGTTTCGTGGATTCGAAACATGTGCTCGTGGATTCG
Organism: Tillandsia fasciculata; assembly: GCA_029168755.2. Classification (NCBI taxonomy): domain Eukaryota; kingdom Viridiplantae; phylum Streptophyta; class Magnoliopsida; order Poales; family Bromeliaceae; genus Tillandsia; species Tillandsia fasciculata. The sequence continues at coordinate 20,333,024 of CM054938.1, read as the reverse complement.
AGTGGCGTTCGTGGATTCGAACGTGTGCAGTGGACGTGCAATCGGTGAGCGCAAGGTCCGAAGAAGTTGAAGGAGGGGTTTGAGTCCGTGGAGTCGATAATCACCTTGTTATTCTTCTTTTCTTAGTGGATTGTTATTGCGTGTTGGTCCCGTGGTTTTTCTCCTGGATTGGAGTTTCCACGTATATCTCGGTGTGCAATTTTTATTTTCCGCATTGGTTTTTATTTTGCACTGAGATTTGTTTTTTAAATATTACACCTATTCACCCCCCTCTAGGTGTTTGATAGTACCTATTTAGATCCTTGTGGATCCTCATATTAAAAACCAACAGTATATTCTGTGAAGGACCTCATTTGTCGCACACCTGTGACTTGAGGTGGGGTCGATGCTTTCGTTGTGGGCAGCTGGGCCATATCCGAGCTACATGCCCCCTCCCGACCTTTGTAGCATCGCCTTCAGTCTCGACCCCTATCATATCTCAGCCAAGGGCACGATCGAGGCAACAGAGATCGCAGCGGCGATTTCAGCGGCGGCAGCAGTCACGGCAGTTGCGAGTTCCTGGCAGTTGTATCTTTTGCGGAGGTCATCATTTTCCTAGTACTTGTGATCAACGGTGGGGACGTTGCTACCTGTGTGGACAGCCTGGGCACCTACGAGTTACATGCCCTTCAGGGATAACTGTGGCACCTAGTTCGGCGTTTGTCCCTACCACTTCCCAGCTACGACCGGGAGCTTCACCGACAGACCTTCAAGAAGATCAAGTTTCGTTCCCCCACCCTTTTGGTGAAAGACAGCCGTTGTTGAGCGGTCAGGATGGTTTAGCGCAGGCGAGGGATTCTGCTATAGCTGACTGTGTGGTAGCAGGTATGGTCTATTTCCGGCATTTGGATTCGTATTTTATTTGTTATACGAGCACCGCATTCTTTCATTAGTAGATCAGTTGCATCATCACATAGGGTTAAAGGTAGAACTTTTACCACGTGCACGAGAGGTTCAGATTCCCGATCACACTTTGCACGTGGAGGAGTGCTGTTAGTCCCGCCGATTTAGATCGAGTCCTGGATTATGCCAGCAGACCTGTTGGTCTCGAGACAGCTGAGGGACTTTGATGTGATTCTCGGGATGGACTGGCTGGCTCGGTATTTCGCAACTTTTGACTGTGCCGCAAGGACTGTCACTTTTAGAGAGCCAGGCCAGGAGATGTTAGTATACCGGGGATGTCAGAGTGCTTTCTTTGCCTCGATGGTTTCGACTTCCCGAGCGAGGCAGATGATCCATCGAGGATGTGTAGCCTTTTTGGCTAGTGTTATTGAGGGGCCTACGGCGGCACCGGGACTCGGGGATATCCCTATTGCCCGCGAGTTCCTGGATGTTTTTCCATCTGAGCTGACTAGCATGCCGCCAGATAGGGAAATTGAGTTCGTGATTGACGTAGTTCCAGGAACTGCGCCAATCTCAAAGGCTCCTTACCGGATGGCACCGGCTGAGCTGCGAGAGCTTAAGGCGCAACTCCAGGATTTGATGGACAAGGGCTTTGTTAGGCCGAGTGTGTCGCCTTGGGGAGCGCCGGTGTTATTCGTAAAGAAGAAAGATGGGTCACTTCGATTATGTGTGGACTATAGAGAATTAAATAAAGTGACCATCAAGAACAAGTACCCTTTGCCGCGCATCGATGATCTTTTTGATCAGCTGCAAGGGTCTTGTGTCTTCTCTAAGATTGATTTGCAATCCGGGTACCACCAGTTGAAGGTGAAGGCCGAGGATATTTCGAAAACGGCATTTCGGTCACGGTACGGGCATTATGAGTTTACAGTTATGCCTTTTGGGCTAACTAATGCCCCTGCCGCATTTATGGATTTGATGAACCGGATCTTCCGACCATACTTAGACGGTTCGTGGTGGTGTTCATCGATGATATCTTGGTCTACTCCCGAAGTGATGCGGAGCATGAGGAGCACTTAAGGATTGTGCTGCAACTTCTGCGAGAGAAGAAGTTGTAGGCCAAGCTGGCGAAGTGCGAGTTTTGGCTTCGGGAGGTAGTCTTCTTAGGCCATGTGATTTCCGCCGCGAGTGTGGACCCGGCGAAGATTGAGGCAGTTCGGGATTGGCCCCGACCGACTACCGTCTTTGAGGTGCGTAGTGAAAGGCTTTGCGAAGCTTTCCACACCCCTCACTCGCTTAATGTGTAAAGGAGTGAAGTTTACCTGGAGTGAGGATTGTCAGAAGAGTTTTGAGGAGCTAAAAATTAGACTGATGACCGCTCCTATCCTTTCTCTCCCTGTTATAGGGAAAGGATATGTGACCTACAGTGATGCATCACACAGTGGACTCGGTTGTGTGTTGATGCAGGAAGGGAGGGTAATTGCATATGCATCAAGGCAACTCAAAGATTACGAGAAAAATTACCCTACCCATGACTTGGAGCTTGCTGCTGTAGTGTTTGCACTAAAGCTTTGGCGTCATTATCTCTATGAAGAGCACTGTGAAATCTACACCGACCACAAGAGCCTAAAGTACCTGTTCACGCAGAAGGAGCTGAATTTGAGGCAACGTAGGTGGTTAGAGCTGTTAAAGGATTATGATGTAGATATTCTCTACCACCCAGGTAAGGCTAAGGTAGTCGCTGACGCCTTGAGTAGAAGGGCGGTGCAAAGTTTGTCTATGTTAATCACAGACCAGGCGCCGCTATTAGAGGAGATGAGACGACTCGAGTTAGAGGTTGTGTCCCCTGGGGTCACTGCTAGACTGACATCGTTAGTCTTGCAGCCCACTCTGCTAGACAGGATCAGGGAGAAACAGAGTGAGGACCCCCACTTGACCAGGATTAGAGATCAAATTCCGAGTGATCAGTCTAGGGACTTTACGGTGGATGCCTCGGGAGTACTGAGATACAGGAACCGAGCATGTGTGCCAGTGGATGCGGAGATCAGAGAGCAGATTTGCGAGAGGCCCATTATACACCTTACACCCTACATCCTGGTGGGACTAAGATGTATAAAGACCTCAAGGCACACTTTTGGTGGAATGGCATGAAAAGGGATATCGGGAGATTTGTGGCTCAATGTTTAACTTGCCAACAGGTGAAGGCTGAGCATCGAGTGCCAGCTGGCAAGTTACAAAGTCTCCCAATTCCCGAGTGGAAATGGGACCACATTACAATGGATTTTGTGGTCGGACTACCGAAGGCACAAGGAGGAGCCGACGCTATCTGGGTAGTTGTAGATCGACTTACCAAGTCGGCGCATTTTCTGCCCATGCAGACTACGTGGCCACTTGAGCGGCTAGCCCAGTTATATCTAGACGATATTGTGAGATTACATGGAGTACCCGCCTCCATTGTTTCAGATAGAGACCCGAGGTTTGTTTCGCATTTCTGGAGGAGTTTGCAGACGGCCTTGGGGACTGAACTCAGGTTCAGTACGGCTTTCCATCCGCAGACTGATGGGCAGTCAGAGCGGACGATACAAATCCTGGAGGACATGCTTAGGGCTTGCGTCTTGGATTTCGGCGGAGGATGGATTCGACACTTATCCTTGGCTGAGTTCGCGTACAACAATAGCTTTCAAGCGAGCATTCAAATGGCTCCGTTTGAAGCGTTGTATGGACGCAAGTGTCGATCACCACTTTATTGGAGTGATGTGGGCGAGAGGCGGACCTTGGGACCAGATGTATTGTTAGAGGCAGAGGAGAAGGTCCGAGTGATTCGACGGCATCTTCAAACCGCCCAGAGCCGACAGAGGAGTTATGCCGATGTTCGGCGACGAGACTTAGAGTTTCAGGTTGGAGATCATGTATTCCTGAAAGTCTCGCCGTCCAAAGGAATCAGGAGATTCGGCATTCATGGGAAGCTTAGCCCCCGATACATTGGACCCTTTGAGATATTAGAGCGTATCGGGCCAGTTGCCTACCGACTTGCACTTCCTCCGAGGCTTGCTGGTGTCCATGATGTATTTCATGTTTCTACTTTGAGGAAGTATGTCTTCGACCCATCGCACGTCATCGACTTCACGCCGCTTGAGATCAGCGAGGATTTGCGGTATGAGGAGCGCCCACTGCGAATCCTGGATCGAGAGGTGAGAGAATTGCGCAATCGAACCTTTCCCTATGTGAAAATCCAATGGAGCAATCATGACGAGCGCGAGGCTACATGGGAGCTCGAGTCGGAGATGAGGGATGCTCACCCCTACTTATTCGAGACATCGGACTGAGGATTATTGTTTAGTCTCGTTTCGAGGACGAAACTCTTTTTAGTGGGGGAGGATGTGATGATCCAGACTCCCGCAGGAACTGTGCAACATTAAACAGTGACTGTGGGGAGCTTATTCGGTGAAACAGAGCTTGTAGAATCGAAATTGGACATTTAATATAGACTCGGCATGAAAATCGGAGCAAATGGGATTTTTCGGGAGCTTTCGGCAAAATTTCGGATGAGAATTTGGCGAAACGGACGGCGGATTTGGACTCAGCGCGCGAAAACGGTCGAAACGGTATATTCACTTTATTTTTTGGCACTATGTTACTGTTCACGCCGGAACAGTAACTCCGTCCGCCGGAATTACTGTTCCGGCGACCGGCGGCGGCCGGCGGCTACCGGCGGGCGGCGGCTCGGCGGCGGCGCGGCGGCGGAGCGCGGCGGAGCGCGACAGGGCGCAGCGGCGCGCGGCGCGGGCAGCGCGGGCAGGCGCGGGCAGGCGCGGGGTGCGCGGTCCATGGGTTGGGCGTGCACCGGGTGCACGGAATTTCTGGGGTGCCACGTGGCGTTCTCCAATTGGTGGGCCGGCTTCTAGAAGCACGTGGGAAGGTGACACGTGGCGCTCCCCTATTGGCTGACAGGATCCGGAAAACCCGGAGCGCGGACCGGCCACGTGCACCACGTGGACACGTGGCGAATTCTGATTGGCCCTTGCACCGATGTTTCCTGTTTTGTGGACACGTGGCGCGTTTTGGTTGGCCCGTTTCGGTGTTTCCTGTTCGGATCCGATCCTGTGTGGAGCCCCAGCCCATTATAAATAGCATCCCCCTCACCCCCTCTCATTCCACCTCGGGTTGCGGGCTGTAGAGAGAGAAACAGAGAAAGTGCCCTATACAAAAGTTGTTCCTCTCTCTCTCTTCTCTCTCTCCTCAAAATTCTAGAATTTCTGGAGTTACAGTTAGTAAGTTATCTGCGACGCGGCGCACTGCGACGGTTTTCTTTTTAGGCCCATTTCCCGTCGCAGTTCCGTCGAAAATTCCCTGTGTGCTAACCAGGAGGAGTTCTTGGACGATTTTCATGACAGCGCGTTCCTAAGAGGTAAGGCTTCGATTTCCGTGTTGATCACTTTGCTCCATTTCGCACTTTTGGCACGTTTCCCGAGGCCTCTTTGACCCTCCTTTTTGCTGTGGAAATTTCTGGACAGCGTCAACTTCTCCGATTTTTATCTTGGCGTAGGAGCATCAGATCGAGGCATTTAAGGAGTCGATTTTGATCTACTCTTCGCGAGGAACGTAACCGTAATTTTTCTGGATTTTCCTGAGCACTTTATAGAGGTGAAAAACTCCTCTTTTCTCGTGCTGTACTTTTTGGGACTTATATTGAATAGCTGTGCGCTGATTTGCAGGATTTGAGGACTGTGGACAACCAGGAGACTACCTGGGGTGTGGTTTGAGCTGTTCGAGGTGGGCGGTTGTTGCTTACCTCATTTTTGACAAGCTCACTGGGATTATTAGAACTCCCCTAAAATACAATTGATGAGAACCATTGGGATAAACTAACAGGACAAACTAACAGGACAAACTAATATGACAATTGATGAGAACTATTGGGACAAACTAATATGACAATGGATGAGAACCATTGGGCCAAACTAATATGACAATTGATGAGACTATTGGGACAAACTAATATGACAATTGATGAGAACCATTGGGACGAACTAATGTGACAATTGATAAGAACCGCTGGGACGAACTCTCCTAAAATTTAATATAACCCCACAGATTATATGATGACTTATATTGGGACACTGTGATTGGGACAAAGGCTATAATCTCGCATGCAAATGATTTTTTCAGTAAATCAATCTTCTTTTAAAATAAATATTTGACACCTTTTTACAACTTTTTAATGATACAAGTGCATGCTCATCTAGTTAGCCACTCTTTATTGCTACACTATCATCTTGGGATTTGTACATGTTTCATTATTGTCCTTTGCATCCAGATGCTTGTTGCTCGAGTATGAGCAAGGGTTTGGGATAGTGTAGTCGAGATTGCATTAGATTGTGGATTTGTGGGGTATTGCGGTGACCGCGGACAGTAGGCGGTGTTGGGTTTAGGTTAATATAGGATCTAAATAGGGGAAAAACCACCTAGAGGGGGGGTGAATAGGTGCAAACAATAAACACACCAAAATCGTTGCGTAAAAATAACCCAATGCGGAAAATAAATAACACGCAAGATTTTACGTGGAAAACTCCAATCCAGGAGTAAAAAACCACGGGACCGATCACACGGTGAAATCTACTAAGATTAAAACACGTACAAGGTGATATAACGCACACACACGACTCAACCTTTTCCATACGCTCCGAGTAGATCTTCGCCGCTCGCTCCTGAACGCACCTCGAATCCACGAAGGCGTCCAACGCCGAATCCACGGCGTGTCACGTCGAATCCACGACGCCAGACCGAATCCACGGTCTTCACCAAGTAGCACGTCTCGAATCCACGAGCGCACCTCGTCTCGAATCCACGAAACGGTAACACCTTGAGTCCACAAGGCCACGCGAATCCACGCGCCGATTTCTTGGGAAAATCGTTGTTTTGTTGGTGATGATATTTTGAATACTTAGATCATCATAGATAGACAAGGAAGCACCCTCTAAGTATTCATCGATTTGATTCTTTTGAAAGATATAGATTTTGAAAACCCTAGAATCAAACCGATCAATAGAGAAAGAAAACCTAAAATAAAGAGGTGTTTACCTTTTCTTCTCTATGTGGATTCTTACCTTTGATCCCCCTTGGGATAACCCTAAAAGATGATATTAGGGTCTATTTATAGGCTAGAAAACTTTTGGAAAGAGATAAGAATCAAAAACCGCCTTTTCTGGAAATTTACAGGACGGCGATCCGGATCGGATTTACTGCGATCCGGATCGTCGTAACGAGATTGACGATTCCAGAAATCCAAGGGTTCGGGATCCGGATCACAAGGTCCGATCCGGATCGTTCATGCAATTCAGCCAACTCCCATGTTCGGGATCCGGATCGGAATGGCCTAGGATCCGGATTGAAATTGCCAATGAACAATCACCCTTCGGGATCCGGATTGCAAGGTCCGATCCGGATCCTGAACATGTCCCATGTCCAGTTTTTGATTCTTTGGCCAAAGAAAATATTCCAAAGTGTTTCTAAGCTATAAGAATGTATTCAAAATATCAAAGATTATTTAATTTAACGTACCTGAACATTTGAATCCATTCTTTTGAGATTGAAGTATATGATTTGTCAAGTCTTCATCTTCAATCTTCAACTTCACGAAATACGCCAATACAAAAATCCTTAACAATCTCCCCCTTTGGCGGTTTCGTGACAAAACACACAATCCACAAAAGAATAACAAAAAGACGATTTTTGTTGCTATCACCATACAACAAAAATACGCATGAACGATCCAAATAAATGTAAATACAAGAGATTCACTCCTAAAACAAACTCTAGACTTAGACGCAACTAGGAGTGATCAAATCTTGTACTCTCTGCAAAAGAAACAATTCTTGACAACAAAAAGATCATTAATACCTCAAGAATTTAATCGTTAAACAACTAGAGAGTTATACATTTAATATGACATTAGGTATCAGATATGCATAAAAGTAGGCAATCAAAATATCATATATCTTTATCAATCATCAGGGTTAGTTCCAACCATAATGTCAAAGAAGTTCAAATGTTCATACCTTTTGCATGACCTGTCACAAAACTTGTTAGAAGTTACAACGCAAAATAGTCAGTAGAATAGTTAGTGTTAAACTTCAAGTTTCAAGTTATCCGGTCATGTTCGTTCTTTTCTTTTAGTCAGTAGAATAGTTAGTGTTAAACTTCAAGTTTCAAGTTATCCGGTCATGTTCGTTCTTTTCTAGTTCTTCAAGTTTCAAGTTATCCGGTCATGTTCGTTCTTTTCTTTTAGTCAGTAGAATAGTTAGTGTTAAACTTCAAGTTTCAAGTTATCCGGTCATGTTCGTTCTTTTCTTTCTCCCCCTTTTTCCAAACGATCTATTGGCTCGTTCTTTTCTCCTTCTCTCCCCCTTTTTGTCACAAAACCAGCCAAAATTATAAGAGAGAAAAAAATAGACAAACGAAAAACCTTTTGTCAGAAAAACAACTAAAGTCAATTTCATCAAAAATCAATCTGAAACGGTATCGTTGTCATCGAAGTTGCTGCATCCGAGTTTTGCAAAAATCTTCTTGTCCAACTTCATCAGTGCATTGTACTTCTTCGTCAAGACCACTTGTGTTGTACTAATCCGTTGCAGGTCAAGAGAAATCTGATCTTGTTTAATCGAAATTCGCTCCTGCTCAGATGATAGTCTTTGTTGTTCCCGAAGAGCTTCACCATTCACATGTCTCTCACATCTCTGTTTTCAAATCTTTCATCCTTTCAGAGTTTATATGAACAAACTCTTGCTACGGTGGCTCACCAGCAAGTGGCTCCTCATCCTCTTTTTTTTTTTTTCATCTCCCCCTATGTTGAGCATCTCTTTTTATCATCTCTGTTCTCTGTACTCCATATTCTCCCCCTGTCTTGAGCATCTATGTTCTCCCCCTTTGAGATTCAATCAGTCTTTTCTGTTCTCCTTAATTTATTGGTCATCCTCGTGCTAACCAACGCGGTGATGAACATGATTGTCCACTCAAGAGCCTTTGTTATAGAGTATTTGAAAAATAGCACCTGTGAGCAAAAACTCAAAGAACATGAAAAATTGTTTAAATTTCAAAATTTTGAAAAATCTTGCCCAAACAATCCTTAACATGTGTAGAGGCTAGGAATTAAGACACTTTTGCAAAAAGAATTTTAAAAATAGACCAATTCCATAATTTTTGAAAATTCTTAAAGTATATAAGCATTTCTGCATATCAACTTTATACAAAAATATCATTTCACATAGAAAGAAATAGATTATGATAAATCTATCAAAATATCCCAAATTGTGAAACGAAAATTTATAAGAATTATAACCTCTAAAGTTGATCAATTTCCAAACATCCTTCACGATCTAATGAGTATAGAGTTTATCTAATTCTCAATTGAGCAAAGAAAATGAAGCACCAAGATCGATAGATGTTTGAAATCCCAAATAAGTCAAATAATATATTTAGTCAATATATTTGGGAAGTGACTCTTTGAGCATCTTTTAGAAATCCCACCTTATACCAACCTTGGAATTTGACATAGTCAAGTATTCCAAAAAGCATTTTATTTGATTAAACAAGATCACCATGCTTGGTTAACATGTGGTAGCTGCACACAGTACTCGGACAACCGAGGTGGTAGCTCTTTCCTCCATGTGGTGGTAGTTTTCACACTCCTATTAAGGATGTAACTCTTTCCACATCTTTTGAGCATGAAAAACATAATAAACTCCCCCTCAATTGGCTATCAATTATGAAAGATATTCAGTATTCAACCAAAAATTGATCCTGTGTTCATACTTATTTCAATCATCAAATAAGATAAAATAAATACCAGAAGATCATTGAGAGAGGTAATGACTTTGATCAATTCGAGATGAAATAATTGAAATAAATGATCATTGCATCAAATGAGTTATAATGATATTCAAATCATAATAAACTTCTCTAAACATGAAAGGATGCAAATAAAGTCAGTATAGCAATGCTCAATTAATGCTCTATATTACAAAAAGAACACAAAACACAAACAAAAACCTTTCTAAGCAGTGGTTCAAAAAGTTATGTAATTGAAAGCATGCCAATTGCTTTTCGCAAACGAATAAAACATTTTTGATCCAAAGGTTTTGTCAAAATATCAGCTAATTGATCTTCAGTTGAAACATAAGAAATTTGTAAAAACTTGATTCAACTAGCTATCTAGGAAAATGATATCTCAATTCAATGTGTTTTGTTCCAGAGTGCAACACAGGGTTTTTAGAAAAATTAATAGCACTTGTGTTGTCACACAACATAGTTACCGAGGTCGTAGGGATGCGAAAATCACTCAATACACTTTTCTTCGATTTCCTCAATGACTTCGGCTTAGGGGGTGTCCTACCATCTGTCTTAACACTTAGAAGATTTTTCTTCGTTTCCCGAGTCGTGTTCTTGATGGTAGTAGTTGCAAGTATTGCTTGATTTGCTCGTTCTGCTCCATACTTGCAATTTGGTCTTATGTGCCCTACAAAACCACAATAATGACATACCTTGGTAAAAGTTGAGCCTGAAGAAGATGAGGTAGGCTTGTCAACGTTGGCTACAATGATTTCCGTCGGAGAAGGAGCAACCGACTGGGGCACAAAACTTGTCTTGCTCGAACTTGGTTCCTCACAAGTTCGGCCATATCCGAGGCCTAAATGATTAGTATGACCAAGACCAAGAAGGCGATCCAACTTACTTTGTCCTGAAGAAAATCTATGCAAATCCTTTTTAAGTTGGAAAGGGTCTCCGTCATCTCAAAATTTCCTTGTTGTGCCTCGGAATAGAGCTTTGAGAAGAGATTAGCTTTATCCACCGATTTTTCAAGTTCCTTCTCAAAATGCTCGTTCATCTCTTGAAGGAAAGTATTATTCTCAACCAAGTTGTCCCTTTCCACTTCAAGAGCCCTTGAGAGAGAGGTTGCTCTATTAGGTTGTTCCTCGAGTTCCAACAACCTTCTCCTCAAGTTTTTATTTTGCTTCGCCAATTTCTTTGAGTTCCGTAGAAGTAGTTGGTAGGCGTGAGCAAAGTCTTCACCTTCGAAATCGCTTGGTTCATCATCCGTTGCCGTTTGATCATCCTGGAAAAAAATAGACAACGAACCAGATGCAATCAATGAAATACACACGAAGGGTGAAGTCGTGGATGCGAAGAATGTGATGGCATTTGTATCCTCATCACTAGAAGATGACTTATCCATAGAAGAAGAGTCATCCCACGTGATGGCTTGCGTAGCCTTCTTCTTTGGTGGATTCTTGCTGGGACATCTTGTTGCAGTGTGGCCAAAGCCTTTGCATTTGAAACACTGGATCTGTCCTTTGGCGTTCTTCTTCTCCATTGAGAAACCTTCTTGCTTTCTTGATTTTGACGTAGAAGCACCTTTGCCTTTCTTGAACTTCGAGAATGATGAAGATTTGCTTGAGTTTCCTCTTCCGAAGTTTCGGCAAAATTTTCTCTTCAAGAAAGCGAGTTGTTTCTCAAAGTCCTCCATAGATAGATCATCGTCAGAGTCCGAGGAGGATGAATCCGCGTCTTCATGTTCTGTTGATTTCAATGCCATACCTGAAGACTTGGAAGAAGAAGAGAGCTTTCCAGCAGAAGAGTTAGTAGGAAAAGTAATTTCATAAGTTTGAAGTGTACCAACTAATTCTTCTACCTTGATCTCGTCCGGGTGTTTTATTGTTTCGAACCCGTTCGTCGATGGAAATCAAAAACGCTCTTATGCGTACTTTCTAGTAGGCATAATTTGTTCCATCGAAGAACGGTGGTCTATTGATGTTGCCACCATCGACCAATGTTTACAACCCTATTCCCGCTCTGATACCAATTGTTGGGTTTAGGTTAATATAGGATCTAAATAGGGGAAAAACCACCTAGAGGGGGGGTGAATAGGTGCAAACAATAAACACACCAAAATCGTTGCGTAAAAATAACCCAATGCGGAAAATAAATAACACGCAAGATTTTACGTGGAAAACTCCAATCCAGGAGTAAAAAACCACGGGACCGATCACACGGTGAAATCTACTAAGATTAAAACACGTACAAGGTGATATAACGCACACACACGACTCAACCTTTTCCATACGCTCCGAGTAGATCTTCGCCGCTCGCTCCTGAACGCACCTCGAATCCACGAAGGCGTCCAACGCCGAATCCACGGCGTGTCACGTCGAATCCACGACGCCAGACCGAATCCACGGTCTCACCAAGTAGCACGTCTCGAATCCACGAGCGCACCTCGTCTCGAATCCACGAAACGGTAACACCTTGAGTCCACAAGGCCACGCGAATCCACGCGCCGATTTCTTGGGAAAATCGTTGTTTTGTTGGTGATGATATTTTGAATACTTAGATCATCATAGATAGACAAGGAAGCACCCTCTAAGTATTCATCGATTTGATTCTTTCGAAAGATATAGATTTTGAAAACCCTAGAATCAAACCGATCAATAGAGAAAGAAAACCTAAAATAAAGAGGTGTTTACCTTTTCTTCTCTATGTGGATTCTTACCTTTGATCCCCCTTGGGATAACCCTAAAAGATGATATTAGGGTCTATTTATAGGCTAGAAACCTTTTGGAAAGAGATAAGAATCAAAAACCGCCTTTTCTGGAAATTTACAGGACGGCGATCCGGATCGGATTTACTGCGATCCGGATCGTCGTAACGAGATTGACGATTCCAGAAATCCAAGGGTTCGGGATCCGGATCACAAGGTCCGATCCGGATCGTTCATGCAATTCAGCCAACTCCCATGTTCGGGATCCGGATCGGAATGGCCTAGGATCCGGATTGAAATTGCCAATGAACAATCACCCTTCGGGATCCGGATTGCAAGGTCCGATCCGGATCCTGAACATGTCCCATGTCCAGTTTTTGATTCTTTGGCCAAAGAAAATATTCCAAAGTGTTTCTAAGCTATAGAATGTATTCAAAATATCAAAGATTATTTAATTTAACGTACCTGAACATTTGAATCCATTCTTTTGAGATTGAAGTATATGATTTGTCAAGTCTTCATCTTCAATCTTCAACTTCACGAAATACGCCAATACAAAAATCCTTAACAGGCGGTCGACCAGATGTTTATCCTTGCATCAGATTGGGGTTGAGTCTGGTTTATTTTTGCATCAGCTGGGGATTGGATTTTCTGTAGTGGACGGAGTTTCCCACTTTGATCATAGTCATGATCCAGTCCTGCTATATTGTGATACTTGTAAGACATGTGCTAAGAATACTGTGATACTGATGACAGAGATACTGTGATACTGATGAAAGAGATACTTACTCGTGTGGGTCGCTCCCCTCGAGTGCCACTCGGAGGTAGGCTTTCTTTTCGGACCCATCCTTGTGTGCCGGTCTGATACTTATTTTGGGATGCGAGCCGTGCGGGCCGATCCCGCGGTTTCGAGCCTTGTGTGCAGATTCCGCTGAGCAGGCAGCACCAGTTGTTACTGGTATCTAGATTGGGTTTATTTGGACAGATATTATTTTCTGATGCATGCATACAGTTTTGACGACATAGTAGGGGTAGTTTTCCTATTTCAGCATCTTATGATATCTACCACTACCCCTTTTCCCTTTTGCCTCTAGTAGTCCTAGTGGGTGCGTCAGAGTTGAGGTTTTACCCACTAGGGGAGGCTGCTGGTTTATCTGGTAGTTCTCACCCCCCATTGTTGTTTTCTGTCTCTTCCCTCCCCTTTATTTTGCAGAGTCATCTGCGGGAGCTGCTAGGCCATCGGCAGCGGATCGAGGTAGGGGATCGCCGAATAGATAGAGATCTCCTGTGAGGCTGAGACTGCTAGATAGACGCTGTACCACCTTCACTCAGACTGTGGTATTCTCTTTTTATTGGGGTCTGGTTCCGCCGCTGGTTGTACATTTTGGTGAGATGGAGATTATTGTACTTATTACAGCTTTATTTGTAGTCCCAGTCTGAGATACTATGTGGTTCTTCTATTTCAGCTCTGTATTATGCTCTTTTATTGTTATATTATATCTGAGCAGGTTACCAGCGCTTCGTGTACGCGGGAAATCCCGTTTGCATGGCGGATCTGTTGGCGAGCCCGGGTTCCGGTTTACACCCGGGGCGTGACAGCCTGTATGTGCTATTGTGGTGATACATGATGCCGCGCTGATTCCTCAGTGGGGTCACTCCCTATGAGATGCCGCTCCGGATGCAATGGTTTGGGCCTGTTGAGGCAGTTTTGCACGATGCTTGAGATTGAGATTGTCCGTTGGGACACCCTACGTGGTATAGTGGGGAGTGCAGGCTTGACTGGACCCGATGTGGCAGTCATTAAGATTGGGTCGATCTGAGTGATTTATGAGTGAGTGATTGCACTCTGTTATTTCTTTCTCTCTGATTAGGATGAGTGAGTACATTATGTTCATTCTGTTGGTTACTCTGAGACAGCGGAGGACTGCACGCTGTCATACTCTTTGGTTATCTTGAGTCTATGATGCCTACACTATCACCCTATAGTACTACTCTGAGTCAGTGAGCATTACTTATCCTTACACTTTGCGATTACCCCTTTGAGCATATTAGTCAGAGGCATAGTAGCTGTGTATCTTTATTCTTCAGTTGTATTCCCCTTTTCAATTTATTTGCTACTTGTGCCTCCAGTGGACTTAGTGGGTAGACCGTTGGTCTTGGAGACGGTACCCACTGAGAACTACTATTGGATGTAGTTCTCATACCCGCTATGGTGATTATTTTTTAGATACTCAGATTTTTCCTTTAGCTTGGATGGTATCTCTGTTTGAGGTAAGGAAGTTACGAGATAGATCCCTACCAAAGCTTCTGAGACTGATAGAGGTACCCTTGTGTACTTGCTTTTACAGTCAAACAGGTATGATAGTAGATTTATTTACCTTCTAGCTCTGATACATTTACTGTTAGAGATGTTTTTACAGGATTGACACTTCACCATATGGGGGCTCCCATATAGGCTGCGGATCTATTGGCGAGCCTGGGTTGCAGTTTCGACTTCGAGGCGTGACAGTGTAGGCGATTATGATGGTTGAGTAGGCGACTGGACTGATACTTGATTATGCTTGCACGTCAGTGGTACATAGCTGAGTGTAGCCGATTTTGATAGTCGTACGGATCCACTAGTTTTGGTTTATCTCGGCAGTTATCATTTACTGATGCATGCATATTCTGTTATTACACTCATTACATCATAGAGGCATAGTAGTGGTAGTTTACTTATCAACAGATTTATTTACAGCTTTACTACCTTACCTCCTTTCTTGTCTCTAGTAGACTCGGTGGGTATGTCGAAGTATTGATGATTTACCCATTAGGGACTACTGTTTCTAGTAGTTCTCACACCCGTCGTTGCTGTTTTTTTTCAGTTTTCTCTGCGGCGGTTGCGGTGCCGGCGGATCGAGGTGAGGGGATCGATGGCTAGATAGATCTCCTACCACATTTGTGAGCTAGCGGTGGACCCAGGATCATTTTATTTTGTTTCTAGTTTAGTTGAGCAGACTACTGTATATTTGGGTCTGACTTTAGCCAGCTGGTTATATTTTATAGCTTTTGAGAGTTGGACAGGTATTATTTGTACTCTTGGAGATGTTGATGTACCGATGTTTTTATTTATACACTTTTAGTCTAAGATTATTTTAGTTTCCAGCTCTATACCTTGCTCTTTTATGCTTTTCTTATATCTGAGCAGGTTTTTGCGCTTCGTGTACACGAAAAATTTTGTGTGCACGACGATTTGTAGATGAGCCCGGGTTCTGGTTTACACTAGAGGCATGACAGGAGGGGCACGTGGCGCTGGTTGCAAGGGCACGCGCGGAGCGCGTGTCTGTAGAGACGCGCAGCGCCGGCATCTGCAAAGGCGCTCGCCGCGGGCGGCTGTAGGGACGCACGACGCGGGCGGCTGCAGAGGCGGGAGGCACCTAGGGCACACGCGAGCTGGCGACAGTAGGGGCGCGCGGCTGCTAGGGCACGCGCGGGCGGGCGACAACAAGGACGCGCGGTTGCTAGGGCACGCACGGGCGAGCGACAGCAGGGGCGCGCAACTGCTAGGGCACGCACGAGCAGGCGACTGCGCAGGAAGGCAGCGCGCACGCGGCTGCGCGGGCTGGCAGCGCGCGCGGCGGCGGCGGCATGGGCTGCGAGGCGCCGAGCGACAGGGGCACGGCGGCGGCGGCCTTGCGATAAGGACAACGACAGCGGCGGCCTTGCTCACCATCGAACGACTCCGCCCACCACCTCTCTATCTCTCTTTTTCTATATATATATATATAATAGAGCTTATATGCTTTTAAAAGCACAAGCACATTCATACTTGGGAATTGTTTACCATTGGATTTGTATTGGAATTTATATTTTTTACTTTATCTTTCTCTCTCTTTAATTGACTTAACAAAAACATAAATTCCAATACAAATCCAATGGTAAAAAATTCGCAAGCATAAATTGGCTTGTATTTTTAAAAGTATATAAGCTCTACTATATGTATATTATATATATATATATATATATATATATATATATATATATATATATATAATATATATATATATATATATATAAAATATATATATATAATTGAGCTTCTATACTTTTATTTATATAAAATTCACAAGCATAAATTGGTATAATTGAGCTTCTATACTTTTATTTATATAAAATTATAAGCATAAATTGGCTTGTGCTTTTAAAAGTATATAAGCTCTACTATATATATATATATAGATATATTATATATATATATATATATATTATATATATAGTATATATATATATATATATATATATATATATATATATATATATATATCTATATATATATATATAGTAGAGCTTATATACTTTTAAAAGTACCAAGTCATTGGTGTTTGTAGGTTTTAGCCTTTTGATGAAAAGATGTGTGTTTAGTATGATAGTGGGCTCCTTGAATTAAGTGAGTAGTTGATGAAATAGAATGATCTAAGAGACGAAATTAGTCAAATGGGTAGATTTAACGGTAGAAAACTTACAAGCATCAATTGCTTGGTGCTTGTACAAGCATAATAGCCGGACTATGCATGTATACTTTCAAAAGCACAAGCCCAACTATACTTGCAAATATTTTATCATTGGATTTGCATTGAGATTTATATTATTTACTTTTTCTTCCCTTTCTTTAGTTGACTTTACAATAACACAAATCTCAATGCAAATCTAATGATAAAAAATTTACAAATATAGTTGGGGTTATACTTTTAAAAATATATAAGTTCTACTCTATATATATAGTAGAGCTTATATATATATTAATTTGGTACTATTAATAGTATTGCAGCCTAGCTCTAATATATATATATATATATATATATATATATATATATATATATATATATATATATATATATATATATATATATAATTTTGGTAGCAAGGTTAAAGTTTCATGTATATTTATAATAATAGTTTAATACATTTAAATTCATTAATTATAGATTAATTAGGTTTATTAATATTAATAATAATTAATATTAATTTTATATTTGTATTTAAGTTGTATTATTTAATGAAGAATAAATAATGCATTTCAACTCTTACCTTTTCTTCTTCCATTTGATAGCTGCAATCTTTTTCTCTTCTCTATTTTTATTATATTTTCATTAATAATTTCACTTAATTCTTCGAACTTATTTTTACAATTATAATTTAATACATTTCAAATAATTATTTATAATTAAAAATTATTTTTTATAATTTGATATTTACTTTTTTTTTTGACTCTTCATTTTTGCTTCATCATAACTTACTTATATATTGATTTTATCTTAATTATTTATAATTAAATTTTACTATATCCTATTTATTTATTTATAACTCTTTGTTTACCCTTTATCCTTTAGTATTACTTATTCAAATATGAAAATTAAAATATAAATTTTTACCATTTGTTATTTATTTATTTTTACCTCTTCATCTCTCTTTTATTGTAACTTATTTATAAATTACAATTATTTATTATTAACTATTATTATTTGGTATTTACATTCATCTAAGTATTCACATTTTCTTAATATTTACTATACTTTAATTCATAATTAAATTTGAATGCAAAATATTTTATAAAGTTAAAAATAAGAGATTTAAGGTTTTAATAAAAATATATATACTAATCGTCATATTTGAGCAATATAAATTTATTTTTAAATATAATATAATGTTGAGTTCAAATATTAATTCTAATTAACAAAATATATTTAACGTATAAATTTTTAAAAAAATTTAAATTTTAAATTTTTGTGTATGGCAAGAGTTACTTGCTAATTAGAACTATCTCAAAAAATTTGTCTGATTTTTTGGTCAAATAATTCCGTCAAATTATCTGCTAGTTATTAAAATTATTCTAAAAATTTATATTTTATTTTATTTTATTTTTTTAAAAATTTACATACGGATACTTTAATTCGAATTTTTAATAATCTCGCGAATTAACTATGCTCCAGAATGCACCTGTGGCCGGTCCGCACCCTCCACTACAACGCCACACGTGTCACTTCCTGCTATATAATCCCCAATCGCAACGAAAAGTGACGAAGGCGACGCCCCTCCGAAGCCCCAAAACCCTAACCCCAGCACCTACGTTCTCCAGCGACGGCCGCGGCGGCGGCGGCGGCGATGGAGTCCCTCGGCGTCCTCATGACCTTCCCGATGAACCGTTACCTCGAGGAGGAGCTCGAGCGGCGGTGCATGCTCTTCCGGCTCTGGGAGGTGCCCTCGGAGAGGCGCACCGAATTCCTCTGCGCGAACGCCCCCTCCATCCGCGCGTTGGTGGGGAACTCCAACTTCGGCGCCGACGCCGACACCATCGACGCGCTCCCCAAGCTGGAGATCGTCGCCTCCTTCAGCGTCGGCCTCGACAAGATCGACCTCGCCAGGTGCCGCGAGCGCGGGATCCGCGTCACCAACACCCCCGACGTCCTTACTGACGACGTCGCCGACCTCGCCATCGGGCTTGCCATCGCCGTCCTGCGCCGGATCTGCGAGGCCGATCGGTACGTTCGTAGCGGGGCGTGGGCGACAAAGGGGGATTTCAAGCTCACTACCAAGGTATGGGATTGATGATCCCTTTTACCTACATGTTGTTACTTTGTTAGGGTTTTATTTTGCTGTGTAAATTAGCTTGAGAAGCTTATCATTTGGTTAAAGGACGTTGTATTAACATTTTTATGAGGAACATTTGATTAAGTGTTAACAGTTCATGAGAGTTACCTTCTCTATTCTCGTGCGGAGAGTAGGCATTAATACTTGGCAGATTTTGTGGTGTTGGGAGTTTGATTGCGTATAACCTTATTGCAAGTAATTTGCAGAGTTATTAAGAAACACAGGAACCTTGTGGTAGAAATTTGAAAAAAAAAAAAAGAAAAAAGAAAAGGCATACACGTAGAAGGGAGAAATGCTGAGTAGATGGTAAGAAAACGGGAGTTGAAAGAGAGAAATTCTGAATCGACTCAGTTGCAGGCCTGCAGCTTTGCCAAGAAGAAAATATGTAATTATCACTCGAACACTACGAAAGTCATCTAATTTGGTGCACAAGACTGGAAGGGAAAGATGGCAGAATGAGAGATCATGGCAAGATAACAAAATGAGAGAGTAGATACTGTACAGATGATAATAAAATAAAATGGCCAGTATTCAGATCCAAGTTTAATAGATAAGATTAGGTTAATGTAGATTGAGTCTAAATTGTGTCGGCTGAATAGTACAATTAAATCTTTTGGGGTCATGAATTAGGAGCCTTTTTGGTCTAAATTCTGGAAAAGTAATTTATGTAAAATTGATTTTGGTTAAAAACTGTAGAGCGTTTGACTGAGTTTAAATAGAAAGTAATTTTTTAGAAATAATTTTGTAAAGTTGTTTGGCAAAATTTTTTTTGCTATTTGCAAATAATATTTTTTTTACTGAATTTTAGTTTAAAATAATTTAAACTTGATTTTAAATTTAAAATTTGAATTTAAATTCAAATGTTAGTTTTGCACAAAAATTTAAAATTTGATATTTAAAGTTAAAATATAAATTTGAAATTTCAAAATATAAAATATAAAATTTGAATTTTTAAATCTAAATTTAAACTTTCAATTTCAAATTTCAAGTCTAAATTTGAAATTTAAATTTGAAAGTTAAATTTTAAGTTTTAAATTTTAAATATTCAAAATTTAAATAATAAATTTTAAATTATCAATTTGAAATTTGAAATTTAAAAATTTAAATTTTGAAATATGAAAATTAAAACCTGTAATTTAAAATTTTAACATTTAAATTTTAAATTTTAAATTTTTAAAATTTAAATTTTATCTTAAATTTGAAATTTGAAATTTAAAATTTAAAATTTTGATATTTAAACTTTAAAATTTAATATCTAAATTTTAAATTTTAAATTTGGACATTTGAAATTTAAAAGTTAAAATTTAAAATTTAAAATTTAAAAATTCAAATATAAATATAAAATATAAAATATAAAATATAAAATATAAATATAAATTTAAAATTTGAATCTAAAATCAAAATAAAAATTTAAAATTTGATTCTAAAATCAGAATTTTCTGATTTTGGGTCTCGAAAATAAAAAAAACTAATTCTAAAAATTAGAATTAGATTTTGGAAATAAGGTTGCCAAATGCTCTTTTGAGTCAAAAATCACTTTAGGATCTAAAATCACTTTTCAAAAGCTTGGCCAAACACCCACCAAGGGCCAGTTTGGTATTCAGATCCATGTCACGCCTTGGGACCCGCCTATTTGGCCGGTTCGGGCACCACACAGACCCGCCGAACGGCCAAAATTCGAGATGTTCCTACTCGGAATCGAATTCATAAAAGGATTGTGAAAAAAAAGTACAGAAAATATAAACAACTAACTATTACAGGCATTCGTCTTAGCAATACACACATTTACATTTTTCTTTTCTTTTTACAATCCACAATTTTATTACATTTTAATTCTATTACATTTTATACCCTTAGTTAACTTGCTGACGGTGAGGAGAGGGAGGGGGGGTACTCTATCTGAGTCTCAACCTGGTAGGGCGCTATCTACTGAGTTACACCCTCAACTCGTGTCACTGTGCCGCTCGCGGAAGAACTTGTAAAATGTAGGATGAGAACTACAAAAATAGTCCTCAGTGGGTACGACCTTTCAAGTGAGAAGCTCGACCCACCAGAATCAAAGAAGGCAAAATGAGCTTATAAATAGATAATATGCTGAATATAAAGATACACTATATGCTTCATGATCATATGCTAAGCCTCATGCAAAATGCGATAATGAAATCTAAACAAGTAGGAAACTACACATCTAGTGCTATTTCACTATTCGTTACTATCAACATCTAGCCTAAGGTTTGTTTACCTTAGCCAATTCCTGAATCGGACTAGAGTCAATCCATGATTAACTTTGACCCTGATCGTGCCCTGGGGTTGCCGTACGTTGCATCCGCCCCTGGCCGACGGTCACCATTTCTTATTGGCCTCGTCCCAGGGCTGCACTATGTTGCATACCCCTGACTCACGGCCACCGCTCTTCCGGACCTCGTCCCGGGGTTGCACTACGTCGCATACCCCTGACTCACGATCACAGAACGATGAATGGCTGGGTACGATCATATTACTTTAATTATTTATTTACTGTGCACATTTTTTCATTTTCAAGTTAAACCTTTTAGGTTCATAACTTTTCCAATTCATCGGTTTTTCTTAGCATTCATATTTCACAACCTATGTTCAATGACATTATGCCCAATGTCCTTGCCACCTAGGTTCACACGACCCTTAGGTTCACTTGTTTTCAACCTACGTTTGATTACACTAGGTTCTATGCTTAGTTTATCCAAGTTGCTAACCTACCACTATGTCATTCCATCCTCTCGACTTGATGGCACTATGTTTACTAGTTCAAAGTTGAGTTCTCTAACCCTTAGAGCAAGTCAACCTACTTTACTAGTGTCACGCCCCGGGGTCGGAACTGCGACCCGGGCTCGCCAACAGATCCGCTGTCTATGCAAAACCCCGCATAGGCGAAGCGTCCTACCTGCAAGAAAAGGGCTACAGCTAACAGATATCAGAGCTATAAAATAAAAGTGCTGTAAAACTAAAACCAATCATCTGTACAACTGGAAATAATGATACAATATCCATCTCCCATAAATGATAATCATACAATATCTTCAAATACAATAAACTGGAACGCAATAGGGAGGTAATCTGAAATAATACATCAGTGTACAGGCTCTCAGTACAAGTCAGATCCTCACAATACAATGATCTCTCAAAAGCAAAAAAAATAAATAATCTACTGACTGTACTCAGGATCTCCAATATAGGGGTACCGCTACTCTCCACAGACGGGTAGGGATATAGCTCGCGACTTCTTCGCCTCACACAACAACCGCAGAATCAGCAACATCCGCTAAGACTCTGCAAAACAAATGAGAGAAAGAAAAAGGAGGGGAAAAACCCCAAATGGGTGTGAGAACTATACCAAAAGGGAGTTCTCAGTGGGTACCACCGCCAGGCCCGACGATCTGCCCACTAAGTTCACTAGAGGCATAAGATAACAATGCAGTAAAAACTGAACAAGAAAGCTGGAGGTACTCAACAGCTACCATGCCTCTATCTAAATGCTCAAAAGGGAAAAACCAATGGAAGGTATACAACCACTCGCACACGAGGTGCACAATCGACCTAATCGAGCTGACTGCCACATCTGGTCCAGTCAAGCCTGCGCCCACCTACAACCACCACCTCCCACTGCCGGACAGGAATTACGTAGGGTGTCCATACGGACAAATTCGCTATCGAATAGTGGCTCATGCAGGCTATAGTCGAAATTCACGCTCTCTCTCAGAATGGATAGACTCAAGATCCTCAACCTTTCGCACAACGGTTGAAAACTCACAACGACCACGGGACCACCGCTAACCCCAAACGGTTTCCAACAACACTAGCACTGGTCTAGACACAGCTACTAGACTCCACTCAGCCCCCTGACACGAGTGCAACAACAAAAGTACCTGCCCGAATAACCCAATCAATGGACTGGTATAGAACCCGGCACTGCCTGCTCTGCTGTCGAACTCAAGAACTCATCTGCGGGAATACTGACCGACTACTGACCGGTACGGTCACATCCCAAAATAGGTAACATACCGACTACTGCCCGGTACGGTCGCACCCAAAATAAATAACAGACCGACTACTGCCCGGTACGGTTGCACACAAAATAAATAACAGACCGACTACTGGCCCGGTACGGTCGCACACTCCTGAGTGGCACTCGA
>CM054938.1:20286641-20309713 GCA_029168755.2 Tillandsia fasciculata | reverse complement strand
GGCTTATTGTTGGGTTTAGGTTAATAAGGATCTAAATAGGGGAAAAAACACCTAGAGGGGGGTGAATAGGTGTAAACAATAAACACTCAAAAATCATTGTGCGATAAAACCCAATGCGGAAAAATAAAAGAACACGCAAGATTTTTACGTGGAAAAACTCCAAACCGGAGTAAAAAACCACGGGACCGATAACACGGCGAAATCCACTAGAATTAACACACGTACAAGGTGATATAACGTACTCACAGACGACTCAACCTTTTACCATACGCTCCTAGTAGATCTTCTCCGCTCGCTCCACGACGCTTCTCGAATCCACGATCCGCGCCCAACGCTGAATCCACAGCGTCCAACGTCGAGTCCACGACGTCCGACCGAATCCACGGTCTTCACCCAATGGCACGCTTCGAATCCACGAACGCACCTCGCTCCGAATCCACGAGAGCGATGCACCTTGAATCCACAAGGCCACGCGAGTCCACGCGCCGATTTTGGGGTAAATCGTTGTTTGTTTGGGTGGTGATGATCCGCCGAATACTTAGATCAAGATAGATCGGAAATACCATCTAAGTATTCATTAGTTTGATTCTACTCAAGATGTGAGTATGAAAACCTAGAATCAAATAATCAATATAGATGAAGAACCATTAAATAGATCTAATGATTTCCGTTCTTCTCTATATGTGGATTAAGGCCGTATAAAATGATATTTGAAAATGACGGCTCTTTTTTCTATTGTGGATGCCCTAGAAATGAATAGAAGGGCTATTTATAGGTTAGAAACCCTAGGAAGAATATTCGGATCAAAAACAAACTTTTCTGGAAAGTTTTACCGACGGCGATCCGGATTGGAAGTGGCGATCCGGATTGCAGAAGCAGAAAGCAGTTTCCAGAAAAAGCCTGTTCGGGATCCGGATCATAATCCCCGATCCGGATCGTTCATACAGTTTTACCAGAACATCATGTTCGGGATCCGGATTGCAATTCCTGATCCGGATCGTTCAAGCAACAGGTAAAACTATGTTCGGGATCCGGATCAGAAATGCTGCGATCCGGATTGAACCAGTGTATGAACGAACACCCTTCGGGATCCGGATTGAAAGCCACGATCCGGATCCTGAACATGTCCCATGTCCAGTTTTTGATGAATAAGCAATTAAAACCTCTTCCAGGTGTTTCTACACTATAAGAAGTATTCGGATCATCAAAATTCTTTAGTTAAACGTACCTGATCCTTTTGAATTCTTCTTTCTTGAGATTGAGGTATATGATCCAAAGTTTCTTCATCTTCAATCTTCAAGACTTAAACATTCACGAAATACGCCAACTCAAATTCCGTAACAATCTCCCCCTTTGGCGGTTTCGTGACAAAACACAAATCCACAAAGAAAATTCAAAAAGATATTTTTGTTGCTATCACCATACAACAAAAATTTACAAAAGAGTTCCAGAAATTAAAAACATGAGATAAACTCCTAGAACAGACTCTAGACTTAGACATCTGTAACTCTGCACACAGAAAACATTCTTGACAAACAAAATCGTTAGATACCTCAAGAATTGAAACATACAAAACCAAATACAGAGATAGAGTTTATCTCATCATGACATTTGAAAAATCAGATATGTGAAAGAATCATAGTTAAAACCAACATATCTTCTAAGCAGTTGAAAACCAAATGTCAAAGTATGTTAGTCCAACATCAACTTGTTAGTCATATTACATGCCCAAATAGTTAGTCGAATAGTTAGTATAGAAGCATGTCACAAATCACAAAAGAAAAACCAAAGTTGAGTTGAGATTCATACTTACCTTTATATTCATCATTGTTCACTTCATCATTGTCATTCATTGTTCAAGTTTTCTCTAACTCTCTCCCCCTTTTTGTCACAAAACAAAGCCAAAACGTAGCATGAGCTACAATATGTAAGGAGAGTAAAAAAAAGTTCATAAGTTTCTAACAATATGCACAAAAGAGAAACTAAACTAAAAAGAGTAAAGAAAAAGTAATGTCCTGAAACTAAAAACCAAACAAAGTGTCCAATTCTGTTTTTCAGTCTGAAGAGTCTGAACTAGTACAGCTCAGCTTGCTCAAAATCCTTTAAGCAAGTTCTTAAATATTTGAGTATTTTTCTTGATCTTCTTGTGTTCAGAGGAGATTGCTGAAGTTCTCTCGATATTCTTTCTTGTGTAGCAGAGAGTCTTTGTTGTTCTGACGAATCGATTCCAAAGTTTCTGTCTCTGTTGTTTGTGTCTTGGAAAAGATGAACGCTGTCTAGATGCAGATGGTGCATCAGGTCCTGCAGTCCATGGAGATTCAGTTTGCAAGAATTCCAGAAAGTGAGCGTGCTCTGGTTAGAGGCCCACTATGCTGACTTGTACTTCTTTGAACATTTTCCTTCTTGTATACTGTTGGTTGTGGAGGCAGATTTCATAAGTCTTTTCCCTTTGGTGAATTTCCTTTCTTCTTCATCAATTTTTCGCTGAACATCCTTGAAGAATTCGTCCCATTCTTCACTATTGTAATCTGAGCTGTCTTCATTGGCTCCTTCGGTTTGTCTCCAGTTGAGACGCCTGGTTCTTCTTTAACAGATGAACTCCCAGGCACCATTGTGACCAGAAAGATGATCAACCAGGAGAATGCCATTGATTCTAGTGCTTTGAGTTTTAAGAAAGTGTCCTGTGAAAACCAACTCAAGAACATATGAAAAATCGTCAATTTTGAAAAATTTGAAAACATTGTACCTAGACAATCATAATCATGTAGAGAAGCCAAGAATCAAATTAGTTTTCCAAAAAGAATTTTAAAAATAGATCAATTCCATGATTTACAAAAATTCCTCTTTTATGCCCTAAAACCGAATTTTTAGAAATCGAAGCCTAAAAACTCGTTAATCATGAAAAACCCAGCATAAAAGCAAAACTAATTGACCCAGAGTTCTTATTTCAAAAGAAATTTGATCAAAAACCATTCACAAACGAAAAATCCAATTTTTCAACTCACGTTTGATGAAAAAACTAAAAACTGTGAAAAACCGAGTTTTGATCATGAAAACTTACTTGAATCCGAAGAACTTTGAGTTTTGAAGCACCAGGAAGCAAGAAATCTAGAGAGAGAAACTCTAGAAGCTTGAAAACCAGAAATTAGGGTAAAGAAATCTGAATCTGAATGTTTCTATAAAAACCCTAGCCGTGATCCGGATCGGCCGAGAATGTGATCCGGATCGGCTACCCGCAGGAAGAATCCTGCGTTCGGGATCCGGATCACTTGCCACGATCCGGATCGGCTACACCTTTTTCTTCAGAAAAATTTAGAAAAATACAATAAAATCCAGAAAAAGTATGTAAGCACTTTACCATGTCAACTTTAAACAAATGCATCGTTTCATACAACAAGAAATAGATTATGCAAAATCTATCAAAAATATCCAAAAATGAAACGAAAATTTACGAAAGTTAAAACACTTAAAGTTGAACAACTTCAATTACATCTATCCTGATCTTATGTGTAATGCCTTTATCAAATCATCAATTTCAGTAAAGAAAATGAAGTACCAAGATCAATAGATGTTTGAAATCCCAGATAAGTTAGATAATATATCTAGACAATCTGTTGAAGGAGTGGCTCTTTGAGCATCTTTTACTAAAAATCCCACCTTATACCAACCATGAAATACGACTGAGTCAAGTATTTCAATATGATTTCATCAACAATTTTCAAAACAAAAATTTGCTTTTCATTCATGGAGTATCTTTTTCTTTCATTTTCTCCATGTGGTGGTAGTTTTCACACTCCTCATTGGGATGTAACTCTTTCCACATCTTTTGAGCATTTCACATTTCATTGACTCCCCCTCAATTGGCTATCAATTATTTAATATATAAGGTATTCAACCAAACCATTGATCTCGAATTCATACTCGACTAAGCAATCAAATATGATAATGACTATACCAAGAGATCATTGAGAGAGAAATTGACTTTGATCACTTAAAAGATGGTTTAATTAACGTAAATGATCATTGCAACATTGAAATATTATGACATCAAAACATAATAAATTTCTAAATGCATAAAAGGATGCAATTAAAGTCAATTATGATTTATGCTCAATTAGTGTGCTATGTACAAAACATAGATAAAGAACAAAACAAAACAAAAACAAAAACAAAACCTAATCTAAGCAAAGGTTTCAAAAGAGTTTATTTCAAGGAAAGCATGCCAATTGCTTTACGCAAGTGAATAAAACGTTTTTGATCCAAAGGTTTTGTTAAGATGTCAGCTAATTGATCCTCAGTTGAAATATATGACAGTTGAAGAATGTTTGATTCAACTAGCTCTCTAAGAAAATGATATCTAAGTTCAATATGTTTTGTTCTAGAGTGCAACACAGGGTTTTTAGAAATGTTAATAGCACTAGTGTTGTCACATAAAATGGTTACCGAAGATGTTGAAATCCGGAAATCGCTCAACACGCTCTTCATCCAAATCAATTGGGTTGAACAACTTCCTGCAGAAATGTACTCCGCTTCGGCAGTCGAGAGTGCTATGCAGTTCTGCTTTTTACTGTGCCATGCAACAAGGCAGTGGCCAAGATAGAAGCATGCACCACTCGTGCTTTTCCGGTCATCCACCGATCCAGCCCAATCGGCATCTGAGTATCCAACAATATCCAAAGTCGTTCCCATAGGATACCAAATTCCGAAATTGATTGTACCTTTGATATACCGGATGATCCGTTTCACCGCTTTCAGGTGAACCTCCTTCGGTGCTGATTGATATCTCGCACAAATCCCAACACTGAAGGATATATCCGGGCGACTAGCCGTGAGATATAGTAGACTTCCAATCATACTGCGGTACAGTTTCTCGTCTACATTCTCACTTTGTGATTCACTTCCAAGTCCCTTATGGCTAGTTCCCATTGGAGTCGGAAAATCCTTAGAATTTTCAAGATCAAACTTTTTGACCAACTCCAGTGCATACTTGGATTGACACAAGTGAATTCCTTCATCGTTTTGTTTAACTTGTAATCCAAGAAAATAATTCAATTCGCCCATCATGGACATCTCAAATTCGCTTTCCATGGTCTCCGCGAATTTAGAAGCATCATTATCTCTTGTTGCTCCAAAAACAATGTCATCGACATAGATTTGAGCAACTATGAAATTGTTTTGATAATGCTTCACAAAGAGAGTCCTGTCAGCTCCCCCTCGAGTGTAGCCCTTTTCCAAAAGGTGCTTTGTCAACCTTTCGTACCATGCTCGCGGTGCTTGTTTCAGACCGTAAAGAGCCTTTTTCAGACGAAAAACATGGTTAGGTAGTTTATGATCCACAAAACCTTTCGGTTGAGCTACATAAACTTCCTCATTTAAAAATCCATTTAAAAAGGCGCTCTTAACGTCCATTTGAAATAATTTGATTTTAAAATGACAAGCAATCGCAAACAATATACGAATGGACTCGAGTCTAGCTACAGGGGCGAAGGTTTCATCAAAGTCTATACCTTCTACTTGAGAATAGCCTTGAGCAACTAACCTTGCTTTGTTCCTGATGATAGTACCTTCTTCGTTTTTCTTGTTCTTGAAGATCCATTTGGTACCTATCACATTGTGTTGCTTCGGAGGCTTCGTCAGTTCCCAGACTTTGTTTCGCTCGAATTGATGGAGCTCTTCCTGCATTGCTTTAATCCAATAATCATCTTGGAGAGCTTCATCAACATTCCTTGGTTCGATTTGAGATACATAGCATGCAAATCCGCAAACCAATTGTCTCCGTGTTCTAACTCCTTCTTGTGGATCTCCAATTATGTTCGATTCAGGGTGATCCTTGGAGATGCGTAACGTTTGAGGTAGAGGAGTAGGCGGAGGTACACGAGATGATTCCTGCACATCAGATAAGCTTGAAGAACCGTTAGATGCATCAACATTATTATCGAAAGAATTGTTAGAAGAAGATGCATTAGCAGGTGTATCATCATCAAGAGAGATATCGAGGGTAGATTTTTCAGATTCAAAGTGAAAAGCTTCATCTACCTTAACATTTATCGATTCTACGATCGTCTTAGATTCTAAGTTAAAAACTCGATATGCTCTGCTGTTTGTAGAATAACCTAAGAAAATCCCTTCGTCACTTCGAGAGTCAAATTTTCCAAGATTTTCACGATCACGTAAAATAAAACACCGACTCCCAAAGATGCGAAAATATTTGATGTTAGGTTTTCTACAAAACCAAAGTTCATATGGTGTATTCAAAGTCCCCGGGCGCAAATACACGCGATTGATAACATAAACAGCAGTGTTCACCGCTTCAGCCCAAAAATATAAAGGTAAGTTCCGGCTGTGAAGCATAACACGTGCCATTTCCTGTACGACCCTGTTTTTGCGCTCGACTACACCATTTTGTTGAGGTGTGTAAGGTGCGGAGAATTCATGTTTAATGCCATTAGAAGTGCAAAAATCAATGAATTTGGAATTTATGAATTCCCCACCTCTATCACTCCTAACTCGAGTAATCCTTTCATTCTTTTCTATCATAATACGATTGCAGATTTCGAGAAAAGAATCAAAGGTATCAGCTTTTTCTTTTAGAAAGGCTACCCAAGTATATCTAGAAAATCATCAACCAACAAGAAAATATACCATTTACCTCCCAGAGATGGTTGACGAGTTGGCCCCATTAAGTCCATATGCAAAAGTTCCAAAGGCCGTTTTGTACCTATGTGGTTCAAATTCTTGTGTGCAGTCCTAGACTGTTTTCCCTTTTGGCAACCGCCACACACAAGGTTTTGTTCAAAAGAAAGTTTCGGAACCCCCTTGACCACATCTTTATTTGAAATTCTAGCAAGTTCCTTAAAGTTTATGTGACCTAGCCTTTCATGCCAAAGTGTTTCATTTTTCAAAGATGCTAGGTTACATTTTTCAGAAATCTTAGAAGGAACTACATAACAATTGTTTTCTGATCTAACCCCCTTTAAAAAGAAAGCATGGTTCATGTCAGTTACAGTGCATTTATCAGATGAAAAATTAACTGAATAACCACTATCACACAGTTGACTTATGCTTATGAGGTTAGTCTTAAGGCCATGAACAAATAATACATTATCTAGAACCGGGCCATCTGGAATAGCTACCGTTCCCTTTCCAACAATTTTGGAAGACCGACCATCTCCGAAAACAACAAGTCCTCCGGAGTTTTTCTCAAATGTTTGAAAACAGTTTTTATCGCCGGTCATATGACGGGAACACCCGCTATCCAGGTACCAAGACGAACTATCATATGCATGCAAGGAAACATTGGTAGCAAGACAGGGAAAGATTTCACCTTTGCGCACCCAAACCTTTTTGGAATGCGTCGGTAATGATCGTGAAGTTGATTTCCTAGGTGAGAGCGTCTTGCTTGAAGAATTGCTGCTCCTTGATGATGTCGTCTTGAGCGGTGTACTACCAAGGCTCTTTTCCTTCAATTGGTTGGAGTGGTTTTCCGAGGAATAGCCCTTTTGGTAGTCATTGCAAGATGTGCTTGAGGTGTGCGTTTGGCTCCAGTCTTGCAATTTCTTCTTATGTGCCCTGAAATGCCACAACGAAAACATACCTTGGTTCTTGTCGATTCCGAAGAGGATGTAGTAGGTTCGTTGTCGTTGCTTGTCGTGAACACCGGTGTCGGAGGAGGAGATACCGACTGAGGCACAAATACTGTACCACTCGAACTTGGAATGTCTCCAGTTTGAGTGTATCCGAGGCCGAACTTATTTCTTTGACCGAGACCAAGAAGTCTGTCCAACTTACTCCTTCCAGAAGAAAATCTCTGTAAGTCATCCTTTAGTTGGCGTATGGTCTCCGTCATTTCCAATTTTTCCTGTCGAGCCTCGCCGTTGAGCTTCAAGAAGTAATTCGCTTTGTTCACCATATCCATATAATTCTTCTCGAAATGCTCATTGGACTCTTGAAGGGAAACATTTGTCTTAATCAGATTGTCCCTTTCCACTTCAAGATCGGTTGAGATAGAGGTTACTCTTTTTACTTCTTCTTCAAGATCCTGTAATCTCTCTTTCAACCCCTTGTTTTGCTTAGCCAGTTTCTTTGAATCCCTCAAAAGTTGATGGTAGGCTAAAACAAAATCTTCACCTTCCGAATCATCTGATTCATCGTCCGTTGCAATCTTTTCCACAGTGGAGTTGGACAGTGAGTCGGATGTACTTGCCATTAAGCACATGAAGGATGAAGATGTGGTGGACGCGTGGAAAGCTGTCGCGTTGTCTTCTTCATCACTTGACGATGACTCATTTGACGTGGAGTTGTCATCCCAAGTGACGACTTGCATCGCTTTCTTCTTAGCCGGATTCTTGTTGGGACATTCCGTTGCTATGTGGCCGTAGCCTCGACATTTGAAACACTGAACTTGTCCCTCAGAACTTTTCTTATCCTTTGAGAAGTTCTCTTGGCTTCTTGACTTGTAGCTTGAAGAACCCTTGCCTTTCTTCGACTTTCCGAAGGATGGAGTTTTGCTTGAATTTCCCCTTCGAAAGTTGCGGCGAAACTTCCTTGTCAAGAGAGCGAGCTGCTTCTCAAAGTCCTCCATAGAAATGTTCTCGTCGTCGTCCGAGGAGGATGAATCCGCGTCTTCTTCTTTAGTTGATTTCAATGCGTAACCTGAAGACTTAGAAGAGGATGCCTTTCCAGAAGAATAGTTAGTAGGAAAAGTCATTTCATAAGTTTGTAAAGCACCTACTAATTCTTCTACACGCATTTCGTCCGGGTGTTTAATTGTTTCAATGGCTGCGACCTTCGGGCGAAATCGTTCAGGAAGAGTTCTTAGAATTTTTCTTACAACTTTAAATTCTGGAATCTTCTCTCCCAAGTTAGCACATGAGTTCACGATGTCTTGCAATCGTGTGTAATAGTCAGTGAAGGATTCATTCTCTGCCATAGAGATAGAGTCAAACTTGCTCGTAAGCATTTGCAGTTTCTGAATCTTCACTAGGTTAGTTCCCTCATGCGTAACTTGAAGAACATCCCAGATTTCTTTCGCAGTCTCACATGCCGAGACGCGAGAGAACTCAGTTTGTGACAAAGCATTAAATAGAGCATTAATCCCTTTGCCATTGTAAGAAGATAAGTCTATCTCTTCCTTGGTCCATTTCGACCTAGGTTTTAAGGTGCGAACATCATCTAAAATTTCAGTTGGATTAGACCATCCTAATTCAATTGATTGCCACACCCTTTCGTCGATGGAAATTAAGAAAGCTTTCATCCGTACTTTCCAGTACGCATAATTTGTTCCATCAAAGAAAGGGGGTCGATTGATGTTTCCACCTTCAACCATTGTTTACAACCCTATTCCCGCTCTGATACCACTTGTTGGGTTTAGGTTAATAAGGATCTAAATAGGGGAAAAAACACCTAGAGGGGGGTGAATAGGTGTAAACAATAAACACTCAAAAAATCATTGTGCGATAAAACCCAATGCGGAAAAATAAAAGAACACACAAGATTTTTACGTGGAAAAACTCCAAACCGGAGTAAAAAACCACGGGACCGATAACACGGCGAAATCCACTAGAGTTAACACACGTACAAGGTGATATAACGTACTCACAGACGACTCAACCTTTTACCATACGCTCCTAGTAGATCTTCTCCGCTCGCTCCACGACGCTTCTCGAATCCACGATCCGCGCCCAACGCTGAATCCACAGCGTCCAACGTCGAGTCCACGACGTCCGACCGAATCCACGGTCTTCACCCAATGGTACGCTTCGAATCCACGAACGCACCTCGCTCCGAATCCACGAGAGCGATTGCACCTTGAATCCACAAGGCCACGCGAGTCCACGCGCCGATTTTGGGGTAAATCGTTGTTTGTTTGGGTGGTGATGATCCGCCGAATACTTAGATCAAGAGTAGATCGGAAATACCATCTAAGTATTCATTAGTTTGATTCAACTCAAGATGTGAGTATGAAAACCTAGAATCAAACTAATCAATATAGATGAAGAACCATTAAATAGATCTAATGATTTCCGTTCTTCTCTATATGTGGATCTAAGGCCGTATAAAATGATATTTGAAAATGACGGCTCTTTTTCCGATTGTGGATTGCCCTAGAAATGAAAGGAAGGGCTATTTATAGGTTAGAAACCCTAGGAAGAATATTCGGATCAAAAACAAACTTTTCTGGAAAGTTTTACCGACGGCGATCCGGATTGCGAAGTCACGATCCGGATCGCAGACGCGTAGAGAGCAATTTCCAGAAAACCGCCTGTTCGGGATCCGGATCATAATCCACGATCCGGATCGTTCATACAGTTTTACCAGAACAATGTGTTCGGGATCCGGATTGAGATTCCACGATCCGGATCGTTCAAGCCAACAGGTAAAACTCATGTTCGGGATCCGGATCATCAAATGCCATGATCCGGATTGAACCAGTGTATGAACGAACACCCTTCGGGATCCGGATTGAAACGACACGATCCGGATCCTGAACATGTCCCATGTCCAGTTTTTGATGAATATGCAATTAAAACCTCTTCCAGGTGTTTCTACACTATAAGAAGTATTCGGATCATCAAAATTATTTAGTTAAACGTACCTGATCCTTTTGAATTCTTCTTTCTTGAGATTGAGGTATATGATCCAAAGTTTCTTCATCTTCAATCTTCAAGACTTAAACTATTCACGAAATACGCCAACTCAAATTCCGTAACAGGTTTCTAGCCCGGGTAGTAGGCCGAGTGGTCGAGATTCTTCTTAGTTGGATGCATGTTACACTCATGCCTTGGGACAGAGTGGAGTCGGGTAGTTGTACTAGTCTTTGTCTGTCTGTCGCGGGAGCCGTTTGGGTGAACGGTGTGGTCCCGGAATGTTTCGTTTCCTTATTTATTTGTCGCCACTGTGTTAGTGGCAGTAGTACAACAGTGTTAGCAGGACCTTGAACCCAGAATCTTTTTGGACACACATATGATTTTAGTCAACCAATGTTTTCTTCCAAGCATCGAAGGGTCGCCGGAGTCTATTCTTGTTTGATTGGACAAAGGCATTAGCCCTTCGAGGTTTAGATATAAAACTTCTTTTCAAACTGTTTTTCCTAAAAAGAACTAAAAATCATTAAAAAAGGGGGTTTTCTCAAATCAAGATGGTTTTCAAAAAGAAACTATTTTTAGTCCTCACCCCGCATGGGTTTGAGTGAAAAATGGCTTTCAGTAATAAATGTCACCTTTTTTCATAAACTTTCCCACTCGAGATGATTCGAGTGGTCTGGGTTCTAAGGGCTGCCTTTTTCTTTGGGTCAAGAACAACGAGGGGCTATGCCTAGAGCCTATTCTTGTTTGATTTGGGTTGTAGGTTCTAGTCTTTCGGGGTTCTCGGACCCTTCTTTGTTGCCGGTTGTGAGTATACCCGGCTAGTGAGTTGCATGTCGAGTTGATATTCTTTCTGGGAGCGGTTGGGTTGACAGCGGTCCTAGCTGTTCGAGTGTTTCTTGTTAGTGAGTTAGAGAGGTGATTCAGGTACTGTCGATCTTGTTGATCGTGGATTGGACTATAGCCTGCATGAGCCATATTGAGCTCGACAGAGATGCGCGGATACTTTCCTCGATGGGGTCGCGCCACTCCAGAGTTGGGCCTGTTACTTTGCTATCGCGACTTGTCGACGCAGTCCCTCTGGCTGGGCAAGTTTTGGCAGTCACGGACACCCTACGGTAGACCCGTCCTCTTGTGGATGTGCGGTAGTAGGTGGGCGCAGGTTTGACTGGACCCTATGTGGCAGTCAGTGTAGATTGGGTGACTATACTTGAGAGTTAGTAGATGCATCATGTTTCCATCTGTTCCACTTCTTGAGTATCTAGATAGAGACATAGTAGCTGTAGAGTTACTTTTCCAGCTTTTTTTCTTTCAGTATTACATTTGTTACTTCATGCCTTTAGTAGACTTAGTTGGCAGACCGTCGGGCTTGTTGGCGGTACGCACTGAGAACTACTGTCGGATGTAGTTCTCACACCCGCTGTGGTGTATTTTTTCTCAGGGACCTCTACTCCTGTTCCGGCTGCTCCAGTTGTTGATCCTGCTGATCGAGATAAGGGAGTCGCGAGATAGATCCCTACCAGTCATCTTCCAGAGAGAGTAGATGTACCCCCTTTTTGGTGATGTTTTAGTAGTG
Organism: Tillandsia fasciculata; assembly: GCA_029168755.2. NCBI lineage: Eukaryota > Viridiplantae > Streptophyta > Magnoliopsida > Poales > Bromeliaceae > Tillandsia > Tillandsia fasciculata. Next base: position 20,297,554 of record CM054938.1, on the reverse strand, counting down.
TCAGTGTTTTTGGGACATATCTTGTATATTTTGTTTACTTTTGAGAGTTTTATTTTGAGAGACCTTTGTAGTGAGGTTCAGACTTGTATTTATTTTATTTTATTTCAGCAGTTACTTTCAGCTCTGATATCTATATAGTGTAGTTGATCTTTTGTAAGATAGTCGCTTCGTCTATACGGGGCTTCCTGTATGGGCGGCGGATCTGTTGGCGAGCCCGGATCGCAGTTTCGATGTCGGGGCGTGACAGATTAGGATGGTATCAGAGCCTAGGATGTAGGTCGTTGGGGACTTAGAAACCCTAGGCTTGTGGTTGGACCCTAGGATGACTCACGTGAGAGCCGTGATTTTTAGCGAGAGTCCTGATTGGGTTCTAAACTCACCCAAGGGATGGGATGAGTGATCGACATGTCTTCTCTTGGTGGCGACTATGTTGGCTGTAGACAACATAGTGCTACAGGAAGGGGGACATGTCTTTGACTTTCGCTAGATTGGGTCGAGTGTTGTTTTGGTTCTGTCCTGATGTTTGAATGTTGCTGTAGGTGAGCACGATGCCTCCCCGACGCAGGATGCGGACGCGTTCTCAGCCTTCTTCCTCTGAGCCTGAGCAGCAGGAGTCGGGCAAGGGCCAGCAGAGTGAGGTTTAGGAGCTTCATGCCCAGATGGCCTTGATGTTAGAGGCTGTTCGGTGCCAGGAGGAGGTTTCTCGACGCCAGGAGAAGGCCATGGGCCGGATATTGCTTATGTTGGAGTAGAGGGCGCAGCTAGTTGTAGCACCCCCTGAGAGTTCCTCTGTACCTTCTTCGCCTGTTGTGGCACCCCTTGTTGTACCGACAGCACCGGTAGCCCCTATTGCGCTGGTTTCCAGTAGACCGCCGTCTGAGTCGATGGGACCTTTGACCTCTGCAGAGCAGCGTGAGGTGGTTGATTTGTTGATGAGATTCTGTCAGTTTGACCCACCTCGTTTTTTGGGGCAGAGTTCGGAGCCGTGGGAGGCGGAGTCATGGATCACGGCGATGGAGCGACAGTTCGAGAGTCTGTTTATTGAGGAGAGGTTTCAGGTACTGTTGGTGACGAACTTCTTGGAGCACAACGCCAAGGCCTGGTGGCGGTGTGTTCGACCTGTTGGTCCACCTGGGACCCAGCTTCTTACCTGGGCGGAGTTCCGCAGTTTACTTCTTGGAGCCTTCTTTCCAGAGAGTGTTAGGCAGAGGTTGGAGGAGCAGTTGAAGAATCTTCAACAGGGAGATCGTCCCGTGCACGCGTACATCACAGACTTCAACCAGTTGTTGGCCTGTGTACCGCACGCGACCAGGGACGAGGCGCATCAGATTTATATGTTTGAGTGAGGTTTGCGCTGGGAGATTTATCAGTTTGTTCGTTCGCGCAGACTGCAGACGTTGGATGCATCTATGGAGCAGGCAATTTACGTTGAGCGCGGAGAGGCGGTGTTGGATGAGGTGGCTCCAGCTCCCGCAGTGATTCCACGGGCGAAGCACCGAGCACAGGTTGATGAGGGACAGACGAGTCGGCAGGCACCTCCGAGACCTCCACGATTTCACCCTGAGGATCGTGGGTTTCAGAGGCGCCAGAGATCGGGTGGGCCCCCGCAGCAGCCCCAGTATCAGCAGTCTCAGTTGCAGTACCCCCGACAGCAACAGTATCGGCATCAGCAACAGGAGCGGTGTGTTATCTGTGGCGGACCCCATCCACCGTCGCAGTGTGACCAGAGGCAGGGACGGTGCTTCCTATGTGGAGAGTTGGGATATTTTCGTACAGCTTGCCCCCGAGCCATTCTGTCAGTGCGGCCTATCGCGACAGCACCCCCCTTGCCTATTCGGGAAGCGGAAGCCCCTCCGATACACTGTCAGACAGAGTGGATCACGACGTCGGGACAGACGGGACGATGATCTTCAGCACCTAGTGGACGGGTTTATGCAGCCCTGGTGGAGGGCACCCCGGCAGCAGATCGTGTCGCCGCAGGTATGATTTTATTTTCGATCAGCTGAGTTGAGCATTTCAGTACCGCTGCATCCTTCTGCATATGTTAGTAGGGCATTTGCATCTTTGCATGGATAAGAGATAGGATTATCACTACATGCATTAGCGGCTAGATTCTTGACGGTATCCTGCGAGCTGAGGAGGATTGCGGTGCATGATTAGTACAGTTGAAACTTGGGACTATACCGGCAGGTGTGATGGTTCAGGGACAGCTCCAAGACTTTGATTGAGCACACGGGTTGGACCGGTTGGTGCTGTATCATACAACGACTGACTATGAAATGAGAGCAGTCACCCTTCCGCGATTTGGACAGGAGGAGTTCATTTTCATAGGTCGCCGAAGTATCCTTCCTGCGATGTTGGCTTCAGCAGCATGGGACAGATGCCGTCTTGGGAGCAGATGTGATGTTTAGGGTTAGAGGTTGTGTCCTTAGAGGTCTCGGTTAGATTGTAGCTTTTGTTTTTGTAGCCACAGCACGAACGGCATCAACACTTCTCTTCCTTTTTTTCGCCTTTGTGCTGGAGTTTACGAATGGGACGAAAACTTCGAAAGGCTGCTCCAGAAATGGAGACAGTGCCCGAACCTGTTCTTGTTTGATTAGGGCGAAGGCACTGGCCTTTCAAAATTTTTGGACTTTTCGCTAATTTCAGCTATTTTCTAAATAGAGGGTTGGGGTTGATGACTTTCCTGCTGGTGGGGCCTTACCTTTCTTGTTAGATTGTGTTGACGTTCCTTGTGTTGTTTTAGTCGGGTTGGTCTTGTTGTTGTGGTGTGTTTTAGTTTCGGGGACGAAACTTACTCTTAGTGGGGGAGGATGTAGTGTCCGCGATCCCCGTGTAGCTTATCCCATGACCCATGATGTAGAACACCTATTGTTTGTGTGTGGTACCCGCAACGCGTCAAATGGACATGTTAGATGGATTAAGTGGGGCTGCGGGATTGAGCCTACCTTCCGGCTATTTTTGTCGGAATTTAAAAAGGGTTTTAGGCTAATCCGAGGTCATTTTTGGATTCAGCGCAAAAAAATGTCGAAAATCGGCTATTTACTTGCCTTTTTCGGAGTCCGAACGCCCAAAAAGGACCCCCGGAAGTTTTTCGGGCATTTTGGTGCATGGGGGAAGCCATGGACCGGCCTGGTGCCACGTAGTAACACCGGATTGGCTGGCGCACGCGGCGCGGTCCACGAAAAGTTGGTGCTGGTGCATGGGCAGACTGCGGGGGACACGTGGTGGCTTCTGACTGGCGGGCTCGCGGTGCGCGATCCACGGGGGCTTGCGGCGTGGTGCATGGACCAGAGCGCGCCACGTGGCAGCCTGCGAGTGGTTGGCTCATGCGCACGCCGTCCACGCGCCAGGGGGAGCAGGCGGGGGCAGTTGGGGTGTCACGCCCCGGGTGTAAACCGGAACCCGGGCTCGCCAACAGATCCGCCATGCACACGGGATTTCCCGCGTACACGAAGCGCTGGTAACCTGCTCAGATATAATATAACAATAAAAGAGCATAATACAGAGCTGAAATAGAAGAACCACATAGTATCTCAGACTGGGACTACAAATAAAGCTGTAATAAGTACAATAATCTCCCATCTCACCAAAATAGTACAACCAGCTGGCGGAAGCCAGACCCCAAATAAAAAGAGAATACCACAGTCTGAGTGAAGGGTACAGCGTCTATCTAGCAGCTCTCAGCCTCACAGGAGATCTATCTATTTGGCGATCCCCTTACCTCGATCCGCTGCCGATGGCCTAGCAGCTCCCGCAGATGACTCTGCAAAATAAAGGGGAGGGAAGAGACAGAAAACAACAATGGGGGGTGAGAACTACCAGATAAACCAGTAGCCTCCCCTAGTGGGTAAAACCTCAACTCTGACGCACCCACTAGGACTACTAGAGGCAAAAGGGAAAAGGGGTAGTGGTAAGACACATAAGATGCTGAAATAGGAAAACTACCCCTACTATGCCGTCAAAACTGTATGCATGCATCAGAAATAGTATCTGTCCAAATAAACCCAATCTAGATACCAGTAACAACTGGTACTGCCTGCTCAGCGGAATCTGCACACAAGGCTCGAAACCACGGGATCGGCCCGCACGGCTCGCATCCCAAAATAAGTATCAGACCGGCACACAAGGCTGGGTCCGAAAAAGAAAGCCTACCTCCGGAGTGGCACTCGAAGGGAGCGACCCACACGAGTAAAGTATCTCTGTCATCAGTATCACAGTATCTCTGTCATCAGTATCACAGTATCTCTGTAGCACATGTCTCACAAGTATCACAATATAGCAGGACTGGATCATGACTATGATCAAAGTGGGAAACTCCGTCCACTACAGAAAACCCAATCCCCAGCTGATGCAAAAATAAACCAGACTCAACCCCAATCTGATGCAAAGATAAACATCTGGTCGACCGCCTACTGTCCGCGGTCACCGCAATACCCCACAAATCCACAATCTAATGCAATCTCGACTACACTATCCCAAACCCTTGCTCATACTCGAGCAACAAGCATCTGGATGCAAAGGACAATAATGAAACATGTACAAATCCCAAGATGATAGTGTAGCAATAAATAGTGGCTAACTAGATGAGCATGCACTTGTATCATTAAAAGTTGTAAAAAGGTGTCAAATATTTATTTTAAAAAATTGATTTACTGAATAAAAGTCATTTGCATGCGAGATTATAGCCTTTGTCCCAATCACAGTGTCCCAATATAAGTCATCATATAATCTGTGGGGTTATATTAAATTTTAGGAGAGTTCGTCCCAGCGGTTCTTATCAATTGTCACATTAGTTCGTCCCAATGGTTCTCATCAATTGTCATATTAGTTTGTCCCAATAGTTCTCATCAATTGTCATATTAGTTTGTCCCAATGGTTCTCATCCATTGTCATATTAGTTTGTCCCAATAGTTCTCATCAATTGTCATATTAGTTTGTCCTGTTAGTTTGTCCTGTTAGTTTGTCCTGTTAGTTTGTCCCAATGGTTCTCATCAATTGTATTTTAGGGGAGTTCTAATAATCCCAGTGAGCTTGTCAAAAATGAGGTAAGCAACAACCGCCCACCTCGAACAGCTCAAACCACACCCCAGGTAGTCTCCTGGTTGTCCACAGTCCTCAAATCCTGCAAATCAGCGCACAGCTGTTCAATATAAGTCCCAAAAAGTACAGCACGAGAAAAGAGGAGTTTTTCACCTCTATAAAGTGCTCAGGAAAATCCAGAAAAATTACGGTTGCGTTCCTCGCGAAGAGTAGATCAAAATCGACTCTTTAAACGCCTCGATCTGATGCTCCTACGCCAAGATAAAAATCGGAGAAGTTGACGCTGTCCAAAAATTTCCACAGCAAAAAGGGGGGTCAAAGAGGCCTCGGGAAACGTGCCAAAAGTGCGAAATGGAGCAAAGTGATCAACACGGAAATCGAAGCCTTACCTCTTAGGAACGCGCTGTCGTTAAAATCGTCCAAAAATTCCTCCTGGTTAGCACACAGGAAATTTCCGACGGAACTGCGACGGGAAATGGGCCTAAAAAGAAAACCGTCGCAGTGCGCCGCGTCGCAGATAACTTACTAACTGTAACTCTAGAAATTCTGGAATTTTGAGGAGAGAGAGAAGAGAGAGAGAGGAACAACTTTTGTATAAGGCACTTTCTCTGTTTCTCTATCTACAGCCCGCAACCCGAGGTAGAATGAGAGGGGGTGAGGGGGATGCTATTTATAATGGGCTGGGGCTCCACACAGGATCGGATCCGAACAGGAAACACCGAAACGGGCCAACCAAAACGCGCCACGTGTCCACAAAACAGGAAACATCGGTGCAAGGGCCAATCAGAATTCGCCACGTGTCCACGTGGTGCACGTGGCCGGTCCGCGCTCCGGGTTTTCCGGATCCTGTCAGCCAATAGGGGAGCGCCACGTGTCACCTTCCCACGTGCTTCAAGAAGCCGGCCCACCAATTGGAGAACGCCACGTGGCACCCCAGAAATTCCGTGCACCCGGTGCACGCCCAACCCATGGACCGCGCACCCCGCGCCTGCCCGCGCCTGCCCGCGCTGCCCGCGCCGCGCGCCGCTGTGCCCTGCCGCGCTCCGCCGCGCTGCGCCGCCGCCCGCCGGTAGCCGCCGCCCGCCGCCGGTCGCCGGAACAGTAATTCCGGCGGCCGGAGTTACTGTTCCGGCGTGAACAGTAACATAGTGCCAAAAAATAAAGTGAATATACCGTTTCGACCGTTTTCGCGCGCTGAGTCCAAATCCGCCGTCCGTTTCGCCAAATTCTCATCCGAAATTTTGCCGAAAGCTCCCGAAAAATCCCATTTGCTCCGATTTTCGTGCCGAGTCTATATTAAATGTCCAATTTCGATTCTACAAGCTCTGTTTCACCGAATAAGCTCCCCACAGTCACTGTTTAATGTTGCACAGTTCCTGCGGGAGTCTGGATCATCACATCCTCCCCCACTAAAAAGAGTTTCGTCCTCGAAACGAGACTAAACAATAATCCTCAGTCCGATGTCTCGAATAAGTAGGGGTGAGCATCCCTCATCTCCGACTCGAGCTCCATGTAGCCTCGCGCTCGTCATGATTGCTCCATTGGATTTTCACATAGGGAAAGGTTCGATTGCGCAATTCTCTCACCTCTCGATCCAGGATTCGCAGTGGGCGCTCCTCATACCGCAAATCCTTGCTGATCTCAAGCGGCGTGAAGTCGATGACGTGCGATGGGTCGAAGACATACTTCCTCAAAGTAGAAACATGAAATACATCATGGACACCAGCAAGCCTCGGAGGAAGTGCAAGTCGGTAGGCAACTGGCCCGATACGCTCTAATATCTCAAAGGGTCCAATGTATCGGGGGCTAAGCTTCCCACGAATGCCGAATCTCCTGATTCCTTTGGACGGCGAGACTTTCAGGAATACATGATCTCCAACCTGAAACTCTAAGTCTCGTCGTCGAATATCGGCATAACTCCTCTGTCGGCTCTGGGCGGTTTTGAAGATGCCGTCGAATCACTCGGACCTTCTCCTCTACCTCTGACAATACATCTGGTCCCAAGGTCCGCCTCTCGCCCACGTCACTCAATAAAGTGGTGATCGACACTTGCGTCCATACAATGCTTCAAACGGAGCCATCTGAATGCTCGCTTGAAGGCTATTGTTGTACGCGAACTCTGCCAAGGATTAGTGTCGAATCCATCCTCCGCCGAAATCCAAGACGCAAGCCCTAAGCATGTCCTCCAGGATTTGTATCGTCCGCTCTGACTGCCCATCAGTCTGCGGATGGAAGGCCGTACTGAACCTGAGTTCAGTCCCCAAGGCCGTCTGCAAACTCCTCCAGAAATGCGAAACAAACCTCGGGTCTCTATCCGAAACAATGGAGGCGGATACTCCATGTAATCTCACAATATCGTCTAGATATAACTGGGCTAGTCGCTCAAGTGGCCACGTAGTCTGCATGGGCAGAAAATGCGCCGACTTGGTAAGTCGATCTACAACTACCCAGATAGCATCGGCTCCTCCTTGTGCCTTCGGTAGTCCGACCACAAAGTCCATTGTAATGTGGTCCCATTTCCACTCGGGAATTGGGAGACTTTGTAACTTGCCGGCTGGCACTCGATGCTCAGCCTTCACCTGTTGGCAAGTTAAACATTGAGCCACAAATCTCCCGATATCCCTTTTCATGCCATTCCACCAAAAGTGTGCCTTGAGGTCTTTATACATCTTAGTCCCACCAGGATGTAGGGTGTAAGGTGTATAATGGGCCTCTCGCAGAATTTGCTCCCTGATCTCCGCATCCACTGGCACGCATGCTCGGTTCCTGTATCTCAGTACTCCCGAGGCATCCACCGTAAAGTCCCTAGACTGATCACTCGGAATTTGATCTCTAATCCTGGTCAAGTGGGGGTCCTCACTCTGTTTCTCCCTGATCCTGTCTAGCAGAGTGGGCTGCAAGACTAACGATGTCAGTCTAGCAGTGACCCCAGGGGACACAACCTCTAACTCGAGTCGTCTCATCTCCTCTAATAGCGGCGCCTGGTCTGTGATTAACATAGACAAACTTTGCACCGCCCTTCTACTCAAGGCGTCAGCGACTACCTTAGCCTTACCTGGGTGGTAGAGAATATCTACATCATAATCCTTTAACAGCTCTAACCACCTACGTTGCCTCAAATTCAACTCCTTCTGCGTGAACAGGTACTTTAGGCTCTTGTGGTCGGTGTAGATTTCACAGTGCTCTTCATAGAGATAATGACGCCAAAGCTTTAGTGCAAACACTACAGCAGCAAGCTCCAAGTCATGGGTAGGGTAATTTTCTCGTAATCTTTGAGTTGCCTTGATGCATATGCAATTACCCTCCCTTCCTGCATCAACACACAACCGAGTCCACTGTGTGATGCATCACTGTAGGTCACATATCCTTTCCCTATAACAGGGAGAGAAAGGATAGGAGCGGTCATCAGTCTAATTTTTAGCTCCTCAAAACTCTTCTAACAATCCTCACTCCAGGTAAACTTCACTCCTTTACACATTAAGCGAGTGAGGGGTGTGGAAAGCTTCGCAAAGCCTTTCACTACGCACCTCAAAGACGGTAGTCGGTCGGGGCCAATCCCGAACTGCCTCAATCTTCGCCGGGTCCACACTCGCGGCGGAAATCACATGGCCTAAGAAGACTACCTCCCGAAGCCAAAACTCGCACTTCGCCAGCTTGGCCTACAACTTCTTCTCTCGCAGAAGTTGCAGCACAATCCTTAAGTGCTCCTCATGCTCCGCATCACTTCGGGAGTAGACCAAGATATCATCGATGAACACCACCACGAACCGGTCTAAGTATGGTCGGAAGATCCGGTTCATCAAATCCATAAATGCGGCAGGGGCATTAGTTAGCCCAAAAGGCATAACTGTAAACTCATAATGCCCGTACCGTGACCGAAATGCCGTTTTCAAAATATCCTCGGCCTTCACCTTCAACTGGTGGTACCCGGATTGCAAATCAATCTTAGAGAAGACACAAGACCCTTGCAGCTGATCAAAAAGATCATCGATGCGCGGCAAAGGGTACTTGTTCTTGATGGTCACTTTATTTAATTCTCTATAGTCCACACATAATCGAAGTGACCCATCTTTCTTCTTTACGAATAACACCGGCGCTCCCCAAGGCGACACACTCGGCCTAACAAAGCCCTTGTCCATCAAATCCTGGAGTTGCGCCTTAAGCTCTCGCAGCTCAGCCGGTGCCATCCGGTAAGGAGCCTTTGAGATTGGCGCAGTTCCTGGAACTACGTCAATCACGAACTCAATTTCCCTATCTGGCGGCATGCTAGTCAGCTCAGGTGGGAAAACATCCGGGAACTCGCGGGCAATAGGGATATCCCCGAGTCCCGGTGCCGCCGTAGGCCCCTCAATAACACTAGCCAAAAAGGCTACACATCCTCGATGGATCATCTGCCTCGCTCGGGAAGTCGAAACCATCGAGGCAAAGAAAGCACTCTGACATCCCCGGTATACTAACATCTCCTGGCCTGGCTCTCTAAAAGTGACAGTCCTTGCGGCACAGTCAAAAGTTGCGAAATACCGAGCCAGCCAGTCCATCCCGAGAATCACATCAAAGTCCCTCAGCTGTCTCGAGACCAACAGGTCTGCTGGCATAATCCAGGACTCGATCTAAATCAGCGGGACTAACAGCACTCCTCCACGTGCAAAGTGTGATCGGGAATCTGAACCTCTCGTGCACGTGGTAAAAGTTCTACCTTTAACCCTATGTGATGATGCAACTGATCTACTAATGAAAGAATGCGGTGCTCGTATAACAAAAAAATACGAATCCAAATGCCGGAAATAGACCATACCTGCTACCACACAGTCAGCTATAGCAGAATCCCTCGCCTGCGCTAAACCATCCTGACCGCTCAACAACGGCTGTCTTTCACCAAAAGGGTGGGGGAACGAAACTTGATCTTCTGAAGGTCTGTCGGTGAAGCTCCCGGTCGTAGCTGGGAAGTGGTAGGACAAACGCCGAACTAGGTGCCACAGTATCCCTGAAGGGCACGTAACTCGTAGTGGCCCAGGCTGTCCACACAGGATAGCAACGTCCCCACCGTTGATCACAAGTACTAGGAAAATGATGACCTCCGCAAAAGATACAACTGCCAGGAACTCGCAATGCCGTGACTGCTGCCGCCGCTGAAATCGCCGCTGCGATCTCTGTTGCCTCGATCGTGCCCTTGGCTGAGATATGATAGGGGTCGAGACTGAAGGCGGTGCTACAAAGGTCGGGAGGGGGCATGTAGCTCGGATATGGCCCAGCTGCACAACAACGAAGCATCGACCCCACCTCAAGTCACAGGGGTGTGCGACAAATGAGGTCCTTCAAGAATCATACATCTGTTCTCTGCGCAAGCTGTGGCCGTCTCTGAGAACTGGCCTGTCTATCAACCTCCGGGGCTGAGCGTTTTCTCTCAAAATGCCGCTCAGGAGCCCTGGCCCTCTCGTCAACCGCCAGGTCACCCCTCTGCGCCAGCAACTACTCCAGGCGTTAGTCCTGACGAAAGCTTCTTGCCACCAAATGGGTCACCAAGGCCCGCAATTCTCCCAGCTCAGCAGATACCGCCTGCTCGGGCTCCTCAGAAGGGGTAGGAATACCCCCGGCGGAAAAACGACGAAGGGGCGACATACTGTCACCAAAAGCCACAAATCAGCAAAATAAAATCCCACACGACCCAATCTAGCGAAAGTCAAAGACATTCCCCTATTTCTGTGACTTTATGTTGTCTGCAGCCAACATAACTGTTCACCAGAAATTGGGTATGTCGATCCCTCTTCCCTTACTGGAAGAGTCGAACTAATAAATCAACGACTTTCGCAAAATGTCACGTCTCTCACGCCCTACTATCCGAGGGTCTGCCAAAAGCCTAGGGTTTCCTA
>CM054938.1:20166893-20286541 GCA_029168755.2 Tillandsia fasciculata | reverse complement strand
CATTCATCACATCAAGAGATAACTACGGGTTTGCAAACGGTGTCCACCCGACACCCAATTTTTCCAAAATGTCTACGCATTCACAATAAGGCGGCTACATGTTTTTTGAAAGGATAAATCCAGAGGTTTTCAAGATTGTGCCCACACGACACTTTGTTTTTGGAAAGCAATTTCGAAACCTTTGTTTAATGTAAAACGGCCGCATAAGAATTCATAACAGTATGTTAAATCCAGAGTGTCAACTAATTAACTAACCAACATCCAATATGATCCACAATCAAGCAAATTAAACTAACAGTTAAACCAGAAAGAGAAAGTGAGATAAACCAAACAAGAGTTCTGTTGTATAGCCTCATACAGCTATGGTCATCTAGACGCTGCCTCACCACCGTCCCGGTTACTACACCTAGTCGGACCTATCACGGAGTGGGTAAAGTCAGTGACAAATAAAGTACATGTTTCAAACAATTAACGATAACTTTAAAACAAACGAAATACACCGGAACCTTTCGCTTTTCCTCGTCATGAGTCCACATCACTTGATTTAATCACATTGTACCTGTCGGGGAGTCGACGATCTCCCCTCGTGAACAATTACTTTACTTACGTGATGCCTTTAACCCCTTCACGGTGCTAGTGCGGCACTTTTAGCTGGTGTGAAGAGGTCCCCACCCGGCACTTTCACTTTTGTGGGGTACACGGGTCATTAAGACCACTTCTCCGGAAAAGCACACCCATGCGGGGGTCAATCCGCCTGTGTACGTGTAAGCATCTAAAAACATGATAGCCGAAACCGGCGTGTCACAATCACCGCGACACTTAGTCGCCACAGTTAATTACAGGAGATATGGTACATATTCATGCGAAAGGTTAAATCAATTGAAATATCTCATCTACTTTATTGAACAGATTGATATACTCTTTACGATGACATATTGCACTTATTGCACTTACTGCACTTATTGCAAGGGTACCCACCTGGTTGCGAAAAGATCAAAGCACTTGGATCTTTAACACACTCCCGCTGCGCACTTAGACCTAAAGAAGTCCCCAAAAATGATAATTAATAAAACGCACTAACACCGCGAAAACGGAAATCCAAAACTAACCCCGCGACGAAAAACCCAAAAACGGTACTCTTACACCACTTGACGGCTCCCCGCGCGCCCTCCCACGCGGAAGTCGTCGCCCGCGGAGTTTGCCCGCGCGGATGCCGCCGCTCGCGGATGCCCCGCGCGGCACGAAATCGCGCGGCGTGCGTTCGCGGGCGGGTGCCCCGCGCGGCTCAAGGCTGCGCGGTGTGTGTGCCCGCGTGCGGCGCCTGCGCGGCGCCCGCCCGCCCGAGGGTGGCGCCCGCGCGGTGGCCGCCCGCCCGCGGGTGCCCCGCGCGGCACGAGGCCGCGCGGTGCGCACCCGCCATGCGGGCCCTAGCGGCGCCGCGCATCTTCCGCCCGCCCGCGCGGTGCCCTAGCGGCACCCGCGCGTCGTTCGCCCGCCCGCGCCGTGCCCTAGATCGCGCGGCGGCGGTGGCGGGGCCGGCGGTGACGTCGGAGACGGAGACGGCAAAGACGACAACGAAAAGATACGAAAACCCCAATAATGCAACGAAACGAAATCTAATTTCGAAAATTTCGACGGGGAAGTTGACCGATCGCACTCCTAATTCCGGTACGTGGTTCGGGGTGATCGGATTCCTCCATCTTCTTCCTCTTTCTTTCTTTCTCCCTCCTCCGGTTAGGGTTCCGCCTTTTTCTTCTCTTTTCTCCCTCGTTCTCTCCGGCTTGGGTTTCTCTTTTTGCGAAAAGTGGGATTTTTCTTTTTCATACGTACAATTAAATCCCACCTTTTAATATCTGTCACCGAATAATTAATTCTTTAATTAATTAATCCCACGGAATAAACCCATATTTTCTCAAAAAGCGTGCAGGATATTTTGCACGGATTCCGATGCACGTTAAGTCACCGCAACTCTAAAAACCCTGTTCCGGGAGATCCCTACGTCGAATTTCAGATCCGATTGCACCGTCGGTCATCATTTTTCAAGCCCTTTTACAGAAAAATACCCGTGCCACAACTCGACCGACTCACAAAAACTCGGTAATTCAAATTCACTATAAGAAGCACTTTATTAACCAGAGGGTAAAAATTACTAGAAAAGTCGTGTCATTACAGAGATGCTGATTCTGCTATTGCTGTTCGAGGCGAGGGAGTCACGAGCTAGATCCCTACCTATCGTTAGAGAGCAGCTGTACCCCCACATTGGTGATTTATAGTACAGTCAGTAGATTAGTTTTATTCTGCTTTTGAGAGATTATTGTATTGTGAGGATCTGACTTGTACTGAGAGCCTGTACACTGATGTATTATTTCGGTTTACCTCCCTTTTGAGTTCTGGGTTATTGTATTTGAGCGTATTGTATGATTATCACTTTATAGGAAATGGATATTATATCATTATTTTCAGTTGTACAGATGGTTGGTTTTGAGTTTTACAGTAGTTTTATTTTACAGCTCTGATATCTATTTAGCTGTAGTAGTTTTTCTTTGCAAGTTGGACGCTTTGCCTATGCGAGGTTTTCGTATAGGCGGCGGATCTGTTGGCAAGCCCGGGTCGCAGTTTCGACCCCAGGGCGTGACAGATAACCATCCTACTAACAAACACTAGTCATGAGAAAATAATAATAATAAAAGGGAGCAAGGTCAGATGTTACCGATTTGCCAAAGTTTTCGACTTCAGATCGGGGTACCCACTTCTACCAGAAGGTCATCCTGAGTACGAAACTCCTCTACGAACTCCTGTAAATCACCCGGACCTACCCAGGGTCCACAAATAGCACATTTCTAATTATACGTTAGCCGACATTTTAGTGGTCCCAACCACTATTCCACAGTTCCCTTTGTTCCAATTTACTGAAACCACCTCTCGATTTCTGAATAGTCGCACCAATCTCTGTACTGATCATAAATATGCCCCGAACAACTATACCGTTGTTCGGAAGGGACAAACTGCCCATCAAGTCTCTAACCGCGACATTCATCTATCTGGAGGTTAAACCACATGTTATACCACCCGTAACAATACTCGTTACCAGAAATCATGAAAAATACTAAATCATACAGCAAAGGGGTTCTAAGGATGTACTCACCTGAATCGGAGATAAACGACCACGCTCGCGACCCCTCTAAGCCTTCAAAACCTTAATCGGACCTAAACAGAGTACAAAATAAAATAATTAATAATTTTACCCCAACTGGCATTTCAGTGGTCCCGACTACTATGCCAAAAATTCCTTCTGTCCAAAAATATCGAAACTGCCTCCGGTGTCCGGATCGTCGAACCGATCGATAAACTGAGCAAAACTATGGCCCGAATAATTTTACCATTGTTTGGATGTGGACAAACAGTCCACCGGATCTCATACCCCGACAACCGGTCACCAGAAAGGTAAAAACACTCTACCAATGCCCCTAACAAAGATCGATAAGAAAAACCAAGCAAAACACAAAATTACTGAAAAAGGGGATTTTATAGGTGTACCGTAAATAACAGACAAACCCCAGTGGTGAAGGAAAAGTCCCGGCTCAAAAACGATACCCTGCTATCCCAAAACAATGAACAGATGAAAAATCCCATGTCAAAAACCCTCCGGTCGCAAAATCGTACCCCCGACGCGACCCAACTGTCGACAAGGCAATGGACGAAAAAATTGAACCCCTACCGTTGCCTTGACGAAGTCCCCGTCGAAAAACGACCAAGCGAAGGATTATCTAACGGAAAACGAAATCAACTCCGTCAACCCACAAACTGCACAAAAACCCTCGGCGGCCGCGGCACCGCAGGTCGCATGCACGAACGGCCGACAGTGCGGCGCGGCCGGGTCGAGCGGCGCGCACAGATGGCCCGAGCGTAAGCATCACCAAGCAGGGCAGCGCGCGACACAAGCGGGGCAACGTCGAGCAGAGCGCCGGGCTGGCAGGGCGCGGCGCATGTGTGAGCAGCACAGCGCGGCGGCCTGGCAGGGCGCGGCTGCGGGTAGCGTGCCCTAACTAAATGCGGGCAGGGCATTAGGCAGTGCGCGGGCGGGGCGTTCGGCAGCGCGCAGGCGGCGCGCTCTGCAGCGCGCGGGCGGGGCGTTTGGCAGCGCGCAGGCGGCACGCTCTGCAGCGCTCGGGCGGCGAGCTCGACAACGCACAGGCAGCGCTCCTCAGCGGCACGTGGGTGGCGCTCCTCGGCAGCGCGCTTGGCCACGCTCGCGTAGCGCGCCCGGCAGCGCTCGCGCGGCGACGCTGCTGGTGGCGCGCCTGTAATGACACGACTTTTCTAGTAATATTTTACCCTCCTACTAATAGAGTATAAGTTAGAAGAAATTAAGTTATCGAGCGCTTTTGAGTTGACTAACACACGGTGCGAATATTTTTCGGTGATAGAGCTCAAAAAACGATGAACGGCGGTGCAATCGGATCTAAAATCCGACTTACGGATCTCCCGGAATGGGGTTTTGAAGGTCGCGGTAACCGTGGGGTGCATCGGAATTCGTGCAAAGATCTGGCACGCTTTTTGAGAAATCCTAGAATTATCTCGTGAAAGTAGATATTTATTGTGAAATAATAAATATCCGAATATTAGAGTTTTTCCTTTTTTACGTACGTATAATAAAAGGAGAAAATAAAATAAAAGAAAATAAATTAATAATAAAAGGATAATTAAACCCCGGTTACCGAAAGGAAAAACCCTAGTTAAAATATCGCCTCCTCAAACCCTTCCCTCTCGTGCGTACCGAAGACCAAAATAATAAAACCCTAGTTCGGAGAAGAGAAAAGAAAGGAAAACCCTAACCGGAGGAGAAAATAAGGAAAGAAGGAGAAAGCGGAGGGACCCGATCACCCCGATTGACGTGCCGGAGGTCGGAGAATGAGACGCCATCATCTACGGGGAGCGAATCCAGATCCCCAATGCCGCAAAGGAACAAGATCGATTCTTTAATCCAAACAGATAGAGGTTAGTGATCGTTACTCCTTTTGTCGAATTAATCAGGGGTTTTTCGTGTTCTTTTAAGGTCAACTTATTCGGTACATTGATCACGGGTTTTCGATTTTAGTTTTTGATCAATGTTTTGTTCTTGTTCTTGATCGGGTTAATCGGTGGTTTTTAATCGGTCTTTTGATCGGGATTCCGGTCGATGTTTTGTAGTTCATCGATCTATGGTTTAGTCGTTAGATTTACCGCGGGTTGTTCGGGGGTTTTTGTGGGTGTTTCGTCGGAGCATGGGGAGGTTAACGGGAGGCCACCGCCACCGTTGTTAAACGGGAGGCCGCCGCCGCCGTTACCATGTTCGCGGGGTCGTCGCCGGAGTCGCGCGGGAGCAAAAACGGAGAAAAAACCGCGAAACGGGAGCGAAAACGTAGAAGAAAACGGCGAACGGGAAGCTACAGTGCACCCCGTACGGGCTTCTCAGCCCGCGGTCCACGGGCCCGGGCGTGCACCCGGCGCACGCCCGCAGCATCGGGAGCGCAGACCCGGTGCACGATTTCGTGTGCCGGCCCGGCCCGCTCAAGCGCGGTGCACGCTACAGTGTGCACCCGGTGCGCGCCGCAGAGCCTTACGGCCGTGAGCCCGGTGCACGCCTCGCCCGTGCACCGGCCCGGCCCAACTTCCCTGGTGCACGCCTCCTGGGTGAGCCGGGTCTGCGCCGCCGCCTCCACCGCGCTGTAAACCCGGTCCACGCCTGCTCTGTACACCACCCGTCAGCCCAAAGTTCGGTAGCTCCGTTTTGGTCCGTTTTTCCACCGTTTTGAGCGTCGTTTTCGCCGATGGGATCACCATTTCCGCAATTTTCTTGGCATGGCTACTTGGGATCTTTTAGGTCACCGTTTTGCCATGTCATGTGCTAGTTTCGCCGACGCTCCGCGCCTTGACGAAATCGTCGGGGTCGCGCCGTCGGGACTTTTTCCTTACCATTTTCGCCGTCGGGGTCTTCTTGGTTTAACCATTGATGTCCTAAGTTGGCTACCGATTGAGAATTGGGTTTTTTTGGATTTTCGTTAACGGTTTTGGGTTCCGATGGAGTTCACGATGAAATAGTCGCGGCCCGGTTGTTGTTAGCCTTTGATGTTACCGGTTTGATCTGAGTTTTCGATTTTACTTGACGGTTTTGACTTGTTGGTTTTTTTGATTGACGTCGCGGTCCTCTAGGCACAGTGATTTCAGTTTTTGTGGGTTTATTGTTACAGTGGTTGGGACCACTGATTTTACCAGATTAGTGTAAGGTGTTAAATTGTGCACTTGGATATTTTAGTAGGCCACGAAGAGTTCTGATTTGCTTAGGAGGGTCGCGGGCGCGGTCAGTTATCTTCATTCCAGGTGGGTACCCTTGCAATAAGTGCAACTAGTGCAATAGATACACCATGTCATCGTAAAAAGTATGTTAATCTGTTTAATAAAGTAGATGAGGTGTTTCAATTGAATTAACCTTTCTCATGATTGTTTTACTAATCTGACTAACGCGGCTGAGGTCGCAACATTATTTTACACTCATATTGCTTACACGCACACCGGCGGCTTGGCCACCGCACAGGGTGTATTTTTTCGGAAAGATGGCACGTTGGCCCGTGTACCCCACGACTAGTGATGATGGGGACCCCTCAAGGGGAGGCGACTGCTACTTGGGCAGTGGAGGGGTTGGAGGCACCAAGAAAATGAGTACGGTATTCTGGGGTTGGTGCCCAGCTTGATTGGGTATTATGGGGTTGGTGCCCAGCTTGATTCGGTATTCTGGGGTTGGTGCCCAGCTTGTTTTGTGGCAGGAATTTAGCGATACATGAGGGAAGAGCGAAAGGTTCCGGTGCATTTATTTTTATTTTAAAGTTATAGCTAATTGTTTGAAACATCTACTTTATTTGTCACTGACTTTACCCACTCCGTGACAGATTTGACTAGGTGTAGTAGTCAGGACGACGGTGAGGCAGCGATTAAAGAACATTAACTGTATGAGGTTTATTCCGTTGTTCTTGCTTGGGTTATCACATCGCCTTTTATCTAAGTTTAAGTTCTCAGCTGCTTGATAGTGGAATATTGTGGATGTTGGATTGAGAGACTGTTTTGTGATGTGATCCTTATAATGATTCTTAATGACTTATATTCGGCATGTTTTATACTGAACAAAAGGGTTTCGAAAATGTTTTCCAAAACCAAGTGTCGTGTGGGCACTGCTTTGTAAACCTCTGGATTTATTCTTTCCAAAAAGATGTAGCCGCCCTTTTGTGAATGTGTAAACGTTTTAAAAAACTGGGTGTCGTGTGGACATCGTTTGTAAAATCGTAGTTATATCTCTTAATGGCATGAATGAAAGTTTGTAATGTGAGTGAATGGAAATACTCTCTCTTGTTCTTTTCATTGTGACTGTGTGGTTAAAGAATCTAGTTGTTGTTGTTGTTATAAATTGTAGTGTTCTGGATTTCCCCGTGCAGCTTTTCCGTTGAATCCACTGTGTAGAACACCTAGTGTTGGTGTGTCTGGAGGGTGCCACAGATGGACCCTGTGTGATATTTTCAGCTGACTTGGCCTTCGGCTGTGTTTGCCGAATTTTAGAAATGGAATTGGGCCAAATAGAGGTTGGATTTGGATTCAGCGCGAAAAAATGCTTGAAAACGGCTGTTTGCTTGTCAAATTTGGAGTCCGGATGACCAAAAAGGGGCTTCCGGAAGTTTCCGGGGGATTCGGGTGCATGGGGGGTGAACCGTGGACCAGCTAGAGCCACGTGGTGGCCCATTATTGGCCGGCTCACGTCGCTCGGTCCACGGGGAGGCGCGGCGGGTGCATGGACCGCGCGGCGGGCCACGTGGCGTGCGCGGAGAGGCTGGCTCACACGGCGCGGCTCAGCGAGTGCGCGCGGATCCGGTGGACCAGGCGTAGGACACGTGTCGGCTGATCATTGGCTGGCTCACCTGGGCGCGGTCCACGGGCGCGCAGGGCGGCGCCTCGGGGCGCGTGCCAGCGCAGCGCCACAGTGCGGCTGGTCGGCCGCACATGGCCTGCACTCAAGTGCGGGCCACGTGTCGACCGGCCAGGGGGCGGGTGCATGCACCGCCCCCAGCGGGCCCCTGCCACGCGGCGGGCGCCCGGTGGCCCCGCACAGCTGTTTGCTGTGCGGGGGACACGTGGCCGCACCGGAGCGTTCCGGGCGGTCGGACGGCCCCCCGTTCGACCCGCTTTGCGGATTCGGGCGCCCGAAAGTGGCGCCCGAATCCGATTTAAAGGGGGTGTTGGGCTGCCTATAAATGGGCTTTGGGGGCCCCTTTTCCTCACTTTCTGAAGGGATTTTCTCAGGGGACCCTTAAGCAAAAATTTTCCTCCACCTGAGACCTACCTCACTGATCTTCCCTGGGATTTTTAGGAGCGCGTTTTTTGAGGTTGGCCATTTTCCGGCGCGGCGCGACGCTTGTTCACCGACGACCCGTTTCGTCCCTTTTCAGTGTTCAGGCTCCCCCGGCTCACCCCGACCTCCGATTCGGGTGATTCTTGCGCTGTTGGACTCTTGACAGGTAGGGCTTCATTTTTGATGTTTTGAGTTGCCCCTGGTTTTCATGTGGATTTTGAGTTTCCCGAGCTTCTTTGTGACCCATTTTTCTTCGCGGAGTTTTGGACAGCACCTGATTGATTTGCCTATAACTTCGCGCTCAGGCAACGGATCGAGGTGATTCAGGTGGCGTTTTTCATCTACATCTTGCAAGGAATCTCCTGGAATTTTCTCAGATTTTTATGAATATTTTTCGAAGGTGAAAATCTCCTTTCTCTGTAGTCTTTTGGTACAGAATTTCTGCACAGTTTTGTTTGGGGTGCCTCCCTTGCCAAATTTGTATCTCAGCGTAGGAAGCTCGGTTTTGGTCGTATAGGGACTCGTTTCGACCAGTTCGTCGCAAGGATCGCGACGGTATTTTTCTTGGAATTTTCTGAGCACCCTTCGCAGGTGAAAATGGGGAAACTTTGGATTGACAGTTTTGGACAGATTTTTCATGATCATTGAAGGCTTAAATTGTGTATTTTCTTTTGGGGAATTTTTCACAGTGTTGAGGTGAGCTTTTGGATCGAGCGGGTTTCGCATTTGGGACAAGGATTTTAGCGCTCGAGGTGGGTACCGTTGTTAACCTCCTACTTGTGATAACCCACTAGGCATATTGGAGCTAGTCCTATGTAATGTTGCTAGTATACTTGTGGAATGAATATAGCATGCTTAATTGGAAGGAATGGAATTGTGATTGACACTTGCATCTTTAGAGGACTAGGTACTAATAAATGATAATTCTTACAAATGCTAAGTTGATTAGAATTCATGGGAATAATTGCTTAAACCTTGGTAATAATCGGCTAACCATATCATGCTTTATGTATAATTGGGAGACTTATGCATGAGTATAAATTAGCTTATGGCACGTTAGTACTTCGGATATTTAAACAAAGGCATACTGTAATTCTTGTAAGAATTGGAAAACTGAAATTATCTTGCTAAGTAAAGGACTTTTGCATGCTTGAACGGTCACTTAGTTAAGCCACCTTTTTCTGCTACACTATCATGCTGGAATTGACTTAGGAGAAACCATGCTTTTTATTCTTTCTCCTGTTGTCTAGTCTTAGGGGATTGTGTGCTCAGGTTAGAGCAGGGACCAGGATAGTGTAGGCAGTTATTGGGATTTGGGACAGGCAGGTTTGAGGCCAGGGTATTTGCGGCAACCGCGAATTTCGGGCGGTTGACCGGATTGTTATTTATGCATCAGATTTGGGGATAGTGGATCGGGACTTCTTTTGTGGAAGGGTTCTTCCCACTTAGTTAGAGTCTTGATTCAGTCCTACTATATCAGGTGACTTATGGTGACTTATTTCGCTCGTGAGGGTCGCTCCCCTCGAGTGCCACTCCGGAGTGTGCGTGCTTGGGACTGTGCCGGTCAGGAGCCGGTCTGTTGCCTTTGGGATGGGACCGTGTCGGTCAGGAACCGGTCTGCACCCCGCAGCTGAGTTGTGAGTTAGTAGGCATAGCAGGCAGTACCGGTGCTCACCGGTGGTTAGTTGGGTTACCCAGGCAGGCATATGTATATTCTGATGTATACAGTTTAGCTATCTTTTTAGCTGGGCATGTAGAGGCGTTTTAGTGGTAGTTTTTATCAGTAGTTTACTCATAGTTTACCACCTTTATTCTTTTCGCCTCTGGTAGTCCTAGTGGGCATGTCTGAGTTGAGGTTTACCCACTAGGGGAGGCTACTGTCTTTATAGTAGTTCTCACCCCCACTCTTTTTCCTTTTCTTTTCCCCCTTTGTTTTGCAGAGTCCTCTGCAGGAGCTGCGGGACCCTCTTCCTAGGACCGAGGTAAGAGAATCGTTGACTAGTTAGCTGCTTCCCCGATACAGAGTTCAGTAGATTTTGATGTACCCCCAGTACACTCTAGACGGTTGTATTTTTCCTTTTATTTTTGGGTCTGGCTTCGGCCAGCTGGATGTATTTTATTTTGTGAGCTGGGAGAGACACTTATATATTTATGAGAGTTCTGTTGTACTTTCCTTTCCAGTATTTGTCTGAGATGTATTAGTTTTAGTTTAGCTCTATTTTTATGCTCTTTTATTATATCTCTATATCTGAGCAGGTTACCAGCGCTTCGTGTACACGGAAAATTCCGTGTGCACGGCGAATCTGTAGACGAGCCCGGGTTCTGGTTTACACCCGGGGCGTGACATAAATATGACGCCGTGCATATACAAAGGAGACTCTGTCCGCTTAAAGAGTGAATTTGTATATGTGGCGGTCTGACACGCACCGGGGGCGAGGTCGATACTTATTTATAAAGAGAAAAAAAAAAAAAAAAAAAAAAAAAAAAAAAAAAAAAAAAAAAAACATACGCTTTTCCGCTTATCCTTAGACCTCCGGGGCGTGACAGTGCCTGGCTGAGCGGTGGCAGCGGGAGCGGCTAGGGCTTCCTACGGCAACGGCGGCGGCTTGGCTAGGGCACCAAGCGACAGCAGCGAATCCATCATTGACGACCGTTAAACGGCTCCGCCTAATGACTCCGCCCATCACCCCTCCGTTCCGACGAAAACAACAAATAGAACCATCGAATGAAAAACTGACGAACGAAACCAACGAATCGAAACCAACAAATCAAAACCAACGAACCAGTTAAGAACTTTTGTATTGGCGTATTTCGTGAAGTGTTTTGAGTCTTGAAGATTGAAGTTGAAGACTGGAAGATCACATACGTCAATCTCAAGAAGAATGGATTCAAAATGTTCAGATACGTTAAACTAAATATTTTTGATGATTTTAATACATTCTTATAGTATAGAAACACTTCGAATATTTTTCATGTGCTAAAAATCAAAAACTGGGCATTTTATATGTTCTGGATCCGGATCAGGCAGATCCAGTCCAAACCCCGAACATAGTTGGGTTCATGCGAAAAACCAGTCCGGATCAACCCCTATCTAGTTCGGACCCTGAACATTGTTTTTGTTAAATCGCATGAATCAATCTGGATCAGACCCATCCAGTCCGGATCCCAAACCTTATTTCTGAAAATTTTCTTGGCTGTGACCACAGTCCGGATTAGATGAAGTCCAGTCTGGACCGCCGTACGGAAAAAATTCTGTTAAGGCAGTTTTTGATTCTTATCTCTTTCCAAAAGGTTTATAACCTATAAATAGACCCTAAGATCATCTTTTAGGGCATTCCAAAAAGGAATCGTAGATAATCCACATATAGAAAAGAAAGGAAAACACATTCTATTTTATATTTCTTTTTCTATATTGATCGATTTGATTCTAGGGTTTTCAAACTCCTTATTTCTCGTAGAATCAAATTGATGAATACTTAAACGATATTTTCTTGTCTTTCTAGGGTTATCTAAGTATTCGATATCATCACCACCAATAAACAAACAACGATTTCCAAAATGAACATCGGCGCGTGGATTCGCGTTGCCTTGTGATTCAAGGTGTTATTGACTTTGTGGATTCGGAGCGAGGCGCGTTCGTGTGATCGACTCGTGCCAAATTGGTGAAGACCGTGGATTCGGTTGGACATCGTGGATTCGACGTTGGACTTCATGGATTCGAAGTTGGACGCAAACCGTGTGATCGAGGCGCGTTGTGGACTGCGAAAAAGATCTACTCGGAGCGTATGGAAAAAGGTTGAGCCGTGTGTTGCGTTATATCACCTTGTACGTGTTCAATCTTAGTGGATTTTTCCGTGTGATCGGTCCCGTGGTTTTTTACTCCTGTGATGGAGTTTCCACGTAAAATCTTGCGTACTTTATTTTATTTTTCGCATTGGGTTATTTTTACGCAAATATTTTTGAGTTTTATTGTTTACACCTATTCACCCCCCCTCTATGTGGTTTTTCCTCTATTTAGATCCTTGGATTCCATAACCCAGAGAACCGAAACCAACGAACGAACTAACCTCACTCCGACGGGGAAGGCTAAACGATTCCGATCTCCGGCGACGGTGGTGTTTCCGGATCCGGTCTCCGGTGATGGCGACGTTTCCAACTTCGGTCTACGATACGCACAACGAGGAAGAAGAAGAAACCCAATCTTTAAGAAAATCTTAAAATATAAGAAATTAAGGTTTTTCTCTTTTTTTTTCTTTTTTTTAAAAAAAAAAGTCTTCTGTGAACGTACGAAAGTCCCAAATTCCTAATACTTATAAGAGATTTCTGACCAACTTTCTCGATAAGTGTACGAAACCTCCAGAACATTCCATAACTACTAGCGCAGATCCCGATGCACCGAGAACCTTAATGGGTACCGAAAATCTTGAAACTTACCTTTTCAGACCCGCTAACTTCAAAACCTCATTCCAGAAGATCTGTAAGTCAGATTTTCAATTCGATCGTACCGCCATTCTCCATTCAACGAGCTCTACAATGCTACGGTACTAACCACACAAAAATCCACACAAACCAAAACCAAGAATTTACCTAAAAACTAGTTTTATTTCATAATTAAGAACAAAAAGAAAGTAATGTTATTACATGATCCGAGCATCTCCAGATGCATCGGTCAGCTCAAGTACACACACTCGAACAGTTACGAAGCCCCGGTACTCTCCACATATTGCGAATGCTAGCGCGTACAAACCACCATTGACATCAACACCTATGGCAAATTAATGCATGACCTCCGTATTTTTCATACAAGTGTGTGGCATCGATACTAAGTATTCCCCTGCAATACAACCAACCATGAATCGATGGTCCAAAAGCCCAAAAGGCTCATGCAAACATTCTTGAAGTACTTGTCATTCTTATAAACTCAATCTTTGTAATAGATCCGGGGTTTGTTGCTTCTAACATTGAGAAATAAGTAGGAATGTCATAATTTGATTGCTCCTAACTACCGTATATAATCTGTAATGCTTTTTTCTGATCCCGTCAAACCTTACTATATGATACGCTAACGTGGAACTCACTCCGAACCAGAGTTTGAATTTTTG
Source organism: Tillandsia fasciculata (assembly GCA_029168755.2). NCBI lineage: Eukaryota > Viridiplantae > Streptophyta > Magnoliopsida > Poales > Bromeliaceae > Tillandsia > Tillandsia fasciculata. The sequence goes on along the minus strand of CM054938.1, from coordinate 20,273,065 downwards.
TAGGACTCATAGCAAGTCTTGACTTCATTATGGCTAGTATATATTGGCATACAAAAGAAGAAGTACAATTTCGATGCGTTGTATTTAAAATAGGAATCATGCATGTATGCAATCCTACATAAGTTCTTACTTTACAATATGAACAACCTTTGGGTCGAGAGGCATGTAATCTTCATGAGCAAGAATTGACCAAACATCTCACAGTGTATCTAATTGTATTTGATTTAACAACTCTAAGTTGCACATTATGTTCAATGTGCCATCGATCCAAAGTATTCACCAAGGACGACTTCTCAGAAATACCTGATTAATTCATGCCTCATCACTTGAAGGATCCTGATCAACGATTTGTTCATTGTATGCATCAACAACGGTTTGATGAATTAATTCATTACCCAGGAGAAAACATTGTCGGTCATCTTCAAATTCTTCGAATTCTACTGGATCCTGCACATCATCGTTGTTGGCATTTGAATTTTCAATCCATTCAACACCTTCATCTTGAATGGCGTATGTGAGAGAATTCAAACCACCATCATGATCAAAATCCATAGATTGTGGAATATCGTTGGTATCATCATCTGTAGAGTCCATATCGGTTTCTCTCATCGTCATTTCTATTTATTTGCTCATAATCACTTTTAATTATATCCTCATTACCATTTGCATTTCTCACTTCTCTATCAATGCATTCTCGAGCACTAGATGATGGACCTTCATATAAATTATGATGAATACTTGATTTACAAAGGTATTTAGGATTGACTATTCGCATCGATTCAGATTTCATATAACTAAATCATATAATCACTTACCACTCATCAAGTCCACCAAATAAAGATGGATCTACAGTAGTATATGATAATGATGTACTCACTGGCACACATGAGACTTTAGACACTCTATAATACTTAAAAGTTCAAATTATTCATTTAGTTGTCAACGATAATATAGCCACCAATATATTGTGGTATATTATCGTTGACAACTAAATTTTCGTCCCAATGGATATAAAAGGGAGCACATTCACCAGACATAATGATCTACTAAAAATAATATTATACAATATTATAATGACCTAGCCCACTAGCAATAATAACTTGTTGGGCTCACACCACAACCCAAAATACTTAAGCCCAGTTATTATTATTAGCGTCCAGATGCTTATATATCCAATTACAATCTCATTCACATCCGATGTGGGATTATTGGGGTGTCACAAATATAACAATAAAGTTATAAAATTGACTATTATGTGAAATCAAAATTTACTGAATTGCGGAGAGCGTCGGCGCGAGCTCTGTGTCGATGGAGGGCTCTGAAAAAAGGTGATAACAGCGAGATAGTGAGAGTGAGACAGAGAAAGTGAGAATGAGATAGGGAGAGAAGAATAGACTGTGTGTATGAGAGAGAAAGGGAGAGAAATTTCTTTCTCAAAGAGATATAGAGAGAGAAATTTGTGTCTTAGAGAGATAGAGGGAGAGAGAGAGTGTGAGCCAGAGAGAGGGGGGGGCCGATTCTGTGGCGGCTGCAGCAACGACGGGGGGACACAGAGAGGCTGAGAGAGAGAGAGAGAGAGAGAGAGAGAGAGAGAGAGAGAGGGAGAGAGACAAAAGACCAAGAGAGAAAGAGAGAGGGGGTCAACTTTGCGACGGCGGCGGCGGGAGAACACGTGCGCGCGCGCAGAGAGAGAGAGAGAGAGAGAGAGAGAGAGAGAGAGAGAGAGAGAGTGTGTGTGTGTGTGAAATGCGGCGACAATGCAACGAGCAGCGGCGACGAGGGCTAGCGACAACGAGAGAGAGAGAGAGAGAGAGAGAGAGAGAGAGAGAGAGAGAGAGAGAGAGAGAGAGAGAGAGAGAGAGCTATAGTGATAAGAATAGGGAAAGAAGAAAAAGGCAAGGCTCGGGAGTGTATAGCGTTTTGAGCACAGTGAACTTTTCACCATGTTCAACTAACCTCCATCCTGACAGCCCAGCCAGCCCGCCTGACGCTCACGTGACGCACGCGTGGTAGGCATAGAGTTATTTTTACAAATTAAAATTTCACAGAACCATTTTTGAAAAAAAAAAAAAATCAAGAAACTAAATGCAAAAAAAATGCTGCAAAAGAAATAATTTGCATACAAATTTCTCATGCATATAAAAAAATAATATTCACAAAAATCTTCATCACAGAAGAATTCAAATAATCATTTAAAGTCAAAAAATTTGGTTTAAACTAATACTCTGATAATAATGAAAGATTAGTCTTTATCAATATCTCAATCGCAATTCATAAATCATAATAAAGTAGGATCAAACAAAACTCACTCCAACTAATCAAGTGCAAAATCACAAAATTAAAATTACAATAAATTTCCACAACCCAAATATCAAATCTTCCAAGAATAAGGAGTATAGTTTTTTTAGAATTTGCAAATCTTCTTCATCTACAGAGTGGTAGAGCTTTATTATTATTTTTTCTTTTGGTTCCTCTTTATCTCTCAGTTTTGGTAACTACACGCAGTGTAGGGTGATTTCTTAACCAACCAAGAAACCACCGATTAACTTAATGGGTCGGATCGGATTTGCCCGTCATGGGCGACCAAAAACCCAATTTAAAAACCAACACAAACAGTTTGTCTCAAGGACACATCTATTTCATTCATCCAATTAATTTACTCCATAGTATATAGCAACGCTTTCTCAAACTAACGCTAAACAAATCACACTTCAGGAGTCAACAGCGGCTTGTTTGTCACGTGTGCCTCTAGGTTTCCAAGAACCAGGTCTGCCATTGCTTTGCGGGTCTCCCATGTCGCAGTTCCCACATGCGGCACAAGAACAACGTTTCCCAAACCAAACAGCTCCTCCGGCACGTACGGCTCATTCTCAAACACGTCTAGACCAGCACCCCCTAGTCGCCCCTCAACTAGGGCAGCAATGAGCTCAGACTCGTCTACGTGCGGCCCGCGACCGATGTTTATGAGCAACCCATTCGGGCCTAGGGCGTCAATGGCCTGGCGGTTGATGATGTGACGGGTCTCCTCCGTCAGTGGGCACGCAACCACCAGCACGTCGCAGTTTGATGCCAGGTCAATAACACTTGGGTAGTATTTGTAGTTTGGGTACGGTTTTTCTGATCTCGAGTAGTAGCTGATGGGACAGTCAAATGCTTCAGCACGCTTGGCAATGGCTAAGCCAATCCTGCCGAGCCCAAGAATGCCAACTCTTTTGCCACTGAACTGCAGAGACATAACAGCAAATACAGAGTCAAGAGCATTTTAACTCAAATTTATCAATTACCTCATTGAATTAAAAACAATTTGTCAATAAGTTCATTCACAACTGCATTTACAACAACAAATCTAACAGCAGCTGTCGAGAAAGTAAGTTTTCACATACATTACAAGATTTAGACTTATCTATATAAGCACGTACAATGCAGAAAAGTAACCGAGGTCAAAAACCAAGCAAGGACAGGCACGACATAGATGTTCCAAATCCTGATCTTCCGAAAACTAAAAAAGAAAAATGTAAAATAGAGCGTTTTTGGTGGTATGCAACCTGGCTTTAAAGCAAAGAGGCAGAACGACGACATAAATTGAGCAGCTGGGCAAAAGAAAGGTGTGTCTGGGCCGGTTTGGCCATGCAATGCCATCTGTGTGGCTTTTTGAGAAAGCTCCGCTCAGGGAGCTTTCTCAAAATGGGCCTTTTGTGTGGTAGCACGCGGCGTACGCCCGTGTGGCCAGACAGGCACTGTGTCTCACATTGTTGTTTGTCACCTATAGTATTCCAAAAACAAAAAAAGTAAAAAAAAATCTGATAAAAAGGAAAGTCTCATTTAAGAGTGCTATTTTATGGGCAACAGGATTGACTCATTCAAAGATAGCAACAAGAATTTAGCATAATGTAACTGCCACAAGTTAGGATGGTTGAATGAGGGTACAATAATTTAGTCATGCAATAACACTTAAAATAGGAGATATTCATATATCTGTATGGCAATTTGTCAAGGTACTGACATAACTGGCTCAAAATTTTAGGATTATTCCTAAACATATTATAAGCATACAATTTTTATATACTTTATAAGTCTCTAAGCAGGCTATGAAGCATTCAAGAGTTAGAAAAGCGGTCAATAGATAGTAGGCACTATATCTTGTTTAACTTCACCGAAATTAGAAATCTAGGATTCAGTAAATCTAGAATGAAATATCAATAGATATTGCCCCACACTCGCATGATTGGCGGTTGATCATTCTCCTTCAGTTGTTCCACTGAGGTACTTTAAAATCCATGGACGGTGATGGATTAAGTTTGGTCCTGATAAGCAACTTCATTCAACTTCATCACGTAAATGAATATATCTTTGACTTTGACCTTAGGAGCTTTCAAGCTGATACCATTGTGATGCAACTTTTAGTGCGCAGGATATGTAGGGCTTGTGAGTGCAGGTAAGCTGAAATAGGTGTCATAAATTTTTGGTCATTATTGTTAGGGATAAGATCATACAGGAATAAGAAACTACATAGAACGAGGATGATGCTATATTAGTGCTCTCTTGAGACCATTAAATGTCTCTAAACATATTTTAGCCACCAAGACGATTATTTGTAAAATCTTATTAGTCCGGCTATAATGCTTTTAAAAGCATCAAGTACCAGTGCTTGTAAGTTTTTCACTGTTAGATCTATCCCTTTAACCAATTTCACCCCTTAGATCATATTATTACACCAACTACCCACTAAACCCTAGGGCCATGTTTGGTTGGAGGGCTAAAAAGGGAATAAGAAATTTATTTCTCTTCTTCCAAACAGTACTAAAATTTGCTATTCTCCTCTCAACGGGTTCTTCCGAAATAACCTGTTAAGAAAGAAGAATAGTAATTCCACCAATAAGGTGGAACAAGCTATTCTTTATCATATTTCTCTACTAATTAAATTATAAATAATTATAAAATATTATTAATTAATACAATTATTTTTTAATAATTAACTAATTAATTAATTGACTTACTAAATTAATAAATATTTAAATAGTTTAATTTATTATTTATAATTAAGTAGCTAATTAAATAATTAACTATTTGATATGCTTATTCAATCATTAACTAATATTTATATTATTTAAATAATTAATATTTTAATTTATCTGATTAATGTATTCACTAAAATTTTTGGTTAAATAATTAATTAATAGTAATATATTGACTTTTTTTTTATAGTTATTCACTAATTAATGTCACATAGTATTTTTAATTAATTAATTTATTAACTTGTTAAATGTTATTTTATTAATATTTAGAAGCTTATTATTTAGATAAATTATTTTTGTTTCCAATCAAAATTACTTTTATTCCTATTATTCCAACCCAATCATCCAAACGTAATTTTTCTTATTCCTCAGATTATCTCGATTCTCATCCAAACACAGGTCTAACTCCTGCTTTTTCTAGAAATTATACCTATTCCAAGAACAAACAAAAATAACTTGTTCTCGAACCAAACGATACCTAGGGTACCACTATTAACCTAACCCTACAAGCACCAATGAATTGTGCTTTTAAAAACATAGAACCTCAATTCAAATCTTATTATATTACAACATTAACTAGGATTCTCTCTCATTAAATGTGTTCATTCTAAATCATTAAATAAACACATCTTCAATGTAAAGTCAAATTTAGCCAAATTAGTGAGTACTTAGCCTAGCTTTTGAATAGTAATTTTGAGTCTAAAAGTGATTTTTGGTTAAATATACCGTTTGGCAATCTCGTTTCAAAAATCTAATTCTGATTTTAGAATCAATTTTTTGATTTATAATACCCAAAATCAAAAGCAGTTAAAACTTGCTTCTTAAATTTCGATTCTTATTCAGAACACAAATTTTAAATTTTTATTTTTATTTTAGATTTAAATTTAAAATTTGAATTCAAATATAAATTTAAATTTTCAATTTGAATTTTCAATTTTCAAAATTTAAATTTCAAATTTCAAATTTCAAATCTCAAACTTTAAATTTAAAATTTCAAAATTTTAAATTTCAAATCTAAAATTTTAAATTTAAATTTTTAAATTTAAGATAAATTTAAATTAAAAAAATTTCAAATTTCAAAATTTAAAGTTTAAAATTTAAAATTTTCAATTTAAAAAATTTCAAATTTCAAATTTAAATTTTAAATTTAAATTTAAATTTAAATTTAAAACATTTAAAATTTAAAATTTAAAAAGTTAAATTTAAGCCGAATCCACCCCGGATGAGCCGAATGCATCAGGCGAGGACAGAGCGTCATTTCGACTCCCAGCCGGGCAATATTGGTTCCTAAAGTCAATGAGTCCTATAGTTGATGGGATAGGGCTGACACGGCGGCGGTATTTATGAGTATGGGCGGGGCGAGTGTCATTTACACCTGGATTTTCCGCACCGTAATTCGCCACTTGGTCAGCACCGAGCGGTCACATCTGTCCCCTGGCTGCCGGCTGGATTCCCCTATTTATAGCAAAGAAAACAAATCTATCCAGAGGGAACCCTGTATTTTCTGTGAGAGATCTATTCAAGCCGAGAGGGAGAAAGAGAGCCTGAAGACTTCTACATGTCGAGCCAACCGAAAAGGAGATTCTTGACAGACTCAGCAGCCCATCGCCACATTTCTCTGGACGTTTCAGCTTGCGATAGGGGATATCGCCAAGCAAGAATGATCTCCTACCTTGTCTACTGTTTGTATTTGGTTTAGTTGTTTACTAGATTCTTTCTAACCTTAAGAGGTTGTTGGGTTTGTGGGGAGTTGTTTTGAGCCCCTGAACTTCATGTTCTGTCCTAATAAATCAGGCAACCTTAGTGTCGGTGTGTTTTTCTTGTGGATCTCATGATAGAACTGAGTTGGAGAACCGTGGGGTTCTGGATGAGTGTGAGAGTGTGGTTTTAGTTTCTATCTTAGGTATAGCCTAAGAAGAGCGTAGAAGTTAAACTCTAGTATTGGTGAGCCAGGTAGTGGGCCTTCGGGCTATTGTGGCGTGAGAGCGCTTGACTTAGGAGTAGGTCAATACTTTCGGCTCCTCTGGAAATGAGTTTACAGAGGTAACGATAGGTGTGGCGACGGCAATAGAAACCCGACCTCCCATTCAGAGGATGACATGAGTATGTCCCGATTCTCCAGGTACCCCACAGTTTGTGGTGAAATACCAACTAAGGGTGACGTGGGTAGTGTCCCGGCCCTCCTGGCGGCAAAATTGTTTAACCAAGTGGTGGGGAGTGCGAGTTCATTCGACGCCCCACTTGGCACCCAAAACCAATCTGGGGAGCATACAGACAACCGACTTCGGCCAGATGAATGTATGAGTTGCCGATGGAAGTACAATTCGATGATTCGACCTCCACTTGGGTTCGTACAAGTCAACCGATTTTGGGAAAGGTGTGATTCCCTTCGGCTTTTGCATTGGTGAGATGCACTTGGCAGATCTGAGCCGAGATCCGTGGTAGGTGCTTGGTTGGGTTCGGTTGTGGGTGAGGCATCTGGGGTATTTCTTAACCTTCTCTTACGTGGTTACTGTGTACTACTTTCTAGCTTTTATTGTTGATGCCTCATATAGACCAAGTGTAGAACATTCTTTCTCGATGGTTGAACCCACTGAGAATTTTAATTAGTTCTCACTCCCTGTGGTTTACTCCTTTTCAGATGTCAAGTCGGTTGGTGAGGCGCGGGACCGCAGCAAAAATGTGGTCGAGTAGCGAGCAAGAAGTCTAGACGGCAGTCAGTAAAGGTTTTGTTTTTCGATTGTTGTGGCCGAGAGCTCGATTGTCTGTAACCTTTGTAACTGAACAATTGGATTTGAATAAAAGTTCTCTTCTTTTGATTTTGTGTTTCACTTGCGCTCTGATATTACGGACCCAATTGCTTCCAACCGAGGCAGTCAGGTGTGGTTAACCGATCCGTTCGGGTCAAGCGAGGCCGACCTGTTCGGCGGTGAGGTCTGTGCGCGCATCCAAACCGATTCTCTTGGCGGTACCGAGGCGTGACAGACTTCTTGAATGGTATCAAAACCTGGGTGTAACGACCCGTCCCACTAGCAATAATAACTCGTTGGGCCCAAACCACCGGCCCAAAATGCTTAAGCTCAGTTATTATTACTCGTGTCCATGGTCTCTTATAAATCCAATCACAACCCGATTTCCATCCAATATGGGACTATTGGGGTGTCACACTAGGTTAGAGACCTAAGTGGTTAGTGTAGACTGTTGGAGCCATAAGAAGACCTAAGTAGGATATGAGCATGAGTGGCACGTGATTTTTGGCGAAAGCAAGAGAATGGGTTGGTAATGTTCCCACCTGAGATGTTGGAAGCCTATCAAGGGATTCGAGCTTTCACACTCCGGGCGATTACGTTGGCGGTCGACAATGTAATGCTAGAGTTGAAAGGGAGTGTCCCTCAAGAGCTTACACTTAATTGGGTTGTGGTTGGTTGATTTATTTTGGAGCCAAGTCGCAAGCATCGACTGTTGTTACTAACATTGGTGTATGCAGTGAGCATGGCACCCCAAGGACGACCACGAAAGAACCACCCAACGGCTCAGGCTAAGCCGAGTGACATGCACGAGCTGCGGGATCAAGTGGCTGCGCTTCTCAATGTGGTCTAACAGCAGACGAAGACATCCCGACGACAAGAAAAAGCCCTGCGACGGTAGGGGGAGCAAATTCGAAGGCTCCACGATACGTTCCTACCGCAGACTGGAGCCGCACGACCGACTTGAGGACCCACGGGACCACTTCCATAGGGGCTACCCGAGAGGCACCCCGAGGGACGAGGTCCGAGGCTTCGGCAACTCAATGTAAAGCTCAAAGGGCAGAACAGGACCGGGCAATGGAGTCTTGCCAACTTCCAGAAATTCAACTCGCCTGTATTCAGTGGCGAAGGCGGGGACCGAATGGTCGTCGAGTCACGAGTTCGACTTAATAGAGCAGTGTTTGAAAACCTTTAGATTTCGGATCGGGATCAGGTCTCTCTGGCCCTTCCTTTCCTAGATAAGATGGCTCGTCAGTAATGGAAGGCCGAGAAGAGCAAGTGTGACCGAGCGGCCTTAGCCCTTCTAACCTGGGATGTTGTTCGCAACCTACTTCCCCAGCAGTGCCAAACAGTAGATGGAGGAGACTTTCCAAGAATCAGCAACAAGGGAACCGCACGGTGCAAGAATACGAACAGTAGTTTTCCCGCATCATGTGTTGCCTTCGATTGTTCGAAGCGAGGCGTATAAGACCTGCTGTTTCGAGTGAGGCCTCCGCCCGAGCTTCTTCAAGATTCAGCCACTCAATATTCAGAACTTTCGAGAGATCGTGGATTGCGCGCGGCTAGTCAAGCAGGGGGAGATGGTCATGCGCCAGGACCGCGAGATGTTTGAGTGAGGGAAGGAGAAGGAGAAACGGCGACAACCGAGTAAAGGTCAGTCGAGTGGCAAGCGACCTCCTCAGTTTTCGCGCTCGTAGTTCGAATCTGGAGGATCCTACCATTCTCAGTCCTCAGAGCGGTATGTGATCTGTGGTGGGGGCCACCGAGCGTACTACTGTGACAAGCACGAGGGCCGGTATTTTAAATGTAGCCGGCCGGGCCACATGCTAGCCGATTGTCATCAAGGAGCTCTACCAGCACCATCGTTGGCTTCTGTTCCTACGACACTTAGGCAATATTCAGGTTGGTCCCCTGCGGCTTCGTTGGCTGGGCGACCCGCGACATCAAGACAACCGGAGGACTCGCGACAAGCACTGAGTGGATAGGTATTCGCCACTCAGGTGGAAGAGGAAGAACACGCAACAACCAATGTGGTGGCAGGTATTATTTGATTACATAGTATTAGATGTAAAACTTTGTTTGACACGAGAGCATCCGCATTCCTTCATAAGTAGTGTTTACTTCGACCCATAGGATTAGTATAGTGAAAAAAGGTGATTTTGAAAAAGGACAAGTCCCCGACCATGACTCCTTACATCACCGAGCTCTGCAATGCCTACCCGGTACAGATCGGCAATTGAATCATGCAAATGGATCTTCTAGTATTGAAGTGATTAGAGGGATTTGACATTGTGTTGGGGATGGATTGGCTCACTCGGTACTATGTTACAATCGAGTGCGAGAGCCGAACCATCGTCTTTCAGGAGCCGGGACGGAAGGAGTTTGTCTACCGAGGACAGAGGAGTACACTCTTCGCCATAACGGTATCTTCGACCCGAGCCAGAAAATTAATTTTCGGCGGGGTTACGATTTACTTAGCCACGGTGGATTAGAGCGAGCGGAATTTCCGATACTCAGGTTGGTCCCCTGCGGCTATGTTGGCTGGGCGACCCGCGACATCGAGACAACCAGAGGACTCACGACAAGCACCGAGTGGACGGGTATTCGCCACTCAGGTGGAAGAGGAAGAACACGCAACAGCCAATGTGGTGTCAGGTATTATTCGATTACATGGTATTAGATATAAAACTTTGTTTGACACGAGAGCATCGCATTCCTTCATAAGTAGTGTTTACTTCGACCCATAGGGTTAGTATAGTAAAAACAGGTGATTTTGAAAAAGGACAAGTCCCTGACCATGCCTCCTACATCACCGAGCTCTGCCTTGCCTGCCCGGTACAGATCGGCAATTGAATCATGCAAATGGATCTTTTAGTATTGAAGTGATTGGAGGGATTTGACATTGTGTTGGGGATGGATTGGCTCACTCGGTACTATGTTACAATCGAGTGCGAGAGCCGAACCATCGTCTTTCAGGAGCTGGGACGGAAGGAGTTTGTCTACAGAGGACAGAGGAGTACACTCTTCGCCATAACGATCTCTTCGACCCGAGCCATAAAATTGATTTTCGGCGGGGTTACGATTTACTTAGCCACGGTGGTATTAGAGCGAGTGGAATTTCCGATACTCAGGTTGGTCCCCTGCGGCTTCGTTGGCCGGGCGACCCGCGACATCGAGACAACCAGAGGACTCACGACAAGCACCGAGTGGACGGGTATTCGCCACTCAGGTGGAAGAGGAAGAACACGCAACAGCCAATGTGGTGGCAGGTATTATTCGATTACATGGTATTAGATATAAAACTTTGTTTGACACGAGAGCATCGCATTCCTTCATAAGTAGTGTTTACTTCGACCCATAGGGTTAGTGTAGTAAAAACAGGTGATTTTAAAAAGGGGCAAGTCCCTGACCATGCCTCCTACATCACCGAGCTATGCCCTGCCTGCCCGGTACAGATCAGCAATTGAATCATGCAAATGGATCTTTTAGTATTGAAGTGATTGGAGGGATTTGACATTGCGTTGGGGATGGATTGGCTCACTTGGTACTATGCTACAATCGAGTGCGAGAGCCGAACCATTGTCTTTCGGGAGCCGGGACAAAAGGAGTTTGTCTACCGAGGACAGAGTACACTCTTCGCCATAACGGTCTCTTCGACCCGAGTCAGAAAATTGATTTTCGGCGGGTTTATGACTTACTTAGCCACGGTGGTATTGGAGCAAGCGGAATTTCCAATACTCGAGAATATTCCTATAGTCCGAGAGTAATGTTTTCCCGAAAGAGTTACCAGGAATGCCACCGAACTGAGAGAACAAGTTCGTGATCGATGTGACTCCTAGAACGGTGCCAACTTTAAGGCGCCCTACGGAATGACACCAGTGAAATTGAAGGAGCTCAAGGCCCAGTTGCAGGATTTGATGGACAAGGGCTTCATCAGGCCAAGTGCCTCCCCCTGGAGAGACCCGATTTTATTTGTGAAGAAGGATGGATCTCTTCAGTTGTGCGTGGACTACCAAGCTCAACAAAGTTACTGTGAATAACAAGTACCCACTGCCCTGAATCGAGAATTTATTTGACCTGTTACAAGGGTCCAAGTAATTTCCGAAGATCGACTTGCAATCAAGATATCATCAGTTGAGGATTAAGCCGGAGGATGTGCACAAAACGGCTCTCAGATCTCGGTATGGTCATTATGAGTTTACTGTAATGTCATTAGGGCTTACTAACGCCTTAACTGCATTCATGGATCTCATGAACTAAGTCTTTCAGCCGTTCCTTGACCGATTCATGGTAGTCATCATCGACGATATTCTGGTCTATACTCCCGAAGTGAAGAAGAACACGAGGAGCACCGGGGGCAAATCCTGCAAGTGTTGCGAGAGCGGAAATTGTTCGCGAAGGCGAAGAAGTGCGAGTTTTGGCTCTGAGAAGTTGCATTCTTGGTTAATGTGATTTCTGAAGGAGGGGTCTCGATTGATCCTAAGGAGGTTGAGGCGATCAAGGATTGGCCCCAGCCGACGAATGTGACCGAGGTGCTAAGTTTCGTTGGACTAGCCGGGTATTATAGACGGTTCGTGGAAGGATTTTCAAAAATTATCCTTCCACTTACGCGCCTTACCTGCAAGGGAGCCAAGTTTATTTGGAGCGAAGAGTGCGACCGAAGCTTTCGGCTCTTGAAGGAGAGATTGACATCGGCTCCTATCCTTGCCCTACCCACAATAGGTAAAGGATATGTGGTGTACAGTTATGCTTCGAGAAGTGTTCTCGGGTGTTTTTTTATGCAAGGGGATAGGGTCATTGCCTATGCCTCTTGGTAACTGAAAAGTTATGAGAATAATTATCCCACCCATGACCTGGAGTTCCGAGGCGATGTTCGCCTTTCTGGCGGCACTATCTCTATGGCGAACACTGCAAGATTTGCACGGACCACAAGAGCCTGAAATATCTATTAAGCCAGAAGGAGTTGAACTTGAGGCAACGTCGGTGGTTGGAACTATTGAAAGACAACGACATTACAATCTAATATCACCCAGAAAAGGCGAATGTAGCGGCGGACGCCTTAAGCCGAAGATTCACAAAAAACCTTGCAATGATGATAACCGATCGGGCACCATCGCAAGAGGAGATGAGGTGATTTGGCTTTGAGGTTGTAGCATTCGGCACTCCAGCGAGGCTCCTAAGTATCAGAGTACAACCGACCTTGTTGGAAAGGATAAAAAAAAAAAACAAGGCTAGGATAAGAAACTCCAGAAGATTCGAGCCGATATTGAGAGCGGCCGAGCCAAAGTGTTAAGCTCGAGTTCAGATGGGATCCTGAGGTTCTGAAGTCGGGTGTGCGTGCCAAATAACCCATGAGTTCGGAGGAAGATTTTGAGAGAAGCTCACCAGTCCGCCTATACCATCCATCCGGGCGGTACAAAAATGTACAAGAATTAGAAAATGTATTTCTGGTGGCCAGGTACGAAGGGAGACGTCGGGCGTTTTGTGGCTCAATGCTTGACATGCCAGCAAGTAAAAGCGGAGCACCGACTCCCAGCAAACAAGCTGTAGCAACTACCGATACCACAGTGGAAGTGGGAGAATATCGCCATGGACTTTGTTGTGGGTTTGCCTCGATCCCAGGCAGGCCACGAAGCGATTTGGGTAATAGTGGATAGTCTGACGAAATCGGCTCATTTTCTGCTGATCTACACTAGGTCGCTAGATAAGTTGGCGCGGGTCTACATCAACAAGGTGGTGCGCCTTTATGTTGTACCGATCTCTATTGTTTCGAACCGAGATCCTCGGTTCATATCTCAGTTTTGGAAAAGCCTTCACGAGGCCCCAGGGCCGCGCCTTGACTTCAGCACGGCATATCACCCGCAAAGTGACGAGCAATCGAAGAGAACCAACCAAATTCTCGAAGACATGCTTCGAGCGTGTGTCCTCGACTTTGGAGTCGGGTGGCAGCAATACGAGCCGATGGCAGAGTTCGCCTACAACAATAGTTACCGGGTGAGTATTGGGATGGCACCCTTTGAAGCGTTGTATGGTAGGAAGTGTCGTTCCTCCTTACATTGGGACGAGGTTGTAGAGAGGATTGCTTTGGGCCCCGACATTGTACAAGAGGACAAAGAAAAAGTAAGGATCGCGCATCAAAGGTTGCTGACCGCAGAGCCGACAGAAGAGCTACTCCAACAAACGACGACGAGACCTAACTTTCAGCGTGGGAGATCATGTGCTGTTAAAGATTTCGCCAACCCGAGGGGTGAAGCAATTTGGAATGCGGGGGAAGCTGAGTCCCACTACATCGAGCCCTTTAAGGTATTGGAGCGAATTGGCCCTATAACTTATCAAGTCGTCTTACCACCAAGCTTGGCAGGAGTACATGATGTGTTCCATGTGTCGTTACTCCTTAAGTATGTACTCGACCAAACTCACATTTTGAATAGCCCACCCTTAGGTTTGCATGAGGATTTGAGCTACGAGGATATCCGATTGAGATTCTCGAAAAGGTTGAGGAACCGATCCATTCCTTATGTAAAGGTCTTGTGGGCTCAGCACGATAAGCGGGAAGCAACTTGGGAGCTCGAGAGCTCTATGCGGGAGCTCTATCTTCAATTGTCTGCTGAGCCGGGCAGAAACGACTGAGCAGTTTCGGAAACGAAACTTTTTTTAAGAAGGGGTGAATGCATAAGGCGAGAAAAAGGCACCATTTCAGCTCCCAACCGGGCGAAATCGGTTCCTAAAGTCAATGAGTCCTGTAGTTGATGGGACAAGGCTGACACGAAAGTGGTATTTATGTGTGGGCGAGGCGGCGTGCCGTGTACACCTGGATCTGCCGCGTTGCAATTCGCCGCCTAGTCAGCACCAAGCGGTTGCATCTGTCCCCTGGCTGCTGGCTGGATTCCCCTATTAATAGCAAAGGAAACAAGTCTACCCAAAGGGAAGCCTGTATTTTCTGTGAGAGATCCGTTTAAGCCGAGAGGAAGAGAGCGAGCCTGAAGACTTCTTCAAGTTGAGTCAACCGAAAAGAAAATTCTTGGCAGACTCAGCAGCCAATCGCCACCTTTCTCCGAACGTTTCAGATTGAGATAGGGAATATCACCAAGCAGGGGCGATCTCTTAACCTTGTCTACTGTTTGTGTTTGATTGAGCTGTTTACTAGCTTCTTTCTAACCTTAGAGGTTGTTGGGTTTGTTGGGAATTGTTTTGAGCCCCTGAACTTGAGGTTCTGGCCTAATAGATCAGGCAACCTTGGTGTCTGCGTGTTTTGCTTGTGGACATCAGAATAGAACCGAGTGGGTTGGGGAACCATAGGGTTCTGGATGAGTGTGAGAGTGTGGTTTTAGTTTCTGTCTTAGGCATAGCCTAAGAAGAGCGTACAGATTAAACTCTAATATTGGTGAGCAGGATTGTGGTCCTTCGGGCTATTGTGGCGTGAGAGCGCTTGACTTAGTAGTAGGTCGATGCTTTCGGCTCCTTTGGAAACAGGTGTACAGAGCTAGCGATGGGTATGGTGACGGCGGTAGAATCCCGACCTCCTATTCGGTGTTGTGGGTATGTTGTGGAGACCCGAATACCAGTTGACGTTTTGGCCATGTGGTCAGCAGCGTGTTGACACCTTTTTCGAGTGTTGAGTACGTTTGCGCGCTAAACGGATGCGAGAAACGGTCAGCGCGATTTTCTGATCAAAAACACTATTTTTGTGTTTTTTTGTGGATTCGGGCGCCCAATCCTAAGATTTGGGCGCCCGAATGATCAGGGCCTATGGGCCGTTGACCCCGAGTCAAGGTGGACACGTGGCGCGCAGGGATTCGGCCAGCGTGGCAGACGTGTGACGCACGCGGCGTGATCGGAGCACGCCACCTCACCACGGGGACGCTTGGCGTGCACCGCCTCAACTGGGGACACGTGGCACACAGGGAGCGACGCGATGGGGTTTCGGGAGCTCCTCGAATGGCACCACATGGCGAGTGGTTTCCGAGCGCAGGATGCCTAGTGAATCCGGGCGCCCGAAACTTGGGATTTGGCCTGAGGCTCTGTGATTTTATTTTGGATCCGTGGGAGCTCTTTCTTCCACCTTTTGGGCTATAAATATACTCCTTGCAACCAAAGATGAGCCCTCTACCTTCTCACACCATTGTTGTCTGATTTTGGATAGATTAGAGAGCTTTTTCATCTTCTTTCCTCCATTAGCAAGCTCAAAGTTTCCTGCAAATGTTGGCAGCACTATCGACGTTTCTTCCTCGACTTGCGATGAGCTCTAGGAATGAAGTTTTGATCTGAAATTTGGAGGGGAGCTTCTCCTTTGGCAGATCTTGAAACTTCATATTGGTGGCAGCCCTTCATTCCAGTTTTTGAAGAGGTATTTTACGCCTTCTTTGAAGCCCTTATGCACAGTTTGGAATTCCGGACAGCGATGAATGTTTATGAGATTTCCTTATCTTTTGCTTATGGATTTAAATATGAAAGGCTTGGGACTGTTCTAGACTCCAAGAAGAACAAGTGAGCACCTTGTTTCAGAATTTTTTAAGGTAATTTGTACATGTTATCTGTTATCTTTGTGGCTCAATGTATAGGAATACTGCATGCAGATTTTATGAACTCTATATATTGTTACAACTTTGGGGAGCTATTTCGTGGTCACTTTGGGGTCTTTATGATGAGTTAAGAGCTTTTCTTGGCTTCTTGAGTGTTCCTAAGTTGGAGGAGAACTTAGGAACCAAGTTTGGGATCATCTTGTTGAGGAGTTTTTGGGGGCTTTTTGGTTCGTTGGAACCATAGGAGTCTGAGGAACGTGCACGCCGAATTTCAGCTCGATAAGATTCCGGATCGACACGTTCCAGGTGGGTTGGATTTTCTCCAAAATCATCGAACTTCTCAATATGTCTATTGTTGTAGTTAACAGCATACTAGTGGTAGTGCTTGCTATTGATGTATATGATAGTATTAGAGTTGTGGAACTCTGACTAGCACCCCTGTCATATGCTGCATGATATCTGACCAAGACACTAGAAAACTTTTAACTTGGATATTTTAGTAATATGTAGACCTTCTACACTACTTGCATATTTCCTCCTGACTTAGAGTTTGTCCTCGCCCTAGTAGTAGGCTGAGTGGTCGGGGTAGTGTAGGATGCATGTTGCGCTCGTGCCTGGGGGCCGAGTGGAGTCTTGTAGCTGAGGCTCTTGTTCTAGTGTCAGAAGTCATTTGGATAGGCGGTGGTCCCGAGACGTTGAGTGTTTTCCGGCCGGTGTAGTTAGTTGTTGAGTTTGTGAGTTTTTCGATCTGGTTGATCGCGGATTTGGACTATAGCATGCATGAGCTATATTGAGCTCAACAGAGACGCACGATTGTTCCTCGATGGGATCGCTCCCCTTGAGTGCCACTCCGGAGCTGGGCCTGTTACTTTGTTTCTTTGCGCGATGTCGATGCAGTCCGAGTGGGACGCACTACGTAAATCCCGTCCTTGGTAGATGTGTGGTAGAGGTAGGCGCAAGTTTCACTGGACCCGGTGTGACTATGCGATTGGGTTGATTGAGTATCTCGAGATTGAGTAGTTGCATACTATCATCAGTTTCACCCTTTGAGCACCATAGATTGAGGCATGATAGCTGTAGATTTTATTCCAACTTACTTCTTTTTCCACTTATAGTAGTTCTGTTATCTTATGCCTCTAATAGACTTAGTGGGCAGACCATTGGTCTCCGAGACGGTACCCACTGAGAACTACTGTTTGATGTAGTTCTCACACCCTCCGTTGGTTATCTTTTTGCAGAGGCATCTACTCCTTTCCCTGTACCTGCTTGTTCTTCCGATCGAGATAAGGGAGTCGCGAGCTAGATCCCTACCCGCCGGTGAAGAGTAGATATACCTACTTTTTGAAGGATTTTGTACAGTATTAGCTGGATTGTATTTTATCTTTTGTTTTGAGAGATAGTTGTATTTTGAGGATCTGACAGATGTACAGTGGATATGTATGTTTTATTTGATAGCAGTTTAATTTCAGCTCTGATATCTGTATAGTTGTTAGTTGCTATCTTTCGCATGTTAGACGCTTCGTATGCGGGGTTTCCCGTATGGGTGGCGAATTTATCGACGAGCCGGGTCGCAGTTTCGACCCCGGGACGTGACAGACCCACCAGAGGATGACGTAGGTATGTCCCGATTCTCCAGGCACCGCGCAGTTTGTGGTGAAATACCAACTAAGGGTGACGTGGGTGGTGTCCTGGCCCTCCTGGTGGCAAAATTGTTTAACCAATTGGTGGGGAGTGCGAGTTCATTCAACGCCCCACTTGGCACCCATAACCAATTTAGGGAGCATACAGACAGCCGACTTCACCTAGATGAATGTACGAGTTGCCGATAGAAGTGCAGTTCGATGATTCGACCTCCACTTGGGTTCGTACAAGTCAACCTATTTTGGGAAAGGTGTGATTCCCTTTGGGTTCTGCGTTGGTGAGATGCGCTTGGCAGATCTGAGCCGAGATCCGTGGTGGTGCTTGGTTGGGTTCGGTTGTGGGTGAGGCATCTGGGGTATTTCTTAACCTTCTCTTATGTGCTTACTGTGTACTACTTTCTAGCTTTTATTGTTGATACCTCATATAGACCAAGTGTAGAATATTCTTTCTCGATGGTTGAACCCACTGAGAATTTTAATTAGTTCTCACTCCCTGTGGTTTACTCATTTTCAGGTGTCGGGTCGGTTGGTGAGGCGCAGGACCGCTGCAAGAACGTGGTCGAGTAGCGAGCAAGAAGTCTAGACAGCCGTCAGTAGTGGTTTTATTTTTCGGTTGTTGTGGTGTTGAGCAGAGAGCTCGGTTGTCTGTAACCTTTTGTAATTGAACAATTGGATTTGAATAAGAGTTCTCTTCTTTTGATTTTGTGTTTTCCTTGCACTCTGATATTACAAACCCAATTGCTTCCAACCAAGGCAGTCGGGTGTGGTTAACCGTTCCGGCCAAGCGAGGCCTACTTGTTCGGCGGTGAGGTCTGTGCGCGCATCCGAACCGATTCTCTTGGCGGTACCGGGCCGTGACACTATTTCTATAGTTCCCACCTCACGTTTTACAGGTCCTTCCGCAAGTGGCGCAGTGGCGCGAGTTGAGAGTGTAGCTCAATAGATAGCGGCGCCCTACCATGTTGAGACTCAGATAGAGACATAGAGTACTCCCGTTAGCAAATTAACTAAGGGTATAAAACGTAAAAGAATTAAAGTGTAATGAAATTGTGGGTTGTAAAAAGAAAAGAAAATTGTGGGTTGTAAAAAGAAATTGTGGGTTGTAATGAAATGTGCGTATGGCTAAGACGAATACTTGTAATAGTTGTTTATGTTTTCTGTACTTCTCTTTCGCAATTCTTTGTATGAATTCGGTTGAGTAGGAATATTTCGAATTGTACTGATTGTGATGCCTTGGGCAGATAAGGAAAACTTTGCCCGTTCGGTGGGTTTGTGCACGTCCCCGAACCGACCAAATAGGAGGGTCCCAGGGCGTAATAGATTAAGATTGTAGTGGACCAGAACTTGGAATATAAACAAATGTAAATAAAAATAGTATAAAATACTATTTTTATGGAAGTAGAAAAGTAAAGGGTTACTCGGAAGTGAATTGGGCCCAAATCGGAATTAAAATAAAAGATCTAGAATTTTATATGAGAAAGTGGGCCCAGATTGTAAGTGGAAAATTCACAGTGTCGGAAAATTCCGAGAAAATTACGGGAGCTCCGTAAATATGTTTTAAGGCCACAGTAAAAGTTTCGCGTTGATCGGACACCCGGATTGAGAGAACGGGCTCCGCCAGCGAATTCAAATACAGTGGGACTTTTGGTAAACCAAAAAGGGTCGAAACTGAAAAATTTAAGTATCAGGTGGTAAATCAAGTTAAACTGTGGCTGCCCGTCAAATTTGAGCGAAAACGGGCGAAAAACGGGCGAGAACGGACGAAAACGGGCGAAACTGGGCTTTGGCCCAAGTTTCGGGCGCCCGAAAGTGGATTCCGGGCGCCCGGAAAATGCTGTAGCAACCCAGTTTTTGGGCCGCTGTGGACCGGGTCTTTGCACTGTAGCGAACCGGTCACTGTAGCAGCCCGGTCCAGGTCCGGGTGCGCCGAAAATTCACTGTGCGCGCCCGGAAGTTTACTGTAGCGGCGCGAATCCCGAGGCAGTGGCACGGATCCCGAGGCTCGGGCACGGATCCCGAGGCAGTGGCACGGATCCCGAGGCATCGGGCACGGATCCCGAGGCAGTGGCACGGATCCCGAGGCATCGGGCACGGATCCCGAGGCACGGGCGCGAATCCCGAGGCAATACTGCGCGCGCGGCGCGCTGTGGCGCGCGGCCCGAGGCGCGCGGGGTGGTTGGGGAGCGCCACGTGGCGTTTCCCCATTGGACGCCCTGACCGAGGGAGCGGGGGCGCGTCGGGAACACGCGGCGGGCCTGGCGCGGTGTCAGCGGGGGAGGCCACGTGTCAGCCTCCCATTGGTCGGTCAGCGCGACGTGACGCGCTGACGCGACGCGACACTGCGGGCGGGCGTCAGAGCGGGCGTGGGTGCGGTCCACGTGGCGGCCAACGATTGGCCGCCGCTGTTCGATGGTCGCGGTGCACGGGTCTAGGGACACGTGTCACACTCCGGTTGGCCGAGCGTGGTGACGTGGCGCTGAGCTGGCATGACGTGGACTCGTGGACCGCGGCGGGGTTTTTACTGTAGCCGCCCGAATCTGTTTCGGGCGCCCGAAAGGTGCGCCCGAAACAGGTTTTCGGGCCTATTTAGGCCCAAACGGCCCCATTTTTCCTCCTTTTTCCCTTTTTGGCTTCACCCGAGCGTACCAGGAGAGGGAGGGCGATTCCGCCCGGGGTTTTTGTGGGCGCACGAGCACGCCGTGGACTCCGTGGAGCGCGCAAGATGTTCCAAAAAGCCTATTGGGCGTGATTGGACGGCACGATGTTGTCGAGGTAAGCCCCGTTTGTCGTTTTGCGGTATTTTTGGCACAGTTTTGAAGTTTCCTTTTGGATTTTGGATTTGACCCCATGCCCACGTGCGTGATAGGGACCCAACTTTTCTGTGCCGTTTTACTGCGCGAGTTTTGCGAGCGTTTTGGGCGCGCCTCGTTTTGCGTGCCGTTCGTGGGAATTATGCACCGTTTTGCGTGCGGATTCGACAAATATGCACAATTTTGGGCGCAAGCTTGGAATACGTGCACCGTTTTGCGTGCAAAGTTGGAAATGGAGCGTGCACCGTTTTGCGTGCCAATATAAGGTATGTGCTCCGTTTTGCGTGCAGTTGAACTAACGGGCACCGTTTTTCGTGCAGACTCTAACAATACGTCTCGTTTTACGTGCAGGGTCGGAAAAATGTGCACCGTTTTGCGTGCAGCCCTACAGTAGAGTGTGCACCGTTTTGCGTGCCAATACGGGGTACCTGCTCCGTTTTGCGTGCTGGTTGGACCAATACGCATCGTTTTGCGTGTAGATTCTAATGGTTGCATCGTTTTTCGTGCAGGGCTAGAAAAAAATATGCACCGTTTTGCGTGCAACCCTACAGTCAGATGTGCACCGTTTTGCGTGCAGTTTCGAGGTACGTGCACCGTTTCGCGTGCAGTTCGTGTTGCCGCGCATCGTTTTGCGTGCCGGCTGATGTGGCGCGCATCATTTTACGTGTGGGTTTTTAATGACATGCACCGTTTTGCGTGCAGGTATAGGGGATGTGCACCGTTTTGCGTGCAGACTCGGCGAGTGCGCGCCGTTTTGCGTGCAAGCTCAAGGAAACAAGTGGAATCGCGTGGAGACCAATTGCAAGTGTCTACAAGCAATTGGGGACGCTACAAGGTGGGGGATTCTGCCGAAATTGGGTGACCTCTCCCCTTGCTCCTTTGCTTTTCGATCTAGAAGCATGATAGTAGCCTGTTAGAGGCGTTAGGTGATTATGATTATTATTGCATGTGTAGAGAGATATAGATGAAAAGTGCAACGTTGGTTCCCAAAGACAGATGATAAATGTGCATGTGTAGAAATATTTAGAGGAAAAGTGACATTTATGATTTATCCAAATAGGGAATAAACTGGCATGTGTAGATGGACACAGATGAAAAATGCAACTGTTGTTTGCCAAAAAGGAGATAATTAATTTGCATGCATAAAAAGAATTAGGGAAAAAAATGCAATTCTTGATTTATTTAAATTGATGATAATTGCATGCATAGATAATAAATGTTATTTTTTTTATGATGGATATGAAAATAATTGCATGCGTATAAACGAATAATTATGTGATGACTGTGATCATGTTAGGGTACAACCCTAGGAATCATGTGACATAAGGGAACAGAACTTGTTGGTAGTAAGACTAGGAGAAAACCTAGTTTAGGGGTTTGACGAGTGACATCAGACTTAGGAGTTATCCTAGGAATTAACGAGTGGCATTGTCTTAGGAGATAACCTAAGGACATTGGATAGAGTGATCAACATAGAGTCAAGGAACTCTAGAATGAGTATAATCTGGAACTTAGGTAAAGTGAACCTAAGGTGAACTAGCAGAGTTTAAACTCACAGACGGGAAAGTAGAGTTAAGTTAACTCTAGGACTCAGTAAGGAATCACAAAAAGGGAAAAAATGGATCAAGTGTGGAGACATAAATGGGGAAACAGGAGATTAGAGTCAGTGTAACTCTAAGATAATAGTGGAACAGGAAATTAGAGTCCGTGTAACTCTAAGTTAAAAGTGGAACAGGAAAGTAGAGTTAAGTTAACTCTAAGATTCAGTGAGGAATCAGGAAAGTGGGATAAGATCCCAAGGTTAAAGAATTAAACAAATATAACCCTAGAGAGTAATAGGGTGTCTGGGCAAATGGATAATAACTTTAACTTCAATTTGAGTTAAATAAATGAAGGTGAAATGTTTAAGAGTCCAAGTGACTCTCTAATTATCCTTATGGCGAGACCTAGGATAAGAGGTAAATTGTTGTAAAAAGGCAAAATTTAAATGCAAGCTAAAAGTGGCTAAAAAGCATAAAGAGAATGTAAATGGCGCTTTCGAATTTGAGACTCGTCAAGTGGAGCAGGACTCCCTGGGCAGTGACCCGTCGGACGAGGTACTTTCGAAAGGCTTAAAGTGAAAGCAATGAGCTAAATGCTCAAAGAAAAGAGAAAGAGATTTGCCAGTGGCAAAAAGGGAGCTATAAGCTCGAATAAGAAAGGAAAGCAAGTGTTCAAAGGCAAAGAGGTTAAGAACTAAAGTAAAAAGAGAAAGAAAAAGAAAAGAAAAGAAAGAAAATATAAAGATAAAACGGGCGGACCTACGGTGAGAAACGCGGCCCATGTTGGAGTTGCAGGCAGTGCCCCTCTCCCGGGTAGAGACCCGTTCGGGACGTTTCTTCCGTAGGACGGGGTAACACTTGCGGGTGTTATCGGCAACCTTAGAAATCTTATCTTATGGTAGCAGGACTACCGGGCTGGGGCCCATTGGATAAAAATTTCTGAGGGTTAACTTGAACTAAAGCACCAGAATCTAAAGAATAAAGAAAAATAGAGTGGCCAAGGTGGCCGGGTTAGTTTGACCCTGTATACAGCGGCATAGTGGCCGAGTTGGTGCTTAGCAGCCTAGTGTGGCTAGATAGAGTAGTGCTGGGTCGATGAGTATACACAGATAGTGTAGTGATATATTATTTTGCATAGCTGCATTCGATATTGAGGATTTAGTTTCCTAGCACTATTATTATTGCTTCCATTGGACCAAGTGGTGTAGGACACTTTCTCTCGGTGGTTGAACCCACTGGGAACTCGGTCGTAGTTCTCACACCCCTTGGGTGACCCCCCCCCCCCCCAGGTTCGGGTATGGATGCAGCGATCGTGACGGTTCAGATGCAGACGGCGAGGCATACGACAGGGGCAAGAGCCCAGCAGCATAGAGACCTAGAGGGTCTAGCAGAGGTATCCCATTTATATATTTCTTGAGTGAACCTTGTATGGTGAGGAATTCATGTAAAGGAAATGTAATAATTTTATTTGCAAGTTCAGAAATGTAAAGTGTAATAAGTTTAATTTATGGTTCACTTTTGTATGCTTTCATTTCCGCATTAACTATTTGTTACTGAATGAAAGTTTAAATTTATAGTGATTTTTAGTACTCTGATATCGAGCTTCCGCATACACTTGTTGTGTTATTATGGATGTTACCGTTCCTTTCGGGTAGAAAAAGGTTTTACCCGATTGGCGGGTCTGTTGGCGTGCCCGAACCGTACAAATTGGCGGACTCGGGGCGTGACAAAGATGGTATCAGAGCATAAAATGGTCTAGGCGGACCTAGAAGACCCTAGGATGGTGAATCATAAGGATCTAGGCTCGTGAGTGACGAGAACTGGGACCTAGAAAATCCTAGGATGGTGAATCATAAGGATCTAGGCTCGTGTGGCGAAAGAATTGATTGGGTCGATGTGTATTCCCAACAGTATTTAGGGATGGATCGAAGGTGCACGACTACTCTAATTAAACGATTATGTTCGCTGCAAACAACATAATGTTGAAAGTAAAGTAGGGGCACCCTTCCGTGACTTTCGCCTGATTGGGTTCGCTGTTTACGCGTGAATCGCGGTTGAGTACGGCGGTTCAAGAAACCAACCGGTGAGGTCGTGTTTCAGAAAATAATAGCGCCGCGCAGGCGACCTCCGATGGGGTCTATGCGGGATATGCTAGCGCGTGCCCCGGCGTAATCCGGGGCGAGCTAGAGTCGAGAGTGTCGCGAATTGTTGGCCGCACTCCCTGGAGCAGTACGGCAACAAGCCGAAGCAGTGTTGTGGCAGTTAACGCTGCCCAGTGTCGAGGCGAGTAAGTTACAAGGCTCCAAGGGATATTGGAGCAATTGGCGGCTATGACTCGGGGGAGTCTGGCACCATTTGAGCCCCCAAGTGCAAGGTCGTGTGTCGCCAACAAAGTCAACATTGCAGCATGCAGAGGCGAGCGAGAGCTAGCTTTCGCAGATCTCGTGAGGTTAGGAGACTTCTGCCTATCGATTTTCGACAGGGAGTCGATGTATCCGTGGGTTGTGAAAGTATGGGCCAACTCGATGGAAATGCTCTTCGATGACCCGTATACCTCGGAGAGGGATAAGGTACACCTAGCCGTGTGTTGTATGGAAAGTCGACGAAAGTGTGGTGGAAAAGAGGAAGCTTCAGGAAAGGTTCATGGAGCTAAAGCAAGGAAATCGCTCGGTGCAAGAGTACGAGCGGGAGTTCTCACCCATAATCAACTACGCCCCATATGTGGTGCGAGACGATGTGGACAAGACTAACCGCTTCGAGCGGGGACTTTGGTTAGAGATCATTGTGGTTGTGCATGCCTTCGAGCTGCAAGCCTTCACCGAGGTCCTGGATCGAGCCTTGTGGGTATAGCTTGGTAATGCTACCGTGCGGGAGGAGCACGAATTCTGTGAGTTGGGCAATTAGGACGAGGCGGTTGCCTCGTGGTCGGTCAAGATCTAGGGCGACCCTCGAGGCATTCGCAGTCGCAATCTGAGGTTTCGGAGGTGTCCACTACTCAGCCTCAGTGGGAAGTGTTGTTTGTAGTGGTCCTCATCATGCACGGAGATGCTACTAGCAAGAAGGAAGAAGTATTCGGTGTGGAAACCAGGGCATGCGAGTTACGACTGTCCCCTGGGTGAGCCAGGCCCCACCGATCCTAGCGTTGTATTCCACTCAGGAATAGCTCGCAGATATGTCACCTACAGCATGGTCTGTGAGACGCGCGAAGGCCGCGGTAACAAGTGGGTTCCCGGCAAGCGCTGAGTAGCCATACGTCGGCAATTCAAGAGAAAGAGCCTCTTGTTGCCAATGATACCGCAGTGGGTGCGGTTCAGGTTTATGTAAGCATAATTGGCACTGGTGCATCGCAATTGCAATTGATTAGTCTTGTACTACTATTCAGAGATAGAGATAGTGGGGACAATAGAGGTTAGGCGAGCGTTGGTGCTCGAGGCGTGCTCGTGTCGTGTGAATGTGCGCCACCTGTTGGTGGGCATGGGTAGAGATCGGTGCCGGCAAATTGCTGGTGTGGAGCTAGGGTTAGGGCTCGACGTAGTGGTCGAAGAGAAGTGGCTTGGGCCTTGCGTGACGATTGATTGCGAAGGCCGGGTCGTGTCGTCCTGAGGATTGGGACGAGAGGAACTTGTGTGCCGAGAGCGTAAGGTTTCGCTCTTGATGGACGTGGTGTCCAGGTCGCGTTCGGTGAATACCGAGTGTGTGTGTGTGGCCGTAGTGCCGCTTAGCGACGGTGGTGGTAGTCCGAGACGAGGTTTCGACGTTCACGGATGTCTCGACAATTCAAGAGTTCCGGACGTGGTTTCGACGTGCCGGTAGTAAAAGCGGAATTACTACTGTGGATTCGTGCGATAGTCGCCAAGTTGAGGGGAGGCGGTCTTGTAGTGTCTCGACCGAGATGTGAATACGCTAGGACAATGTGGTCGAGCTTAAGCGAGGTTGCTTAATGCTCGTGGTTAGCGCAGATAGAGTTAAGAGCGTAGGACGACCGAGTAAAATATGGTTGTGCCTTGAGTGAGAAACGTGTGTGATGTACCGTGGCTAGTGTTTGAAAAAGCGAGAGGCGCAAAGAGGCGCAAGGCCCCTCTGGAGCCTAGACGCGAGGCGCGCGCCTCAAGAAGGTGAGGCGCACAATTACTAAGCTTAGTATAATTTAATATTCTATATAAAAAAATCAAAAATAACCATACAAAAACAATATAATCATCAAAAGTAAAAAAAAAAAAAAAACACATGCATATAGATTCTCAAATTAAAAATATATATATTTCAACTTAAAACTTAAAAGTGATTGTGGTGCCAATGCCCTTATTTGATCATTCTTCAAACATCATCCTCATACTCATCATCATTCTCATTGCTTGCATCATCATAATCTTCTTCTTCTTTTTCTTCTTTAGATTTTTCATCCCAAATATCTTTTTCTATATTCTCAAAATCAACCCGATCTGGCTCTTCATCAATGAATAAAGACGATCGAGATGACAACAACTTATCCTTTCCTTTTTTGATTCCCTTTCCTTTTTCTATTTCTTTCCCTTTTCAATTCCTTTTCCTTTTTAAACTTACCTTTTTTTAGGGTGTTTTGGGATTTCTTTTAGGATTTCTCTAAGTATCTTAACGAGTTAAAGTTTAAGAATCAAATTAAGAACCCGACAACCCGATAACTTGAACCCAAAATCCATCTAAAAGCATAAATATTGTGAAGCGTGCCTGAGGCGCCTCGCTATTGCTGTGGCCAGGGCGGGCCATCACGAAATATGAATAAAACTTCCTTGTGGAGTAAACCACACAGAATTGAAGGAAGGTACTCAGGGCATAGCATTTACCCAATGTTGAGGAGTGAACTGCTAGACTCCAAAGTGAGTAACTACTGGCGGATGTGCCGAAGTGAGCCGTCCCAAAATGTGGTTAGGAGTTTCCTTATAGGGTGACCCACATGTGATTAGAGGAAGGTATTGATCAAGGTTTTAAGTATCCATCGGCACGGATCGTATCTACCGTGCCGTACCGTGCCAACAAGATACCGGCACGATACAGCTCCCGTGCCGATGACACAGTTCAATACCCTTTTTTAAAAAAATTACTAAGTAATTTTCTTAATAAAGTTCAAAATATTTGATAAAATTACATAATAAGCAATTAAAAAATTTTATTGCTAAAGAAATTAAATATTTCATGCCATTATATGTCGGCACGCATGTATTTTTTGTGACCGGCACTCATCGGCACGGCTCGGCACGCACCGTGCCGTACCGTGCCGGCAAGTTTTCGGCACGACCCTGTGCCACGGCACTTAAATCCTTGGTATTGATGGGGCGGTGGTTTTTGAACCGCGCCAGTGAGCATACTTAGTGGGTAAAGTCATACTATATGACGTAGACTCTCATGCGAGCTAAGGTGATAGCCTTGTAAGGAAAGTGGGTGATTTCCTTTCAGCAATGTTGGCATGCAAACCGAGTGAACTCTCAGGGAGTATGATGCTCAGCAGAGTTAGCGAGGTTGTCGTCTAATGACGACGATTGAGGACAAGCAAGCCGACGAAGGAAGGTTGTGCGGGCCAATGCCAGCAAAGCTTCGGAACTCACGGCGGGTGGTCGTGCCCTTTTGAAGTGCCACCGAGAGATGATCGGGGTTTGAGGTAAATTAAGTTCCCGAGACTGTAAGTTGTAAAAGGGTGCAAGATCACGTTGGGACATCGATGCACTGGTTGTGCGGCTACCAAAGCTGGTATAAGTCCCCAATGTGGCTCTAGTGTCCACACTCGGGAGTGATACGTGTGGTTGGCCTCTGCCCTCCACGTTGAGCAATTGGAGCGGCAAAGGAATATGGCTAGCATAAATTATTTTGGAAAAAGGATTGCGGAATCATATGCATCTCCGTAAGCCGAGATTAAAATGGTATCAGAATCATATCACATGAATCGTAAGTTACATGGCCAGTTGAAAGCCCAACAATGGAGGTTTTGCCTTGTGGATTCGAGAAAATCGAATCAGGGTGTGACTTGAGTTTCGCGGACAAAACTCTTTTAAGTGGGAGAGAATGTAATGACCTGGAGTTTGGCAAATTGCGGAGTTCTGGTGACAATCGGCTTGAAGGACTATTCCTATGGTCCTGGTAAAGTTTCAAGCTAGTGGGAGCATTTTCGGCGCGGGTTCAGTGCGAAAACGAAAATAAAGAAGTATTGGACTTTGATCAATAGACTGAAAACAGTCAAGAGGCAACTAAGGACAAGTCCAAGTTGGATTCTGAGAGTTTCAAAACAATTAGAGGAGTGTTTGGAATCCCAAGGAGCAAAATTGATAACTTTTCGACGAAGAAAATCTGAGCTGAGAGAGGTTCAAGGTCCGAACCTTGATGGTAGGGACCAGACCTTGGCTGTGAAGTCCGAACCTTGAGGACAGGGTCTAGACCCTCTCTACGAAACCTGGAAGGTGACCTTCGGGCTCCGGACCCTAGTAGGAGGGTCCTAACCGTCAGCGGGGTTATCCCTGGAGGACGGTCGGACCGGACACTAGAGGAGGATCCGGACCCTCGAAGGCAGAAATGTCCGGTAAAGGGCATTTCTGTAATTTCCTTGGGGAGGGGCCTTTAAGGGGGGACCCCTTCCCCCCTTTTTCCCCTGTACGCACACGCACACGCACACACACACACACACCCGTGTGCACACACACACACACACACACCCGTGTGCTCTGTGGGTGAGCCGGTGGCCGCGGGCGTCCGATGTCCGGAGGCTTATGTTGAGTATTGCTCTGTGGGTGAGCCGGTGGCCGCGGGCGTCCGATGGACTCAGTGTGAGAAAATGGATCACGAGTGTATTTGGTTGCCCCACCGAAATTTTAGAAGTGGAATTGGGCAATACGGACATCGGATTTGGACTCAGCGCACGAAAACAATGGAAATCGACTACTTGCTTGTATTTTTCTGAGTCTGGACGGCCAAAAACGAACACCCGGAAGTTTTCTGGTGTTTTTGGGTGCACGGTGGTTCGGTGGACCGAGCGTGCCACGTGGCGGCTTCCCGTTGGCCCGCTTTTGACACGTGGCAGCAGATGTTTCGCTGGTGTAGTGGGCGCGGTCCACAGGCTGGGCGGCATGCCTCGGGAAGCGTGCGCGGCAGGTGGGCGCGGGCGCGCACGTGGGCGCGGCGACCAACGCGTTGACGAGCGGTTCCCGCGCGTGGGCGCGCCACGCGTCAGCCTCCGCGCGGGCCACGCGGCGCTTGGCGGTTGGCGGTGTTGGCTGTTCCCTGTTCGGCAGTGACGTGTCGCAATCTGGCGCATCCGGGCGCGGGATGGACGGCCAGATCGGGCGCTACTGTTGGCGCCCGAAACTTTCGAGCGCCCTAAAAATGTCCCCCAATGTGTATTATTCGTCCGGATTTCAGCCTATAAATAGGCATTTGGTGCCCTCTTGTGCGGGTTTTGGAGGTTTTCTGGAGCTCCCCTTTGAGCAGAGCCCTCACCCCTTTGTCCTCTACTCTCCGACGGATCTAGGATATTTTTGGAGGCCGCGGCATCGGCGTTTTCTGCGACGCGGCGCACTTCGACGCTTCTTGGATTTTGGCTTCTACCGTCGCATTTCAGTGCGCGAGACCCCCTGAGCTACCCTGTTGGACTTTTGAGCCGATTTCTGCGTCAGCGCGTTCACGAGAGGTACGCCTTCGATTTTCGTGTTGATCACTTCGCCTCATTTTGGGTTTTTGGCACGGTTTCCGAGGCTTTTCTGTGACCCTTTGTACTGCTGTGAGATACAGGACAGCGGTGGAGTATTGTTGGATTTTCTCGGTCTACGAGCATCGGAATGAGGCGTTTAAGGACTCAATTGATATCTACGCTTCGAGAGGAACGCACCCGTATTTTTATCGGAATTTTTGGAGGACTCTTCGAAGGTGATAATTATGCTTCTTGCGGACTGATTTCCTTCCAGATTTTGTTTGTGGATACTTTGACATACCCGCATTGTTGTATTTATATCTTGGCCTACAGGTGTCGGAACGGGAAATATAAATACTCGATTTGTATCTACTCGTCGCGAGGATCGCAACCGTGATTTTTCTGAGATTTTTGGAGGACTGTACACAGGTGAGAATCCCCCCTCTTCTCTGCTGGTTTGGAAAACAGCGTGTGCTGTTTGGGTATTTGGGGTATTTAATTGTTGTATGTAGTTGCATTGTTGGTTGAGGCAGAGGCTTGTGCGACTGAGTACCGAGGGTGCAGTTTCGGCGGATTTTGGATAGCGTGTGACTACGCACTTCACCGACTTCGGCTTTGCCTGCAGAAAGCGTTTCAGGTGGGTTGCTTTATCTCCAGAACCGGTGGACGGTTCTCTAATTCTGTATGTTAGAATGCATGCATGTATAGGGTACAATATTTGTGATTAAGGGGTAAGCTTAGGGATGACAGTTGTACAAGGAATTGCAAGTGAAAATTTATGTTAAATATTATTGAGGACTTGCTAGATTTGAATATCCAGAATTATGAATAGTAAAAGCTTACCTAAAGGGATTTACCCTATGTGATTGTTAGCATGCATGTTTAATTGTACAATATTTAGCATCGAGATGGAAGCTTGAGGAATGGCCTAGATCATGCAGATTGATATACTATAGTAGTGATCTTTTAGCATGCCATGTTGCACATAGTCTTTTATGATATGATTACTCGATGGAGTAGGACGCTATATCTATGTGTGGGTATTATTCTGATCATTCTTTTTGATGGACCTTGGATTATGGATGGGTTTAGCGGATTAGTGGATTTGGCAGGTGGTGCTACTAATTGTTATATTTGTTTTATCTACCTTGAGGACATTTGCATGCTTGTATGGACATCTAGATAGGCCATCATTTATTGCTACACTATCATGTTGGAATCTGACTTAGGAAAAACCATGTTTGTTCTTTCTCCTTTCTTTCTAGATTCAGGTTGCTCGGGTTCGAGCAGGGGTTTGGGATAGTGTAGTCGGGACTTTGTGTCTGGGACAGGTTGGATTAGATTGTGGATTGTGGGGTATTGCGGCGACCGCGGATATTGGGCGGTTGACCGGATATGTCATTGTGCATTAGATTTCCTTTAGTGGATGGAGTTTCCCACTTATTGTTTACTGTTGTATCAGATTGGGGATCAGGTTTCCCTTTAATGGATGGGTTTTCCCACTTCGATCAGAGTCGTGATCCAGTCCTGCTATATCGTGATACTTGTTACAGTGATACTTGTTACAGTGACATTTTACTCGTGTGGGTCGCTCCCCTCGAGTGCCACTCCGGAGTGTGCGACCGTACCGGGCAGTAGTCGGTCTGTTATTTATTTTGTGTGCGACCGTATCGGGCAGTAGTCGGTCTGTTATTTATTTTGGGTGCGACCGTACCGGGCAGTAGCCGGTCTGTTACCTATTTTGGGATGCGACCGTACCGGTCAGTAGTCGGTCATTATTCCTGCAGATGAGTTCTTGAGTTCGACAGCAGAGCAGGCAGTACCGGGTTCTATACCGGTTCATTGATTGGGTTATTCGGGCAGGTACTTTTGTTGTTGCACTCGTGTCAGGGGGCTGAGTGGAGTCTAGTAGCTGTGTCTAGACCAGTGCTAGTGTTGTTGGGAACCGTTTGGGGTTAGCGGTGGTCCCGTGGTCGTTGTGAGTTTTCGACCGTTGTGCGAGAGGTTGAGGATCTTGAGTCTATCCGTTCTGAGAGAGAGCGTGGATTTCGACTATAGCCTGCATGAGCCACTATTCGATAGCGAGTTTGTCCGTATGGACACCCTACGTAATTCCTACCCGGCAGTGGGAGGTGGTTGTAGGTGGGCGCAGGCTTGACTGGACCAGATGTGGCAGTCAGCTCGATTGGGTCGATTGTGCACCTCGTGTGCGAGTGGTTGCATACCTTCCATTGGTTTTCCCCTTTTGAGCATTTAGATAGAGGCATGGTAGCTGTTGAGTACCTCCAGCTTTCTTGTTCAGTTTTTACTGCATTGTTATCTTATGCCTCTAGTGGACTTAGTGGGCAGATCGTCGGGCCTGGCGGTGGTACCCACTGAGAACTCCCTTTTGGTGTAGTTCTCACACCCATTTGGGGTTTTCCCCCTCCTTTTTTTTTCTCTCCTTTGTTTTGCAGAGTCTTAGCGGATGTTGCTGATTCTGCGGTTGCTGTGCGAGGCGAGGGAGTCGCGAGCTAGATCCCTACCCGTCTGTGGAGAGTAGCGGTACCCCTACATTGGAGATCCTGAGTACAGTCAGTAGATTATTTATTTTTTTTGCTTTTGAGAGATCATTGTATTGTGAGGATCTGACTTGTACTGAGATGTATTATTTCAGATTACCTCCCTATTGAGTTCCGGTTTATTGTATTTGAGGATATTGTATGATTATCATTTATGGGAGATGGATATTGTATCATTATTTCCAGATGATTGGTTTTAGTTTTACAGCACTTTTATTTTATAGCTCTGATATCTGTTAGCTGTAGCCCTTTTCTTGCAGGTAGGACGCTTCGCCTATGCGGGGTTTTGCATAGGCGGCGGATCTGTTGGCGAGCCCGGATCGCAGTTCCGACCCCAGGGCGTGACACTAGTAAAGTAGGTTGGCTTGCTCTAAGGGTTAGATAACTCAACTTTGAACTACTAAACATAGTGCCATCAAGTCGAGAGGATGGAATGACATAGTGGTAGGTTAGCAACTTGGATAAACTAAGCATAGAACCTAGTGTTATCAAACGTAGGTTGAAAACAAGTGAACCTAAGGGTCGTGTGAACCTAGGTGGCAAGGACATTGGGCATAATGTCATTGAACATAGGTTGTGAAATATGAATGCTAAGAAAAACCGATGAATTGGAAAAGTTATGAACCTAAAAGGTTTAACTTGAAAATGAAAAAATGTGCACAGTAAATAAATAATTAAAGTAATATGATCGTACCCAGCCATTCGTCGTTCTGTGATCGTGAGTCAGGGGTATGCGACGTAGTGCAACCGCGGGACGAGGTCCGGAAGAGCGGTGGCCGTGAGTCAGGGGTATGCAACATAGTGCAGCCCTGGGACGAGGCCAATAAGGAATGGTGACCGTCGGCCAGGGGCGGATGCAACGTACGGCAACCCCAGGGCACGGTCAGGGTCAAAGTTAATCATGGATTGATTCTAGTCCGATTCAGGAATTGGCTAAGGTAAACAAACCTTAGGCTAGATGTTGATAGTAACGGATAGTGAAATAGCAGTAGATGTGCAGTTTCCTACTTGTTTAGATTTCATTATCGCATTTTGCATGAGGCTTAGCATATGATCAGGAAGCATATAGTGTATCTTTATATTCAGCATATTATCTATTTATAAGCTCATTTTGCCTTCTTTGATTCTGGTGGGTCGAGCTTCTCACTTGAAAGGTCGTACCCACTGAGGACTATTTTTGTAGTTCTCATCCTACGTTTTACAAGTTCTTCCGCGAGCGGCACAGTGGCCTACCAGGTTGAGACTCAGATAGAGTACCCCCCCCCCCCCCCCCCTCCCCTCTCCGTCAGCAAGTTAACTAAGGGTATAAAATGTAATAGAATTAAAATGTAATAAAATTGTGGATTGTAAAAAGAAAAGAAAAATGTAAATGTGTGTATTGCTAAGACGAATGCCTGTAATAGTTAGTTGTTTATATTTTCTGTACTTTTTTTTCGCAATCCTTTTATGAATTCGATTCCGAGTAGGAACATCTCGAATTTTGGCCATTCGGCGGGTCTGTGTGCGTGCCCGAACCGGCCAAATAGGCGGGTCCCAAGGCGTGACGTGGATCTGAATACCAAACTGGCCCTTGGTGGGTGTTTGGCCAAGCTTTTGAAAAGTGATTTTAGATCCTAAAGTGATTTTTGACTCAAAAAACCATTTGGCAACCTTATTTCCAAAATCTAATTCTAATTTTTAGAATTAGTTTTTTATTTTCAAGACCCAAAATCAGAAAATTCTGATTTTAGAATCAAATTTTAAATTTTTATTTTGATTTTAGATTCAAATTTTAAATTTATATTTTATATTTTATATTTTATATTTTATATTTTATATTTTATATTTGAATTTTTAAATTTTAAATTTTAACTTTTAAATTTCAAATGTCAAAATTTAAAATTTAAAATTTAGATATTAAATTTTAAATTTTAAATTTTAAATATCAAAATTTTAAATTTTAAATTTCAAATTTCAAATTTAAGATAAAATTTAAATTTTAAAAATTTAAAATTTAAAATTTAAATGTTAAAATTTTAAATTACAGGTTTTAATTTTCATATTTCAAAATTTAAATTTTTAAATTTATAATTTAAAATTTATTATTTAAATTTTGAATATTTAAAATTTAAAACTTAAAATTTAAATTTCAAATTTAAATTTCAAATTTAGATTTGAAATTTGAAATTGAAAGTTTAAATTTAGATTTAAAAATTCAAATTTTATATTTTATATTTTGAAATTTCAAATTTATATTTTAACTTTAAATATCAAATTTTAAATTTTTGTGCAAAATTAACATTTGAATTTAAATTCAAATTTTAAATTTAAAATCAAGTTTAAATTATTTTAAACTAAAATTCAGTAAAAAAATTATTATTTGCAAATAGCAAAAAAAATTTTGCCAAACAACTTTACAAAATTATTTCTAAAAAATTACTTTCTATTTAAACTCAGTCAAACGCTCTACAGTTTTTAACCAAAATCAATTTTACATAAATTACTTTTCCAGAATTTAGACCAAAAAGGCTCCTAATTCATGACCCCAAAAGATTTAATTGTACTTGTCACGCCCCGAGTTTTAAAAATCAGGTCTGAATTTTTTTTTTTTTTGAATAAATCAGAGTTTGCAAAACGGGCGTAACAGACCGCCACACATATAGAAAATCCCCTATCCAAAGGTATAGGGTCTCTCCTATACATGCACGGCTAGGCTAATCCAATCATCAATCAGAGATCAATCAACATCTAGACTAAACAATAACTAATCAGTAGGAATAATCCAATCAAACATGCTAACATCAATCTGAAATATCGAAATAAACTGAAAGCTGAATAACATAAAGGAGGGTCAGCTACAGATCATCGGGGATCAAAATCATCAATCTATCTTATCTGGGGGACAGCTCTATCGTGACAGCCTCACTGGATCGTCCCGATATCTCCCCACCCAACGGACCTGAAAAATGGTCACCCAGGGGGTGTGAGATACACTGTACATGTATCCCAGTGGGCACGACGAGCCGAGGATCAGCTAATCGTACCTACTGGGTACTAAAATCTGCGGATAGTAAGAGTCAATAGGAAAAGCTGAAAACGTAAATATCTACTAATAATCAGAATCCACCGATAGGCTAACTAAGCAGGTAATCAACCATAAAGACTACAGATAAGAAATGCTGTAATCAGGATATGTCAGTGATAGTCAATCATAAGAGCAGTAGATCATATATGCTGGAAATCAAAGGTATCTATAATAATCATGCATAAGGAACTGCGGTGATCAAAGTATGTCTACCCACTGATACTGAAAATAAACTGAGCAGAAATGCGTCAATAAGGAGCTACCAAACATCCAATCAAAAGCCACCATATTGGTCAACAAGACCTCAGGGATATCTCGCCAAACCTGGCACCAACCTGGCTGACATACTCCGGCACCCTCGGGCACTAACCTGGGAGTCGATGCTCCGGCACCCTTGGGCACTAACCTGGGAGTCACGGGTCGTACACTTGACCACTTTACCGGTAAAGAACATCTACACGGGTCATGACTCCGCTGATGTTCGTGAAGTACAGCAGTGCGGGCGAATCATAATGATCAATCTCACGGTCTAATGACCGGGTAGTCGGCAACATGCCGAGATCCCAACAGGGAATCATCTGTCTGTATCTATCAATCAGGATCAATCAATCATGCATATCGAGGGGTATCTATCAATCAGGATCAATCAATCATGCATATCGACGTATATCCAGGAATATCTCAATGACAGGAATCAATGAGTAAAATCGAATCATGGGTCATATCGATCAAATCAATAAGCTAATAAACGGGTATATGCAATCATAATGTGTCTCAAGTCGATCAAGATCTATCAAGAAGATGCAGTCATCATAGATCATATGGCATGTAGATAAAATCGTCAGGACCAATCATGAACAGGTAGATCAAATCTATCAGAAATAATCACGGAGCATATATACGATAATCCGGCTAATCATGAACAGATCATCTCAAGTACAGGTCTAATCAAGTTAATGTCAATCAGTGGGATCAAGACAAGTCAAGGGGATCACTCATATGTCAAAGAATATCAGCATATGTCAGGATAGGTTATATATATGTGTAATCAGCAGGGTAAATCAACAACAGGGGTCCGACTGGACTAAAGCAACCAGAGGGCCAAAAAGCTGAGGCCCGGTTCGAAAGTAACCCACCTGGATGACGGCAGATACTCGAACTCCCGCGCAGCTACTGGGAGGCTGGTGCTGAACAACTGGGCCCTGTATCAGAAGATCTGGTCAGTTATAAACTCACACAACCCTTTCCCGACGACGCTACACTAACGGATAGTTTAAACGGGTCAAATCGGCCGATTATCGATCAAATTCCGTTTCTCGGTCAACGGGGACCATCGGAACCCTAACAAAATGTCCAGGGGGTGCGTAGGTACTGTCTAAGGGCAGCCAGGGGGTTACATTTGCAATTTGGTCCACAAAATATTAATAATTGCTTGGGAACACTAATTTTATGTGACTGTTTTAGCTCGTTCTGGACATCCGGGAACCCAAATGACGCTCTGTAAATTTCAGCGTGCTCGTTACGACGAGACGGAGCTCGTGCTCACAAGATTTGGCCAACACGGATCCCGAGAACAAAGCTGGTCCATAATTACTTCTTAAAATTGCGTAAATACTCCTATTTGAAGCATTGTTTCGACCCGTTCTTGCAATCCAAGAATCCGACGACGACGCCGTAAGTTTCAGCGCGTCCGTTATGACAAGACGGAACCCGTGCTCACCAGTTTGGACTGGCACGGGACCCGAGGGCAAAGTTGGCCCATTATCCTTTAATGTTCAATATGCTACTTGTTACAACTATGCCCAAATTTTCTTTATACTTGATCAAAACAAGATCTAACTAGAGCATGGTATTAAGCAGGGACAGAGAAGTGGTGTGCTCACCAGAAGCCTGCCTGAGAACGGCCGGAGGAGGTGGCCGGAGCTGGGTGGTGCACCACAAAGCAAGCTAGGGCTCGGGTTGGGGTGTTCTTGGACCAACTCAGGCTCTGTCCTGTTTCAGAGGGAAGCATCAGTAACTAGGGGGTCCCAGAAAGTGTCTGGTCCATGCCGGGCCAGACGCCGGCGGCCGGAGGTGGCAGCGGCAGGAGATGAGCCCGAAGCTACCACTTCGGATACAATATTTGGAACCAACCTACAGGGCCACCTCAGCCCAAAACAAAATGATGGGGGTCTTATAATTAAGGTTTAGAGCCTACCTGTAAGGTTGCCGGAGCCTCGGTGCGCCGGCGATGGCCGGAGATCGAATCGAAGCTTATCTCGGGTGCAACTCCGTACAGCAAAAACTCGACGTCAAGATCCACATGCAAGATGATGGGGGACCTCACAAGGATCAGAGGAGCTCACCAGAGTGTTTTTCCGGCGTCTGGGAGCGACGGCGAGGCGGCGCCGGCGAGGTCGGAGAAGCTCGGTGGAGCTCGTGATGACCTCCAATGGCAAAAACCGGCGCGGCGGTTCCGGACCGGGGCAAGACGGACCAGAGGGTCTGTTCTGGTGTTGTGAGGCTCGGTGCAGTGGTGGCCGGCAACGGGAGGCCGCGGCGGCGCCGGACGGCGGCTGTCGGCCAAAGTGCCAAATTCCCGGTTCCTAGGGCATCGCCGATCGACCTTGATCCTGATCCGATCGTCGTCCAATCTTAGGGGAAACTTGCAGTCGCCCAGAGGAGTGATCTCAACGGCTCTGATCTTGAGGTTGACGGCCGGATCACGCTGGCGCGCGAGATCGGCCCGAAACGATAATTCCGGCGATGATGGTCCCCCGCCGGCGATTGGGACGGCGGGCGCGGCTCGGCCTGCACCCGGGAGGTCCACCCGATATCAGGAACCCGATGGTCACGCCCGAAAGCTAAAATAATGGAAAAGGTTCCATAAACTCACCTTGCCGGAAAGTTGGGAGAATGAGAGGTTGTTCCTGCGGCGGCGCTCGGCGGAGCTGGGGTGCTGGCTCCCTTGGGTTCGACTGCGGCCCCACCGAGGATGCTTCAGGTGTAGGCTTGGTCCACCCCAGGGTCCTCCCAAGCTTCCTCCTCCTTCTCAAGACCCGAGTTCAAGGTATTCTTGATCTTGATCTTCCTTCTCCGGCGAGGGGTGGCGGCGGCCGGTGCGGGCTTCGGTGCATGGAGTGCGCAGAGAGGAGAGGGAGTTGTTGAGGACAGGTGGAGAGCCCTGCCGAGGCTTCGGGCCCATTTAAAAGAAACCAACCGAGTTGGATTCAAATTTTGAATATGGCATAATTGCCATTTGGTCCACAAATGCTTGGTATCTAGGGCTGGGTCCTTTACAGTACATTCCTCTCTCACTTAGGTCCCTCCTCATGCAGTGGCACGCTAATCGAGGCCACTTTTATAGGGATTATTGTGCAAAAATCACACTTTTTGCTGTATTTTACGCTTTTCGAGGCGATCCGGTCGTCAATTCGAAAAACGGACTTCGCCACAGCGTCCGGCTCGACGAGACCTATCAGGTAGCGATTTTCGTTTTTCGAGGAAGCACCCAGATAAATTTTGGGTCCATAAAGTACAGCTCCGAAATGCAGTTTTTGCGTTTTTTCGAGGCTTTAGGGTCGTCAGACGAAAATTCCGTCAGCGCCAATGCGTCCAGAACGACGAAACTGTTAAAATCCACTATTTGAAGTGTTATGATCGGCTTCCGGACAGTAAATTGACTCAACGTTGGCGCTAAAGGGTTTCGAAAATAGGGTTTACTGTTCATCTACAGTAACTCACTTAAGGCACTGTGCGCAGAGGGCACTGTTACATTGGTCGCGATAATTCGCCCGCTTCTTCGCTGAATTCTGGAAGATCCGACCGTCAGATCGAAAAGTGCTAAATATGAATCTCGCTCAGTTCGGCGAGACGATCGCAACGGTCAACTCGGATTTCCAAGATCGTGTCCGGATTGGAAAATAGCCTTTTTATCTCGTAAATCGTACAACTCGCCCACTGGCACTAGGCTAAATAAATCAACTAGGGTCTTTGAAATTAAAGGCCAACTCAAATTCCATTATTATTTAATTACAAAAATTTAAGTTCTTACAGTACTATTCAGCCGACACAATTTAGACTCAATCTACATTAACCTAATCTTATCTATTAAACTTGGATCTGAATACTGGCCATTTTATTTTATTATCATCTGTACAGTATCTACTCTCTCATTTTGTTATCTTGCCATGATCTCTCATTCTGCCATCTTTCCCTTCCAGTCTTGTGCACCAAATTAGATGACTTTCGTAGTGTTCGAGTGATAATTACATATTTTCTTCTTGGCCAAGCTGCAGGCCTGCAACTGAGTCGATTCAGAATTTCTCTCTTTCAATTCCCGTTTTCTTACCATCTACTCGGCATTTCTCCCTTCTACTTGTATGCCTTTTCTTTTTTCTTTTATTTTTTTTCAAATTTCTACCACAAAGTTCCTGTGCTTCTTAATAACTCTGCAAATTAGTTGCAATAAGGTTATACGCAATCAAACTCCCAACACCACAAAATCTGCCAAGTATTAATGCCTACTCTCCGCACGAGAATAGAGAAGGTAACTCTCATGAACGGTTAACACTTAATCAAATGTTCCTCATAAAAATGTTAATACAACGTCCTTTAACCAAATGATAAGCTTCTCAAGCTAATTTACAGAGCAAAATAAAACCCTAACAAAGTAACAACATGTAGGTAAAAGGGATCATCAATCCCATACCTTGGTAGTGAGCTTGAAATCCCCCTTTGTCGCCCACGCCCCGCTACGAACGTACCGATCGGCCTCGCAGATCCGGCGCAGGACGGCGATGGCAAGCCCGATGGCGAGGTCGGCGACGTCGTCAGTAAGGACGTCGGGGGTGTTGGTGACGCGGATCCCGCGCTCGCGGCACCTGGCGAGGTCGATCTTGTCGAGGCCGACGCTGCAGGAGGCGACGATCTCCAGCAAGGGGAGCGCGTCGATGGTGTCGGCGTCGGCGCCGACGTTGGAGTTCCCCA
Source organism: Tillandsia fasciculata (assembly GCA_029168755.2). NCBI lineage: Eukaryota > Viridiplantae > Streptophyta > Magnoliopsida > Poales > Bromeliaceae > Tillandsia > Tillandsia fasciculata. The sequence goes on along the minus strand of CM054938.1, from coordinate 20,232,546 downwards.
CCAACGCGCGGATGGAGGGGGCGTTCTCGCGGAGGAATTCGGTGCGCCTCTCCGAGGGCACCTCCCAGAGCCGGAAGAGCATGCACCGCCGCTCGAGCTCCTCCTCGAGGTAACGGTTCATCGGGAAGGTCATGAGGACGCCGAGGGACTCCATCGCCGCCGCCGCCGCCGCCGCCGCCGTCGCTGGAGAACGTAGGAGCTGGGGTTAGGGTTTTGGGGCTTCCGAGGGGCGTCGCCTTCGTCACTTTACGTTCAACTAGTGAAGGCCCGCGCTACGCGCCGCGGGTCTAATTTGTTCAACAAATATTATTTTTTATGTTATACGTTGTATTACATGTAATGAAAAATAATATAGACATGCTATAGGAAACCGAAAGAGAATTTTGAAAAACAATTTGAGGAAACAAATTTAGTCGGGAAGGAAAAACATAGCAACAAAAATACAATTTTCAATGCGAAGCAAGGTTTAATTTGAGTGATGATGTAAAAATAACATGAATATTTAATTGACCATAAAGGAGAATGACCAATTTTTGAAATACCATTTTGAAAGTTATCACTAACCATTTTTTCTACTCCAAAAAACATCAGCAGTTGTCGGCAAGCAACACCCAAAATAGGAAACAAAAATATCACTCATATAATACAAAAGGTAACAAATTATTGGCAGGATTGTATTCGATAAATTCATTCAATGTTTCAATTCATGTGCAATATGTTGAATGTATAGACTTAAAATTGGTATCCTCTACACTTATGCACTCATAGTTCTCTTCAAGCAGGTACAAATCGGTAGTAAGTTCTACCGTTTATCAGTGTGAGTTTGATTTGTCAAAAATGGTAATACATATAAAGCCCGAAACATAAATTTTTACACATGGAAACATATACAGGGAAGTTAATTTCAATTAGCAATTCTCCATATACAAATTATTTTATCAACAATTAATAGGCTCAGATACATTTTACCCAAATGTGCAATAAAGAATACAAATTGCATTAGTAGTTGGAAGCAGCAGTAGTTGCAGCAGCCGTTTTTTGATCAATTCTTCAACTCCATCATCATTTTCTTTTTGTCCACCTCGTACTTGTATTCTGTTACCAGCAGCAGGTAGAGAAGCACCCTGTAAACTAAGTTCAAATTGATTTCAGTCATTTTATCTAAAGTAATTTTGCAAATAGAAGGATCAAATTTCAACATATTTGAAGATAACAGTTTGTTGTTTAGCAGGTGATGCACTCAAAAGAATATGAAGTTTAGCAGGTTATTAAACATTGCTTAGTTTCTTGTTTAGCAGGTGATGCACAAAGAGGAGCAGTCCTGCTTTTTGTTTCGGGGTAGTTGTTGAAGTAGTTTACTTTATATGCAATAGAACATCAAGAAAGTTTTATTAGTATATACTAAAGGGAACCTACATCAGTTCAAAATCTGATTAAAATATCAAATAACTTGTAAGGTGCAGAGAAAAATGGGCACATAAAACAATAGTAGAGCAAACTATACATGAGGAAATAATTCTATTAAACATTACAATGTAAATTTCGAATCCTTTTTTGGAGGGCATCAAATCTTAGGACGCCCGACGCCCTATTTATCCAACATCACATCACACATAGTCCTCATTTGAGAATTAAAGCCAATACTCAATAGTGTTATTTGCACCCAGTTTCATGTTAGTATTCCCAAGTACACTGTATATCATATTCAAATTCTATCCTTCTTTCTAAAATATGGAACACTATTAAAATGTGCAAAGTGAAAAGTGGAAAACAGCAGCATGAGTTGATAATAATAATAATAATAATAATAATAATAATAATAATAATAATAATAATAATAATAATAATAATAAGGAAACTTCAACTCAAGGAATCTTACCATTTACATCGAAGAAAATCTGTTGATTGTGTTTGTGCTGCCACCAAAGGAGCAAACCGACACCAACAATGAGCAAAGCAACACAACCGACACTTGCACCAAATGCGATAGCTATGCGATGGTTTCTTGTCACTCCAGATTGTGGCTGAGCTGAGAAACCCAATATGCCTATTTAATTAGAACAATCATGGAGTATAATTACCAATATGTATGCAAACAAAAAAGGGAAAAAAAAAAAAAAAAACTTCATGCTGATTAAATGGAAGCATCTCTTGATTGAACAATTTAACATACCCTTTAAATCATCTGGTGGATACGAAATTGGGTCCAGAGACATGGAAGAACAGTTATTTCCAGATTTTGAACCACATATCAAAGGATTTCCAATTACGCTGTAAAAACCAAAAAATAAGAAATAATATACTATATAATTTGCTGGTTTAACTATAACCAATCAGAAGCAAAGAAGTTAAATAGCAGGAAAACATGAATAACTTACTTAAAAGTCCTAGCAGTTATCTTTGGTAGGAGACCACTTAAATTGTTGTATGACAGATCCCTGGCACATACGTAAATTCCAGCACATAATAAAAAATGAATTGGGTGTTCCATTAATAGAATTGCTGATCAGAAAGAGGAATATGTAAAGCAAGAACATACAAGAAAGAGTAAATCAGTCCAAAATTATAATTTGAGATTTTCTTTATTACATGATATCTAAAAAGTACTGTTTTTATTTACACTTATGTAATTGATTTGACTTTCATTTTCGTAAAAATGAAGTCATTACATGATATCTAAAGAGTACTGTTTTTATTTACACTTATGTACTCGATTTGACTTTCATTTTCGTAAAAATGAAGTCAAAAGAAGTAAATTGATGGTATAAGCCATCCTTTTATCTTACATGTCAGAAAGCAAATTATAATTTGGGAGAGCGTTAAAGAAATTTCTAATTACCTCAATTACAGAGGATCTTAGATGAGCACAGTTTGGGAGAAAGGAAAGGCCAGGTGCCAGTTTCTGCAGTAAAGAGCGCGGTTGAATATAACATAATAAGAACACTATTCTCCATTAGCTAAGGTTTTGAAGGGTTGTTTGGTTGCACATATTTACCACTGCACTACAGGCATCGGCGCATTTGAGTCCCAAGTGTTTTTAACCATATGAGGTACAACTCCGGAGCTGGAACTACACCCAAAATGAGGGGAATTACAATTATAACAGTTGGTAAAGAATTGAATAACCCAAAAAAGGACATCTCCAGCTACCAGGCAAAAGAAATCTAGCTGCAGCAGTATGCAGAAAATCAGATAGTTTAGCATGCCTGCTGCATCTGCAGTAGTATACATACTACATTCACAATTAGATCCCAACCAAATGGTCACTGTAATCAGTCAGGTCTTATAGGCTGAATATTAATTTGGGAAAAGTAGTTTCATCGAAAGCAGGGGCAGCAATAGTGCAGCGGCAATAGGTCATAATGGCTTAATCTCGCCAAGATGGCATCGTAGGATTGTATAAAAGCTTCACAAATCCCAAATATAACAAACCTGTTTGGACTCTCTATGTAATGGACAATTAGAAATGCCATCAAATTGGGTCGAGTTCAGGTGCCACGCGGCCAAGTCAGAAGTCAAATCAGCAAGGAGTTTAAAAGCAGAATGTTTGGAAACAATCCCAAACAGATAAAAAGAAGGAACTACAGAAAAGAAATTAAGAGGGGAGAGAATGAACTAATAAATAACAAAAAATGCTTGTGAAATAATGTCATAAAGCATATGAATGAACCTTAAAGCAAAATGCCTCACAGATTTGAAAAGAAGTGAATTGGACATGCCGCCCATAATCCAAGAGAAAGGCTACAGCAGCTGCTCTCTGAGCCAACCAAGCTCTCCAACTGGTTGCCCAAACGATAGGCCATCCAGAGTTGGTCCCTTTTTTTGCATTTTCATCATTGTCATACGGAAGAAAATTACACGCAAGAAAAAACCACAAAATGACCCTTATTCCATGTGTGAAGTAACAGGACGCACCTAGGTATTTCTTAACCATATTAGAACATGCCAGTTGATAACATTCAAGTATAATCGAAAAGGACAAAGGAGACAAAAAACAGTATGTGTTATCTGAATTATGTCTTAGCACTATGATTTGTGCATTTCAATACGAAACAATGAAAATCAATAATAAGCTGGATTTCTGGCAGGGGCTGAAATTGCCTTATCCAGTTCATCCACCTTATTTGCAGAAAGAAGTAAAAGCAAAACAGAAAAAAATGTAGAAGACTTTATGTTCATGTTTATTATGGTGATGACAAATCCGCTAGTTCATCCACCTTATATGTCAAAGACTTTATGTTTATGTTTACCATGGTGATGACAAATCCACCAATTGTAGGTATTGGTGCGATATGAGTACCTGCATGGAGTAGAACACAACTTTTGAAGGATTAATTAGTCAAAACAGTAGTAATTAGAGGGAACTAATAGTTAAAGAGGAAATAAAGTCGATACCCACATTTTAGTAAAGCACAAAAAAGTATGAGGTAAAAAGGATCGGCCAGGCATTATTTATTATGCAGAAGCATAACGAAACATCATTTCTCGAACTGTTTCCATGAGCTATACTACATATCAAACTTAATAAAGTTAAGTACAAAAATCTTAAATAAATTTAAGATGCAACCCAAACCCTCTAATAAGCAACTATAGAAATAAACAATTCGGAAAACATGTGCATATGTAGAATTATAAGCGAAAATGCAGAGCTGTAAGCGAAAGAGTGTGAAAATAAGTAACAAAACATAACTAATCAAAGAAATGAGTACAGAGTAAATATAGAAAGGAGTTTTAAATTCTAAGTTGTATGAAGCCGTTGCATAAACAATCCTAAGTACTATAGAATTTCCCGTTTAAAAATATATACACATGTATGCGGAGAATTGTAAGTTTAAAACACACGAAGTTACGCAAAAGAAAGTAAGTAGGTCAAAAGAGCATACCTCACCTAGAACACAGTAGGTAAGCACCGACTAAGTCACGTTGCACTAACCTCCAATCACCCTAGTTAGATAGGTTGTCCTCTCGGTTCCTTTTTTTCCGTAGTGCGGCAGTAGCAGCATCAAAGTAATAACACCAACAAAACATGTAAGAGAAGAGAACAGTTAGTAGAAGGAAAACAATAGGGAAAAAATTGTTTTACTCAAAGTGCCTTACCACGAGTAAAGAAGAATACCATACATAAATTCAAAATTTGACCAAAACACCAAATCACTCAAGATAATGGCAGTTAATGAACAGCTATCTCTTTTTTTTTTGGGCACAGGAAAATATGCAGGTAATCATGTGAATTTAGAAGCATAATCAATTCCCCACGAAATCCATCTTAATAACACTAACAATCATCTGCAATTAATTACGTAAAGGGGGTAACATCAACAGCATATGTAAGAGAAGAGAACAGTCATTATGAATATTGGTGAGAGAGGAGTTAGCGACACACAATCCTAAATCCTAAACGATTGGAGCAAGAATCTGTCCAATTTTTCCAATATTGAATAGGAAGCAATCAACCTATATATGCAGTACCGATTAATTAGATCATATAATGAAATATAGTAAGAACAATCAGATTTTACTTTGAAGAAAATATTTAACCTAGAGATACCAGGAATTGTAGTTTAGCTAATGGAACACACCGAGTCATAGCCAACATTAAGCATGAGAAATATAGTATGCGGACCATTTACACATGCACTCTATGCACTAATTAGAATATATAATGGACTATACTAAACACATAATGAGTTTTCTTCTTCTTTTTTTTTTGGATACGGTAAGTGTAAGCACATCCAAAGGTACTTTTGAAAAAAAATAATCGAAATCCGACAATCATACAATACAAACAGTAAAAGGAAAAATTTGCATATAATGAAGTATAGTAAACACAGGCAAAATTTTCTTGCTCTTTTTTGTTTTTTTTGATCTAGCAAGTATAGGCACGTCCAAGAGAACTTGGGTACAAATATTCATCCCACATATACTGGGAACTATAGATAAGAAGATGAAGCACAGACATGTATATGACCTCCAATAACCAAAATATAGATATGGAAAATGTGCACCTGATTGATAATGTTTTTTATCGCAGGTGGAACACTAAAATTATCCGAATTAGGCGCAGTTGCTAAATTTTGCGCTGGAATGTGAATCAAATCTTGAGCTGATTTTCCAAATATTGTAAAATTAGCTGTGCCGGTTTCATCGCTGACAATGGTGTTTAATTTGTACCTATTTTTGAATAGATACAGTAAGTTGATATCACGTTGGAAATCACTAAGTATTAAGTAGTAATTCTGAATACTTCAAAAACAACAATAAATTGAAGATTTTACCACGGGATTGGCGGTTGCTTATCATCACCACAACGTGCACAGCAAAATGTGCCGTCATATATTTTGACAGCAGCTTTGCAATTGTTACATGCTTTGTACCACCATCCATATGATGTGTTAATATCCAAGATTTTACATTGACATGTGAACCTCATATTCTAACATTTAAAGAAAGAAATTGGTCGGTGAAAATAAAATTATTTCTAGATATATGTAGAATAAAACTTTATTTTTATGGGAACGGCACCTCAGTATCAGGCATGGTAGAATTCAGTAATTCATCAATAGTTCTCCTATTTAAATGCATTTCTTCCTGAGGAGAAATAGGGGTGTCCTCTTCACAACCAATTCGGCGAATTGAATGATTTGTTGCCTGCAGACTATGTACAGTAATGCACACATCAGATGTTACTAATGGACTAACAGATCACAGTAGGTAGCACAACGTTATGAGTAGCGCAGGATTAATAGCCAAACCTATGAAGGAATTCCACTATCTCTGGAATTTGTAGATCGAAGTATATTTTGGATGCTGAACATGTTGATAAGTATAGCTTGTCTGCATTTAAATTACATGAATTGTTACATAATTATTAGAAATATACATCCATTATATTAAAGGTAAAATAATTCACTATTATATTTATTGTACCAACCTCTAAATGTTCGGACAGTCATACCAGCCAGAATTATTATGACTGGTTTATTAGGTTCGCTGCTTGTAAAGCGTGTTTCATCAAAGGAAACAGCGAATTTATCCCATAGTGCAATAGATAGAGTATTTTGCCTGGAAGATAAAGAAATTAATTAAATATAGATTTGTAATCTAACTTAACTAATGTACTTTTGACTATTATTTAAAGCCCGGCATTGCTTACTCGGAATCTTCGATCTCTAAATTTCTGATTGGAGTTAAGGTATCCCCAATGTATTTATGCGTGATATCGTGAATACTTGTAATTTTCCCAAAAATATCTACAGAATATGGAGTAAACATGAATAAAACAGCGGTATGTAACTTGAGTAAATCAATTTCTATTCAATAAGAGTGCTACCTGTGAGGACAGCATCATTGTATCGCTTGTGCGTAACTTCGTAGAAGATCGAGAAATTAAAACTGTATAGTGGTATTTGATTCAAACTTTCTTTAATTTCGTTTATTTCTGTTCGTTTGCTTATTTGAATCATGTAATCGCGACTTACAGCAATAAATCTTTTCTTGCTTGGAATAACCGCGAATTTCTCGATTACATATAGGTTGCCTTCACTTATTTTAGATCTAAATGCTGCTGCATCTTGTTTGTGTATAGTTGCTTGCATGGAGAAGGACTGAATGTATCATGGTAGACAGAGGGAGAAACTCTTAACCAAATTAGTAACAAATTAACAATCAGAGGAGTATCAAAACAAAGGGGATATACAAACCTCTTCATCTATTAATAAGCAATCCAAGCTAAAGATATCTCCTTTTAAAAAAGGAGCTGTTGATTCCCATACTCGACAGATGCGAACTTTGATTTCACATTCTTGAGATTGCGGTGATAGTTGTGATAAAAGTAAAGTCTTCATTGCACCTATAGAGTTGTATTCAAGAAGAGAATAAATATAATACTAAGTAGTACAGCAAAGGAAAAATGAGGAAAATTTTTTTTTTTTTCTAGTAGGTAAAAATGTAGATAGAAGAATACGCATTTACACGGGAACAGAAAGAAATATATAAGGATATATTACAAACCTGAGAATATTATTTTAAATCATCAAGTATTTCTTGGTAAACAATATTCTTTGTATATCCTTCAGGTTGACCATCCTTATTTTCTATAAGAATTCGTAACCCTTCCTTCGATGTTACTCGTGATATCGCAACATAAAGCTGGCCATGTGAAAACACAGGTTGCGACAAATAGAGCCCAATTTTTTCTAATGTTTGTCCCTGGCTTTTATTAATTGTCATTGCATAACATAAACGCAGCGGGAATTGCCTTCTTTTCAATATGAATGGCCATTTTGATTCGGTAACATTTATTACGATGCGAGGAATATAAACTTTTTCACCAATGTGGATACCAGTAAAGATTTCTGCTTCCATAATTTTAGGAGCCAGTTGAGTTATAAGTAAACGTGTCCCATTGCAAAGCCCGGAACTTTGATTAATATTGCGAAGTAACATTACAGGGCTTCCTACTTTTAACTTCAATTTGTGATTTGGTACTCCATTAAATTTTAAGCTATTCAAGAAATCTACTGGGTAAAGAATGTTGCTTTCTCCAGAATTTGCAGATGAACTACATATTGAATCCGAACTGAAATATAAACGTTCCTCTGTTTGTAGTAAAGAAAGAACGTAAGTATTAATTTCATCAACAGTCTCATTCATAGGTGTAACAATAGCTCTGTTTCGTAAATATGTAGGATCATTGTATTTGTACTCGATATTATCGTATATTTCACTAACGATCGACTGCATTCCATTGTTGTCAAATTCGACCAGTATGTCATCAGGAATTTTGATCCACGTTGGCTCTTCTTCGTTCTCTAACTGTATGCTATTTATCTTCCCATCACCAATATCAAGTACCCATTGACTGAATTCTCTTAAAGCTCTATTAGAGGTATCATTTGTTGATCCTTGTAGTAATCTCATATTTATAGTAAGTCGAAAGACTTTACATTTACTCCATATATAATATCTAGTCACTGATGCATTTAAAATATCCTGTTTACTACCACCGACAATAACTGGAAGTATTTGTCTAAAATCTCCTCCCAAAAGAATAGTTTTTCCTCCAAAAAGATTTTCAGTAGTTGCTGAATCAGCCATTCCCATAATATCCTTTAATGATTTATCTAAAGCTTCGAAACAATTCCGATGATTCATAGGTGCTTCGTCCCAAAAAATTAAGCTTGCATGGAAAATTAAAGCGGCAAGTTGTGTACCTTTCTTAATTTCACAAGTAGAACAATCGTTAATTTGTATCGGTATTTTAAATCTGGAATGAGCTGTTCGGCCTCCAGGTAATAAAAGGGATGCTATACCTGAGGAAGCAACGGCCAGAACTATTTTTCCTTCTGAACGTAATCTTGAAATAATGGTCTTCCAAAGGTATGTTTTTCCTGTTCCACCATGTCCATAAACAAATATAATATCTCCAATATTTTGATATACAGAAACCAAGACAGCATTATATATTATTCGTTGTTCATCGTTTAACCCATCAAATAATTCGGTATGATCCTGTATCAACTCAGTTCTATTGTAATCCAATTCTTCCCTTACTAATTTGTTATCTAAGCCATCCAAAATTAGCCTGCCGGGATTTGGGAGTTTATAATCAGATAGTGAGGCAGAGTTTTTGTTGAAAAGAACCTCGAGATCAAACAAAACATGATTTTGAAGCTCAATTTCAGATATTTGGAGATTTCGAATTCCAAGAATATGCCTCAATTTGTACGAAATATCATCAGACATTAATTGCCAATACTCAGTCCATAATTTGAGAGGGTCTGTCACCTCACAAAAGATCACTATGGTTGTAAATAACTGCCGAAGCCCAGCAGAAGAGGACCAATGTGATGCCTCTTCAAATGCCTCTCTCCATTCTGTATCATCACCCAGTAATCCGAGAGCATTACATGCAGAACGAAATGTGTCGTGGACAACGCCATCGACAGTTCTAATTTCTACATAATTTCTTGGACCCCTTAGTATATTTAAAAGCATTCTTAAAAAATATAATTCGCCTGCATTTGGATGTATATAAACAATTCTGCCAATACGATATCCTCGTTTTCTTTTAGACCAAAATTTATCTTTTTTATGCCACACCCATTTTGTGGGAAACTCAGTGTATGTAAGCTCCCGAGCATCGTCACATATGGTATTAGTATACATCCATTCAGTCAACATCGACTTCTCAATATTAGGGCCGGCCAAAACATTAAGTAAATTTTGGGAACCATGATATGTTACATTGTTCATCATGGGTAGGTGAATAGTCAAACGCTCAACTGATGGTTGTCTAAAGTGAATATCAAATTCAAATAATCGCCAAATAGCTTCATATGCTGATAAATAGCGACAATCTAAGTATTGCTTAACTTCGTCAATATATGTAGATTGTGGTGCAGAACTTGATTCGGTGTAAGACAAATTATTTTCTACAACAACAGAAGCTCTATCTGGACCTTTGTTGACATACTTGAATAAATATTTGATAAGCCTCGATTTATTACACCATTCAACATTAATATGAGCTCCGTATTTAACAATTAATCGTAGATTATGTGGCACGACAAATCTATTATCAAGTTGAATACCAGCTTTTAACACATATCTCCCATTATCTCTTCTCCTATAAATGGGAAAGCCATCGGGAGTTATTACTGTTTCGCTCTTATATTCTTTTGGAAAATGTTTCGAACATCGGCCTTTGATCATACACGGTGCTCCTGGTTTACTTGTTCCGCATGGACCGTGAATCATAAATTTTTCAACAGCTGCATACCCATCTGGATCAGAAATCTTATCAGGTATTTCTGCGGAAATGATAGAATTTATTTTCGTAGTTGTTAAATATTTATGATCCGCATGTAACCATATTAAAATATGAACATGAGGGAGGCCTCTTTTTTGGAATTCGACTGTATATAATTCTGGACATAGATTGCAGGACACCCAGAGAGGAATAAAGACATACAAAAGAGAACATAGAGAAAATAATTATTTGGTAAGTATATGCTACATTTGAGGACGAACTATTAGCTGACGAACTATTAGCTGAAAAATATAGATTATGTTTAGCGGCTGGGTACCTGCAACCGATCGCCCGAAGAAGCCACCTTTTTTGATATCAGTCATCAAACTTTCTAATTTTATCTTAAATAATCTGCTCACAATATCGGGCCTATCCTCAGGTTTTTGCCCAGGAATAAATTCCAAACCATTTCGAATTTCAGGCCACTGTGCATTGCAGGTAAATGTAACAAATAAATCAGGAGGCCCACAGTGTCTACATATAGCAATAGCATCTTGGTAATTTTGAATCATGTAGCGAGGACCAGCTGTGAAACTTGACGGTAATATAATTCTTTTATCAATAGCATCTCCATTCACATCTCCTTCAACCACAGCATCTTTTATACCTTTATATAATTCGGATCTTAAATTAGATTGGTTGTTTCTAATATATTGAAGTCTTTCTTCTTCAACACATGAGAAAGCGTCGACAATATATTGTTGGAAAAGTTTACCGCCTCGTATCAACGTGCTTCCTTCATCTAATCTGTTTTGAATTCTGTAAGCATAAAATTCGCGCATTGTAATATATTGCCTAGAGTTCGTTTTCTTTCGACGTGTCTCTCTACATTGTATGCCAAGCCTAAAACCATCCTCACCATATGGAAATAAAATGGGATATTGCATTGCCATAAAAGAAGGGTGTAAATCACTAATGCGTTTTAACCCTTGTGTTTTGTGCTCGACAATAATATCGCGATGCCGATCTGAACAACCCAAATCACCAACTATTAAACCAGCAATCTCAGAACTGGTAGGAGCGTTATATTGTTCCGACTTTTCTGTACGTGTACCAATCAAACGTAACTTCATCGGTAAGAAGTTATTTTGTGCAAAACGATCTCTCGCCATCCTAAATGCCTTAACCACTTCATCTTCCGTGTCAAACATATGCAACAACTTTACCACAATATTTCTACTAATAGTGTCATCATTTGTATTTACCCCAAGCGCCTCTAATCTATTATCAACTTCATTTTCAGTATCATAAATATAAAGTTGAGCAAATTTAGGCCGCTCACCGTCTATCGGTAGAAGAGAACCCATTATATGATAATTCTGACCATTAATTCGGAAAATGTATGGTCCTGGTCTTTTATTAATCTCTAAATCTATTTTTGCACCTATCGACGTAAATGCAAACATAGAATTGTATGCTCTAATATTCTCACGAAATTTCTTAGCTTCTTGTCCACCTTGGTAATCCAACAAAGTAGCTAGAATAGCTGGTGCGTCATGTAGCAAAGGTAAGCTAACTCGACCTTCTTGACAACACAAAGAAAATCTTGGTGTATGTTCCATTTGAGATTTGTAAATCCTTTCACTGTACCACAGTAAAGCTCCGCAGAATTGGCACTTATAATGTGGCAATCCAACATATGATTGATTCGAAGTACTACAGGTAGCTTGTAAAGAAGTCGGTTGTATTTCGTAATTTGTTGTATTTTTGTTTCCGGTCGAATCATGTATATATTCTGGGGAGGGAATTGTAAATTTATTCCTCCGCTGATTAAGAATAATCTTACGCCGTTTTCTGTTTGCTCGACAAATTGTTTGAATATCTGGCGGTGCCCCAGGATTATTTATTATTTTGTTTTTATCTAGTTGATAAATATAGCTCGCAGGATGTGCCTTCCCTTTATTCCTGCGTTCGCTAAGAAGGTTCCTGCGCTGTTTCCTATGCTCACGAGTAAATATGGGAGTATCCATTTTATTTGCACCACAATATGCAGCAAGCAAACATAATATGTGAAATATAACCCTGTAAAAGTATGAGAAAATATGGGTGTTAAAAATACGTGTTAACAGTAGGGAGGAGGGAATAATCGCCGTTGGGAAAAACAGGAAAAACCGATGGGTAACTGAAAGTGTTCGTAAATGATGGAAACACGAAGAAATATTAAAGCCCATCTAATTATGTATATTATGTATCGTAAAAGTATTTAGCATTAATCACGGAAGACATTATTGATAGGAAGGGAGTATGGGAGAAATAAAGATAGGAAGGGTGTATGGGAAATTAGATTTACATTCCACAAACAAATAAGAAGGGAGGGGGGAAAAAAAGAACTAACGACGCTCAAACATATGAATAATTTACACGAAGCAGTTTTTTTCATTTCCATGATTAGAATCGCGGAGAATATATATTTTGTTATTTGTGACTATATACACAAATGTTTTTTCAAATAATTGTTCAAATAGGCACGTACCAAATAGGTAAGCTTAAAGTTCACGTAATTTGATGAGGTAGATTACAAATTGTCACAAAGTGGAGAAGTAACTTAAGACAAGAAGAAAGGAAAATGATAGGTGGTTCACAAATTTCCCGAAGAACACGAAGTAACTAAGAAGGAAAGAGGAAGGAAAACGATAGATGGATTACAAATTTTTATCAAAAGTAAAAAGTAAGTAAAGAGAAAACAAAGAAAAGAGACAGTAAATATCGAGCTAAAAACCAGAACTATCTTCAGATGGATCTGCTGAGGAAACAGAACAACCCCGACGAAGAAAGTTGATAGTGGCACGGTAGTCATCAATTCTAGATCGCATGTCTGCATGTTCAACTACGAATTTTGCATTCTGAGCAATAGCAGAGGCAGAAGAATTTTCTAATGCATTATATGCACTTTTTAGCTTATTGAAGTCGCCCAACAGATTAGCATACTGAATAATCACTTCGTGGTACATATTCTTATACAGTATATAGTCTTCGTAATTCACATCCCTAATTTCCAATCCAAATTTAGACTTTATTTGGTGAACAGCGAAATAACCAGCCTCTTCCGTTGCCTCATGCATATTAGCACACGGGCCACCCCAGCAACGCTGGGTTTCGACGCCCGACTCAATATGAACAAACGTAAATTCTATGCATGCAAGAAACAACCCTCCGCCGACCAAGCTCACATCACATAGAGTTTGAATTCCTAGCTCGTTACTTATTTCTTCAAGTAATTTAAGGTAAGAAAGTTGAATAGTAGCCATCAGAAGGATTGTGTCTAGAAGAGGTCGGGATAACTGGGGAAGGAAAGAAATAACCAAATATGGAAGAATATATTTAGATCGTGAAACAATGAGAGAAGAAAGTAAAGAAATAAAGATACGCAAACATGAGTGTAATTTACACATGTGGAATCGCCAACGTAAAAATTAAAAGTGCGTGCAAAATGTGTGCAATTACTGATTTATAACTATATGTAGGAAACATTTTTTTTAGAAACAAATTAAGGTATACACATAGGAAGTAAGTAAGTTGTAAGCCGTAAAATTCGCATGTTCCAAACTATGAACCATTCTAGACAACACCACACATCTAAGCAGGTGGGAAGCGCACGGGAAAAAAGGCTTTAATGTTCTGCACGCTCACACATCTAGATGGAGAAATTATTATTGAGGTACGGGAAAGTTTAAGGTATAAGATCAGGACTGGGTAATCTATGCACACTAATTACAGTACGAACAAAATTTTGGGGAAATAAGTACACATATCTTCGATGGTTTTCTAATATATTTCGAATTCTCTAACAGCTAATTATACAAAGTGTAGCTGCCAAAGGAGTTACATTTTTGAAATAAGCACATAATTATAGCGGGGAATTATCGTTAAAAATGTACAAATTGATAGGTAGTGAATTTGTAAGAGGGAGTTATTTTTCGGAAATGACGATATAATTATAGCAGGAAATCAGATGGGAAAATGCACAAGTCGGCAAACAATTGGAGTAGTAAATGATTTGTAAAATCCGTTCCCAAATCTGGTAATATATATCACGTTTAGCGAAAATTAAGCATAAAAAATTTTAATAAATTTATAATGTAATCCAAGTCTTGTAATAAGCAAGTACAGAAATAAGTTATTTCGACGGTATCAACGTATCTAGGATTGTAATTAAAAACAGGCAGCAATAACAAACAAAACATAACGAATCACATAAATAAGCACAGAGTAAATGTAGGAAGGGGTTGTATAAAACCGCGGAATGTATAGTACTAACTAACTGTAGGATTTATTGTCAAGAAATTGTACATATCTATACAGAAAGATGTAAGCTTTAAAGACACGACATAAGGGGGAAAAAGTAAGCAGCCGAGAAGAGCGTACCGTATGCAGAGCGTCGGACGTGCGTATCAAGTAACGTATGCTGGACTAACCTCCAATTACCTTAGCCTAATAGTTTGCTGATTCGGATTACGCTTCTCCTGTAGTAAAGTAGAAGTATCATTAAAATAATAACACGAAGAACCGAAACATTTGCAATTGCATCAATTGAGAATTCAAAATAAAAGAAGTTGTTGTATGCGCGAGTGGAGATTTATTTCAATTATTTGTTTTTTCCTGTACCATACGTCAGTGGTAGGGAAATAGTTAATTTTGATTCGACGATTTTAAATCTAATATTTGAATAAAGAGAAAGAATAACAATGATCAATTTGCTATATATTTTGAGGGACAGACAAACTTTTATCTCTTCAAATTTCCATCGAACAATTAGATAAAAGGAAGAACGACAAAAAACACAGTTTATACACGACAATTAAAAGTAAAGAGAGCACTCTGAAGCAAATGCAGTGAACAACAGCAGACAATTGAGACAAATTGAATCTACATTACGTGAACTCAATATTAAAGCAAGGAATCAACAGCATGAACTTTATAATTTGTAAAAAAAAATGAAAGAAGAAGCAACGGAATTTGTTCATATTTTTGTAAGTATAGCCTACAATTTATCTGCAAATATTTACAATTAGAATGTTAACAATTTTTTCGGTGGACATCCTTCGTTACATATGGAGTGAAACAAAATTGTAGAATTTGTTACGCACAAAGTGTAAAAAAAATTGTAGAATTTGTGATTAAACCGTAAGTAGGGAGCACTCTATTTTTTTCCTGGTTGGTGACACGTGGCAGCATCCTATTGGCCGGCATTTCCCGGAAAACCCGAAACGTGGAGCAAGCACGTGCACCACGTGGACACGCGGCAGATTCTGAGTGGTCCTTGCACTGATGTTCCCTGTTTTGTGGACACGTGGTGCAATCGGGTCGGCCCATTCCGGTGTTCCCTGTTTTGCCGGGATCCCGTGTCAGAAGATTCCCTTGGCCCATTATAAATAGAGTTCCCCTCTCCCTTCTTATTCCCACCTCGGTTTTTGAGCTCTAGAGAGAGAATCTCAGCCTGAGCCCTCTACAAAAGTTGTTCCTCTCTCTCTTCTCTCTCTCTCCTAAAAATTTCAGAATTTCTGGAGCTACAGATAGTGAGTTATCTGCGACGCGGCGCACTGCGACGGTTTTCTTTTTCGGCCCATTTCCCATCGCAGTTCAGTCGAAAAATCCCTGTGTGCTAACCAGGAGGAATTTTTTGACGATTTTCACGACAACGCGTTCCTAAGAGGTAAGGCTTCGATTTTCGTGTTGATCACTTTGCTCCATTTCGCACTTTTGGCACGGTTTCCGAGGCCTCTTTGACCCCCCTTTTTCCTGTGGAATTTCTGGACAGCATCGACTTCTCCGATTTTTATCTTGGCGTAGGAGCATCAGATCGAGGCGTTTAAAGAGTCGATTTTGATCTACTCTTCGCGAGGAACGTAACCGTAATTTTTTCGGATTTTTGGAGCTCTGTATAGAAGTGGAAAACTCCTCTTTTCCCGTGCTGTTTGAAAAATAGCAAATATTGTACTTTTTGGGATTTATATTTATACCGGGAGCGTTGTTATGTACAGCTGTCCACTGTTTTACAGGATTTGAGGACTGTGGACAGCTAGGAGGCTTTCTGGGGTGTGGTGATAACCTACTATCGGTAATTCCAGAAATTTTGAAATTTTTAGGAGAGAAAGAGGAGAGAGAGAGGAACAATTTTCCTATAGGGCCCAAGTTCAGATTCTCTCTCTAAAGCTCGAAATTCGAGGTGGGAATGAGAGGGGAGAGGGGAACTCTATTTATTATCTTTGATTATCCCAATATAATTCTTTGGTTATCTTTGTTGCTCTGTCTAGGACGGAGTACCATTAGATTAGACGACCTAATTTATATTACTACGGAAGATCGCTACACTCATCGAGGGTTGTATACATATAATTCTCCACAGAAGAACTATATGTATACGACCATCGACAAATGCAGGGTACCTCAGTAATGTACACAGAGAAAGCAAATCAGCGGCAGGGCCTAATATTTATTTTCTAATATATACCTAATATCCGAACTGTACACTTTAAGTATTGGAATCTTAATCTATAAAATCAAAGTTCTTAATAACTTCCTGCAAATTAGAATCCAGAAGGAAAACATGTTTATCCAACAACTCTGAAATTATTGGCGTAGTAATTTCTGGATTTTTTTTTTCGTAACTATATGTATACAACCGTCGACAAATGTGAATGACAGAACACATGCATCTCAAATTAGTACTGGATGTTTCATTTTAATTTCGTATTGTTAATGAAAACCATTTACATAAAGAGAGGTTTTACTAATGTCTGGTCATTTTCTTTCTTAAATATTCACCATCTTATCATGAAAGAACCCCAATAGAAATTCTGATATTGTCAGCAATAAGATGGCGAAATTTCAAGAAGAAAAATATGCAGGAATTAATCGTACATCTTTGGTTATATTTGTTGCTTTATCTACTACGGAGTGGAGTAATGTTAAATTACAGGGCCTAATTTATCTTTGATTATCCCAATATAATTCTCTGGTTATCTTTGTTGCTCTATCTAGAACGGAGTACCATTAGATTAGACGACCTAATTTATGTTACTATTGAAGATCGCTACACTCATCGAGGGTTGTATACATATAATTCTCCACAGAAGAACTATATGTATACGACCATCGACAAATGCAGGGTACCTCAGTAATGTACACAGAGAAAGCAAATCAGCGGCAGGGCCTAATATTTATTTTCTAATATATACCTAATATCCGAACTGTACACTTTAAGTATTGGAATCTTAATCTATAAAATCAAAGTTCGTAATAACTTCGTACAAATTAGAAACCAGAAGGAAAACATGTTTATTCAACAACTCTGAAATTATTGGCGGAGTAATTTCTGGGCTTTTTTTTTCTTAGAAATCCATTATTTTATCATGAAACAATCTCAATAGAAATTCTCATTTTCTCAAAGTTAAAATGATAAAATTTCAAGAAGAGAAATATACGGGAAGTAATAGTTTGGCAATTAAAGCTAAGGGACCAGAACTGAATCACAATTTTCAAAAATATACTTCAGCACTGATTCGCCGTACCGAACATGCATGTAAGAGAAGATTAGGGAAAGAGCAAAAAAGGACAAACTGATATTGGCTAAATCAACAGATAAGAACACAAACTGCTCAAGTAGTCTCAAAAAAGGCACCTATAGTATAGCACCTCATCCCAAACTTCACGCGTATATGCCAACAGTAAATCACAATTTGTAAAAAGATATTTCAGCCCTGACTCATCATACTCACATGCATGTAAAAGTACGAAGAACTTGGAATGTCTAGTAAGCATGAAAAGATGTATAGGCGATAATATCTCCCATGTAAACCATAACTGTTTAAATCATAATACGTTAAAAAATTTCAAGTCAGAAATTATGACCACCATACATTAAATAATTTAAACTATAATATCCTATTCACTCAACTCTTTTTTAAGCCCTAAGTAATTGAAAACATGAATGAGAAGCCCCTATATTAAACAATTTAAACCAGAATGCTTTAAGGCTTCAAGTAATTTAGCAGAAAAAATTGTATTCCCCTAGATTTAGAAGCTGTAAATACTAACAATTCGAAAAGTATAGCAAGTATTCATAGCATCAGAATCATGAACCGTTTAAACATGAAGCTTGCTCACTAATCAGGGCATACAATGTAAATGAGTGCAGAATGTTGTGTAAAAGAGAACATTTCTTGCAATGTAAGTGCATAATTAAACCCAATTATATTAATTAATACCCCCCCAGCTGGATAACAACAACTTACACAAATCTAATTATATAATTAATACTTTCTACTGCATAGAATAGGGGGAATCATCACAATCGATAAAGGAACTAAAGCTTGTGATGGTAGTTGTTAATTTAATGTGAGTTCTCTTGAGCACAACTCTTTTGTTTTGTTATAGAGAATGCAACTAAAGGTTGACATCAAAGTGAGCAATTTTATGTCAATTCTTTTGAGATTCTAGTAAGAACTATATATATATATGACTTTCAATATGTGAAGTTAAAGCTGGTAAAAAAATATCGTATATTAAAACTTATCAGTTTAAAGAAGCAAAGAATATTCATTTTGTTTTGTTCCAACATTCCTCAAGAACTATATGAATATGACCGCCAACAATCAAAATTGAACCAAACCCAAACATGACTATGCCGAATCCTGATTTTGTTGATAGTGGTGTAATTAAGTCTTTAGCCTTATTCGTTAAAATATTATCAAACCGAGGGAGGGAAACAATTTTTTGGTATGAGCACATCGTTTAAATCAGGAATGCTCACTTAATTTATAAGGATTTAAAAGAAGCGGGTTAAAAATATTTAAGGGAAAAGGGTGGGTTTAGATAAATGTACTCTTCAATCAAAGGAAACGGTAGTACAATTTTTAATGGAAGAACAACATTTCAAAGCGAATCATCTAAGATAATCAGGATTTTACCCATGCACCAACATTGCCCAACCAGCGATTTACCAACTAAAGCCATTAAATATAGCTACCCTTTGATGTTTGAACAGTTTCACCGCAGGGATGTACCATCTCACACGCTCAGGCAAATTTTTTTTTTGTGTCATCATCAGCTCCCACGAAAATGTAGACAAATGGAAGCAAGTTAAAATCACCCAACATAATACTAAATTAAAGTTTCAAACATTAGAGGATACCAAGGGCGGCCGGAGCCGCCGAGTAGGGGGCGTGAGAAATTTCGCTTCTTTATACATTATATCTGTGAAAGGTGGGTCATGTGTCACGCCCCGGGTGTAAACCAGAACCCGGGCCCGTCCACAGATCCGCCGTATACACGGAATTTTCCGTGTATACGAAGCGCTGGTAACCTGCTCAGATAAAGATAATATAATAAAAGAGCATAAACAGAGCTAAACTACAACTAATACATCTCAGATAAAGCAGAAAGTAAAGTGCAGAAGTAAACTCTCAATAATACATATGTCTCTCCCAGCTCACTAATCAAATACAACCAGCTGGCCGAAGCCAGACCCAAAAGAAATGAAAAGTAGAGTATCTGAGAGTATCGGGTACATCTAGTAACTGCACTGGTGCCTGGGTAGACCGCTATCTAGTCCGCGATCCTCTTACCTCGATCCGCTGCGAAGGGTCCTGCAACTCCCGCAGACGACTCTGCAAAAACAAAGGGAAAGAGCAAAAGAAAAGCAGTGGGGAGTGAGAACTACTAAAGAACAGTAGCCTCCTCCTAGTGGGTAAGCCTCAACTCAAATGTGCCCACTAGGACTATAAGAGGCGGAAAAGATGAACAAAGGTGGTAAGCTGTAAATAAAACTGCTGATGATGAAAAGAGCTACCACTACATGCCTCTAATGAGCTAACTGAAAGTATAGCTATATGTATGCATCAGAATGTAAATGCCTGCCTGTCTAGACCCAATCGATACACCAGTAAGCACTGGTACTGCCTGCTCTGCCTGCCAAATCGGGTATGCCAGCCTACGCATAACACCGATAGGGAAAGAGAGTCTCGAAGACTCGAAGCCTGTAAAACGCACACTCCGGAGTGGCACTCGAGGGGAGCGACCCACACGAGCAAAATGCCTGAGTAACAAGTACCATAGATCAGCAGGACTGGATCATGACTCTGATCAGAGTGGAAAACCCATCCACTAAAAGAAAGCCCAAATCCTCTATCCCAATCTGATGCAATAACCACTGTCCGGTCAACCGCCCAAGGTCCGCGGTTGCCGCAATGCCCTGCCCTCACAGCCTGCCTGTCCCAAAACCCACAACTGTCTGACTACACTATCCCAGCCCCTGCTCGAACCCGAGCGCACTATCCCCCATATGTAGATAAAAGAAGAGAAAAAGCATGGTTTCTCCTAAGTCAATTCCAGCATGATAGTGTAGCAGAAAAAGGTGGCCTAACTAAATGTCCATTCAAGCATGCAAAGTCCTTTATTTAAAAACAGGGTTTAAGTATTATGATCTTTCACAATATAGAGGTATGCCACTAATTAAACTTCCATTTGCCGAGTTATCCCATATCCATTTATCACATAAGCATAAGAGGTCCCAAAGTGTACAAGCAATATAATCCATTCTAGCAAAACTTCCCCCCCCTTCGTGAGGTTTAGGTGACATACTATTATAAGAATTATCCATTAATTAATACTTAGTCCATTTTAAGATGCAGCCCTAACAGTAAGTCCAATTCTCAATCAACATGTCATTTTCACTTTTACCGGTTCATTTAGCAATGTAATAGCGAGCAACTCAAATAGGCCTAGTGGGGACATCACAAGTAGGAGGTAAACAACGGTACCCACCTCAAGCGCTAAATCCGGTCCTCGAAGGCTAAGTCCGCGCCCGATCCGAAAATCCCGTAACACTGCACCATAAGTCCCACAGAAAGCACACATATTAACTATCCCCATTTATTCCAAAATCTGTCCCTAAAGTGTCCGCTGAACATTTTAGCCATTTTTACCTGCGAACCGTCCCCACAAAATTCCCAGAAAAATACACTGCGATCTACGCGACGATCCGGTCGAAACAAGTACCTGCACGTTCCCACACGATTTTCCTATGCTGAGAACCAAAATCGACAAGGGAACCACCCCGAACAATGCATTCATCCAAAACTGCGATATAAAATTCTGTAAAAAGGAGTTTCTCACCTTCAGGGAAATTCCACAAAAATCCAAGAAAATTCAGGGAGCTTCCTCGCGATGTGTAGATGCAAATCCCTTTTTGAATCGCCCTGATCCGATGTCCGAGCACAAAGTTATTGCCAAAACAAGGCAGTGCTGTCCCAAAACTCCGCGATGGAAAAAGGGTCAAAATGAGGCCACAGAAACTCCAACAAAAACTCAGAATCTGAAGAAACTCACAAAATAGAAAATGAAGCCCTACCTTTTAAGAATCCAACGGCGCAAAAATCGCGAAATTAGTATGTCGGGGTGAGCCGGGGGAGCTTGAACACCGAAATGCGACGAATCTGGTTGCCGTAGGACGATCGTCGCGCCGCGCCGGAAAAATCACCAACCTTGGGATCCGAGCCTCCTAAATTCTTGAGATTGCTACAGGAGATGTAGAATTGGGAGAGGAACAACTTCTTAGAAGGGACCTCGGAGTGAAACCGAACAGGAGAAGAGAATTTCGGCCCTCAACTGACCTATATACAGCCAAAAACTACCTTGCAACGGGCCAACAAAACTCCGTGGACCGCACACCATAGACCCGCCAATTGGCGCCCGCCACGTGGCCCCGCACCGGGCTCATGCACCCGGCCGCGCTGCTCCATGGACCAGCTGCTGCGGACCGGCCAATGTGGACCCGCCACGTGGCGCTCCGGCGGTCCACAACTCCCCCCATGCACCAGAAAACACCAGAAACTTCCGGGAGTCCGTTTTTGGGCATCCGGACTCAGAATTCAACAAGTAAATAGCCGTTTTCAAGCGTTTTTCCGCGCTGAATCCAAATACGCCCTCCGTTTGGCCTAGAAACTTTTCTAAAATTCGGCAAATGCCTCCGAAGGCCAAACTAACAATAATTACCACCACGGACCCATCTGTGCTGTCCTTTTGACACACTGTGGATCAGACACCATCAATAGGTGTTTCACACATTAGATTCATGGGAAAAACAATGCATGGAAACCTGGATCATCACATCATGTAAGATTATTGTCCCCAAATTATGATGTTAATCCAACAAATGTTTTACGACCCGTCACAATGCTCAACTAAGGAGTCTCTTTCTCCTCAATCAAAGAAAATAGTAGATATCAAGAACAATTATATTGACCATATACTTTTGCAGGAAACAGAAACAACAGTATCAAATCGAGTGGGAAACATTTTTTGAACCAGTAGATCTTTTAAATCACAAATACTCGCCCAATCTATAAGATTTTAAAAGACGCGTAGTAAAAATAATTAAGGGAAAAAGGGAGGCTCAGAGAAATTTACTCCACAACCACAGAAAATAGTAGAAAACCGGAGCAAACGCTGTTCTTTTTCATCGGCAATCATTTTGCAATAACTAGCTGCTTGTCTAAGCTCATTGCGAAGCCTCAGCTTTTGATCACACATTTTTCTCGAAGTAAGTATCGAGTACTGCAAGCTGGTTGATGAAAGAACAACAGTTGACAGTAAGCTTTCTAAAATAATCAGGTTTTTATCCATGCACCAACACTGGACAACCATCGCTACACCAAGTAAAGCTATTAAATATAGCTACCCTCTGATGCATGTAGAGGGCCACCCGAGAAATTAACCGACCTACGCTTTCAGGCCTTTTTTTTTTTCCTTTTTTTTTTTATGTGTCATCATCGCCTCCAACAAAAACAAAAACAAATGGAATCAAATTTAAACCACCAAACATAATACATCAAAGCAAGCGCGGGAATTATATCACCAATATAAATTAAACTTCATCTTAAATTAATTAAACAGAGAAGACAAGGGGAGGAAAACGTAAACTGGAAAGAGAAGGGCAGGAAAAAAAAGCAAATAAAAGAAAGTGTAAATCACCTAACAATCGAAGGAAATAGTAGATATCAAGAATAAGCACATTAACCATCTGCTTTTATAGGAAGCACAAACAACATTATCAAATGGAGGGGGGGGGAAATTTTTTTTTGAATACACAAACAACATTATCAAATGAAGGGGGAAATTGTTTTTGAATCAATACATCTTTTAAACCACGAATACACACTCAATCTATAAGGGTTTGGAAAAGCGAAGTAAAAATCATTAAGAAAAAGAGGGGGCTCAGATCAATTTACTCATCAACCACAAAAAATAGTAGAAAACCAGAGCAAACGTTGCCCTCTCTCACCCAACATCATCTTACAATTACCAGTTGCTTGTCTAAGTTTATTGCGAAGTCTTAGCGTCCAATTGCACATTCTTTTCGAAGCAACTACCGAACAATGTAAGTTGATTGATGAAAGAACAACAGTTGAAAGTAAACCATCTAAGATAATCAGGTTTTTATCCATGCACCAACACTGCCCAACCAGTGGTTTACCAACTAAAACCATTATATATAGCCACCTCTCCATGTATAAACAGGACCAACTCAGAAATCAATTGGCGCAGCCATTTAGGCTTTTTTGTTCTCTTTTTTTTTATGGGTCATCATTGCCCCCCCCCAAAAAAAAAAGGGAAAACAAATGCAAGCAAGTTTAAATAACCCAACGTAATCAACGAAAGCAAGCTCGCAAATTATACCGTTCATATAAATTAAATTATGCATGACAAATCACTTAAAGAGTGAGCACTAAAAGGAAAAGGAAAAAGGGGAACTTAGAAGAACAGCCCACAGAAACGGGAGTAAATGCCCTTTAGGTTTTTTTGTTTTCTTTTTTCCCATGTGTCACCACCGCGAAACAAAAGAAGAAAAACAAATGGAATCAAATTTAAACCGCCAAACATAATACATCAAAACAAGCTCGGAAAGAAAAAGGGGGGGCTCAGATAAATGTACTCCTGAACCACAAAGAGTAGTAAAAAAGCAGAGCAAACATTGCTCTCTTATTTAACATCATTTTACAAACAATGCTCCCTCTCATTTAACATTATTTTACAATTACCAGTTGCTTGTCTAAGCTCGGTACGAAGTCCCAGCGTTCAATTACACATTCTTTTCGAAGCAAGTATCGAACAATATAAACTGATTGACGAAAAAAACAAATTATAGCTTGATAAATAATTTTAAGTATGCTGTTTTCATATTATCAATTGTGCTTATTCATCTATGTCTTTTTAGTATTAAATTGTCGCGTGATGAATGTAGTGATTAATTAGTTACAGGTTATTGTTTTGGAAGGTTTGCTGCAAATGTTAGTATGTCACCTTTAGGAACAGTTGGTGTGTTCTTGTGAGTAGTGATTGAATTGAAACCTTAAAAATGTATGAACAGGTCATAGGATTTTCCACTAAATCTCTTTTGAAAGATCTTTACTTTGCTGCAAATTTTAATTCTGCTGGAAAATCTAACTATAAATCCTTTTACACCTACTTATTCGAAGTTCAGCGTTCAATTTTTTGGTATGAGCACATCGTTTAAATCAGGAATGCTCACTTAATTTATAAGGATTTAAAAGAAGCGGGTTAAAAATATTTAAGGGAAAAGGGTGGGTTTAGATAAATGTACTCTTCAATCAAAGGAAACGGTAGTACAATTTTTGATGGAAGAACAACATTTCAAAGCGAATCATCTAAGATAATCAGGATTTTACCCATGCACCAACATTGCCCAACCAGTGATTTACCAACTAAAGCCATTAAATATAGCTACCCTTTGATGTTTGAACAGTTTCACCGCAGGGATGTACCATCTAACACGCTCAGGCAAATTTTTTTTTTATGTGTCATCATCAGCTCCCACGAAAATGTAGACAAATGGAAGCAAGTTAAAATCACCCAACATAATACTAAATTAAAGTTTCAAACATTAGAGGATACCAAGGGCGGCCGGAGCCGCCGAGTAGGGGGCGTGAGAAATTTCGCTTCTTTATACATCATATCTGTGAAAGGTGGGTCATGTAAGATTATTGTCCCCAAATTATGATGTTAATCCAACAAATGTTTTACAACCCGTCACAATGCTCAACTAAGGAGTCTCTTTCTCCTCAATCAAAGAAAATAGTAGATATCAAGAACAATTATATTGACCATATACTTTTGCAGGAAACAGAAACAACAGTATCAAATCGAGTGGGAAACATTTTTTGAACCAGTAGATCATTTAAATCACAAATACTCGCCCAATCTATAAGATTTTAAAAGACGCGTAGTAAAAATAATTAAGGGAAAAAGGGAGGCTCAGAGAAATTTACTCCACAACCACAGAAAATAGTAGAAAACCGGAGCAAACGCTGTTCTTTTTCATCGGCAATCATTTTGCAATAACCAGCTGCTTGTCTAAGCTCATTGCGAAGCCTCAGCTTTTGATCACACATTTTTCTCGAAGTAAGTATCGAGTACTGCAAGCTGGTTGATGAAAGAACAACAGTTGACAGTAAGCTTTCTAAAATAATCAGGTTTTTATCCATGCACCAACACTGGACAACCATCGCTACACCAAGTAAAGCTATTAAATATAGCTACCCTCTGATGCATGTAGAGGGCCACCCGAGAAATTAACCGACCTACGCTTTCAGGCCTTTTTTTTTTTCCTTTTTTTTTTATGTGTCATCATCGCCTCCAACAAAAACAAAAACAAATGGAATCAAATTTAAACCACCAAACATAATACATCAAAGCAAGCGCGGGAATTATATCACCAATATAAATTAAACTTCATCTTAAATTAATTAAACAGAGAAGACAAGGGGAGGAAAACGTAAACTGGAAAGAGAAGGGCAGGAAAAAAAAGCAAATAAAAGAAAGTGTAAATCACCTAACAATCGAAGGAAATAGTAGATATCAAGAATAAGCACATTAACCATCTGCTTTTATAGGAAGCACAAACAACATTATCAAATGGAGGGGGGGGAAATTTTTTTTTGAATACACAAACAACATTATCAAATGAAGGGGGAAATTGTTTTTGAATCAATACATCTTTTAAACCACAAATACACACTCAATCTATAAGGGTTTGGAAAAGCGAAGTAAAAATCATTAAGAAAAAGAGGGGGCTCAGATCAATTTACTCATCAACCACAAAAAATAGTAGAAAACCAGAGCAAACGTTGCCCTCTCTCACCCAACATCATCTTACAATTACCAGTTGCTTGTCTAAGTGTATTGCGAAGTCTTAGCGTCCAATTGCACATTCTTTTCGAAGCAACTACCGAACAATGTAAGTTGATTGATGAAAGAACAACAGTTGAAAGTAAACCATCTAAGATAATCAGGTTTTTATCCATGCACCAACACTGCCCAACCAGTGGTTTACCAACTAAAACCATTATATGTAGCCACCTCTCCATGTATAAACAGGACCAACTCAGAAATCAATTGGCGCAGCCATTTAGGCTTTTTTGTTCTCTTTTTTTTTTATGGGTCATCATTGCCCCCCCCCCCCCCCCCCCCCCCAAAAAAAAAAGGGAAAACAAATGCAAGCAAGTTTAAATAACCCAACGTAATCAACGAAAGCAAGCTCGCAAATTATACCGTTCATATAAATTAAATTATGCATGACAAATCACTTAAAGAGTGAGCACTAAAAGGAAAAGGAAAAAGGGGAACTTAGAAGAACAGCCCACAGAAACGGGAGTAAATGCCCTTTAGGTTTTTTTGTTTTCTTTTTTCCCATGTGTCACCACCGCGAAACAAAAGAAGAAAAACAAATGGAATCAAATTTAAACCGCCAAACATAATACGTCAAAACAAGCTCGGAAAGAAAAAGGGGGGGCTCAGATAAATGTACTCCTGAACCACAAAGAGTAGTAAAAAAGCAGAGCAAACATTGCTCTCTCATTTAACATCATTTTACAAACACTGCTCCCTCTCATTTAACATTATTTTACAATTACCAGTTGCTTGTCTAAGCTCGGTACGAAGTCCCAGCGTTCAATTACACATTCTTTTCGAAGCAAGTATCGAACAATATAAACTGATTGACGAAAAAAACAGCAGTTGAAAATAAACAATCTAACATAATCAGTTTTTCATCCATGCACCAACACTGCCCAACCAGCGGTCTACCAACTAAAGCCATTAAATATAACCACCCCTCCATGCGTAAACACAGCTAATTCAGAAATCGATTGTCCCAAGCCTTTAGGTCTTTTTTTGTTATTTATATATATATAATATATATATATATATATATATATATATATATATATATTATATATATTATATATATATATATATATATATATATATATATATAGATAGTATAGCTTATATACTTTTTAAAGTATAAGCCAATTTATGCTTGTGAATTTTTTACCATTGAATTTGTATTGGAATTTGTATTTTTGTTAAGTCAACTAAAGAGAGAGAAAGATAAAGTAAAAAATATAAATTCCAACACAAATCCAATGGTAAAAAATTCGCAAGCATGAATGTGCTTGTGCTTTTAAAAGCATATAAGCTCTATATATATATATATATATATATATATATATATATATATATATATATATATATATATATATATATAGAAAGAGAGAGATAGAGAGGTGGTGGGCGGAGTCATTCGATGGTGAGCAAGGCCGCCGCTGCCGTTGCCCTTGTCGCAAGGCCGCCACCGCCGTGCCCCCGTCGCTCGGCACCTCGCAGCCCATGCCGCCGCCGCGCGCGCTGCCAGCCCGCGCAGCCGCGTGCGCGCTGCCTTCCTGCGCAGTCGCCCGCTCGTGCGTGCCCTAGCAGTTGCGCGCCCCTACTGTCGCTCGCCCGTGCGTGCCCTAGCAACCGCGCGTCCTTGTTGTCGCCCGCCCGCGCGTGCCCTAGCAGCCGCGCGCCCCTACTGTCGCCAGCTCGCGTGTGCCCTAGATGCCTCCCGCCTCTGCAGCCACCCGCGTCGTGCGTCTCTACAGCCGCCCGCGGCGAGCGCCTTTGCAGATGCCGGCGCTGCGCGTCTCTACAGACGCGCGCTTCGCGCGTGCCCTTGCAACCAGCGCCACATGCCCCTCCTGTCACGCCCCTAGTGTAAACCAGAATCCGGGCTCGTCTACAAATCATCGTGCACGCAAAATTTTTCGTGTACACGAAGCGCAAAAACCTGCTCAGATATAAGAAAAGCATAAAAGAGCAAGGTATAGAGCTGGAAACTAAAATAATCTTAGACTAAAACTGTATAAATAAAAACATCGGTACATCAACATCTCCAAGAGTACAAATAATACCTGTCCAACTCTCAAAAGCTATAAAATATAACCAGCTGGCTAAAGTCAGACCCAAATATACAGTAGTCTGCTCAACAAACTATAAACAAAATAAAATGATCCTGGGTCCACCGCTAGCTCACAAATGTGGTAAGAGATCTATCTAGCCCTCGATCCCCTCACCTTGATCCGCCGGCACCGCAACCGCCGTAGAGAAAATTGAAAAAAACAGCAACGACGGGTGTGAGAACTACTAGAAACAGTAGTCCCTAGTGGGTAAATCGTCAATACTTCGACATACCCACCGAGTCTACTAGAGGCAAGAAAGGAGGTAAGGTAGTAAAGCTGTAAATAAATCTGTTGATAAGTAAACTACCACTACTATGCCTCTATGATGTAATGTGTGTAATAACAGGATATGCATCACATCAGGCACAATTGTTTTTCCCCGGGGACAATGGAGACTAAGCTCAAAGGAAAGTTGGCCAAAGTATGATAATGCGTCACCCCGACAAAGGAAATCGAATGCCGAATAGCTTAAGGGTCCTCTGTGATGATCCGGATTTCCTCAGTGACTGTTGTAGCCTTAACAGTGACAATAGGGGGCTTATATGGTCTAACGGAGCTTGTAAAGGCGAAAACGGACCTCAGAAATGAACCCAGCGCGAAAATCGGATCAAGTGGGCTTTTCCGGGGGCTTTCGGCAAAATTTCGGATGAGAATTTGAAGAAACGGACGGCGAATTCGGACTCAGCGCGCGAAAACGATCAATATGGCATATTTACTTTATTTTTTCGACACATGGGTATTGTTCACCGGAACAGTAACTCCGGCCGCCGGAATTACTGTTCCGGCGACCGGCGGCAGGCGGCGGGAGGCGGCGCACAGCGGAGCAAGGCGGCGCAGGGGGCGGAGTAGGGCCGCAGGCGGCGCGGGCAGCGCGGGCAGGCGCGGGCAGGCGCGCAGGTGCGCGGTCCACAGGATTGGCGTGCACCAGGTGCACGAAAAATCAGAAATGCCACGTGGCAGCCTCTGATTGGTCCGGCGGCGTCAAGGAGTGCGGCTTGTCTTTGACACGTGGCACGCTGTGATTGGCCGACATATTCCGGAAGACCCGGCGCGTGGACCGGGCTCGTGCGCCCCGTGGACCACGTGGGACACGTGTCCACTGTTCATTGGCGGGCGCAGAGCCGCCCACGTGCGCCGGGTGCGTGGAACACGTGGGCGGCGGGTGACACGTGGCAGTTTATAATTGGCCCTGTATGGATGTTTTGTGTTCTGGGACACGTGGCGAGTTCTGGTTGGATAGTTTTGCTGTTTCCTGTTCGATCTGGGATCTGGTGTGGAGCCCGAATAGGATTTTGGCCCATTATAAATACCCCTCTCTTTCTCTCTCTGCCATTTACGAATTCTAGAGAGAGAAAATGAGATTTTTCCCTATATAAAAGTTGTTCCTCTCTCTGTCCTCTATCTCCCCTAGAAGTTTCAGAATTTTTGGAGTTTCCGACAGCGAGTTATCTGCGACGCGGCGTACTGCGACGATTTTCAGTTTCGGCCCATTTTCCGTCGCAGTTCAGTCGGAAAATCGTTGTGTGCTAACCAGGAGGAATTTTTGAATGATTTCTATGACAGCGCGTTCCTAAGAGGTAAGGCTTCGTTTTTCATGTTGATCACTTTGCTCTGTTTTGCACTTTTGGCACGGTTCCCGAGGCACCTTTGACCCCTCTTTTTGCTGTCATATTTTTTGGACAGCATCGACTTCTCCGATTTATATCTTGAGCTAGGAGCATCGGATCAGGGCAAATAAATAGTCGATTTTGATCTACTCGTCGCAAGGAACGCCACCGTTATTTTTCTGGATTTTTCGGAGCACTGTACAGAGGTGAAAAATCCCTTCTTTTTCGTGCTGTTTGGAAAAACAGCAAAGACTGTATTTTTGGGGTTTGTGTTTACTCTGGATTTGTTATTCTGTACAGTTGTGCACTGTTTTCGACGAGTTGTCGGGGTAAAGGACTGTGGATAGCAAGGAGGTTCTTTTTGGGTGTGGATTTGCGTGCCAGGTGGGTGGTTGTTGCTTACCTCACTTTTGACTTGCTCACTAGGATTATTAGAATTCCCCTAAATTAAACCTGACAATTGATATCCTATTTGAGAATCATACATGTTGACCCCACAGATTATATGATGGCTTATTTATGTTAAATCGGGACACTGTTGTCGAGACAAAAGGCTAAATCATAATCTCGCATGCAAAATGACTTATCATCTTGGAACATTTAAACCACCTTTTTCCCAAATAAATATCAAACACTTTTCTTCAGTTTCTTTTAAAGAGGGCAATTGCACGCTTGTGTGGACATCTAGTTAGGCTATTATTTATTGCTACACTATCATATTGGGACTTGACTTAGGAGAAACCATGATTGCTTCTTTCTCCTTTTCATTTCGACTGTGGATTCATGCTGCTCGGGTTCGAGCAAGGGTTTGGGATAGTGTAGTCGGGACTGTACTAGATTGTGGGCTTGTGGGGCATTGTGGTAACCGCGGACATCAGGCGGTTGGCTAGTTGTTGATTACTTTATCAGGCTTTGGACTTATAGGGTATTGCGGTAACCGCGGACATTAGGCGGTTGACCGGATGTTTATCTTTGCATCAGATTGGGGTTGAGTCTTGTCGATCTTTGCATAAGATTGGGGATCGGGCTTTTGCTAGTGGATGGAGTTTCCCACTTATTGAGTACTATTGCATCTGATTGGGTATCAGGTTTCTTTAGTGGATGGTTTTTCCCACTTTGATCATAGTCTTGATCCAGTCCTGCTGTTTTTATGGTACTTATGATACTGGTTACTGAGATATTTCACTCGTGTGGGTCGCTCCCCTCGAGTGCCACTCCGGAGTGTGCGATAGGCAGGCTTCGTGAGACTCCTTCTTTTCATCGGTGTTATGCGTTGGCCAGCATACCCGATACGGCAAGGCACAGCAGGCAGTACCAGTTATACTGGTGGCACAAGATTGGGTTATTTCAGGCAGGCATGTTAGATATTGATGCATACGTTCCGCCACTTCGTTCGGCATGGCATTTAGAGGTATAGTAGTGGTAGTTTTCCTGTTTCAGCATCTTATGTACTTTACCACTTCATTTTTTCCTTTTGCCTCTAGTAGTCCTAGTGGGTACGTCAGTGGTTGAGGCTTTACTCACAGGGGGAGGCTACTGGTTTACTAGTGGTTCTCACCCCCATTGTTGTTCCTCTCTTTCTTCTCCTATATTTTGCAGAGTCGTCTGCGGGAGCTGCTAGGCCATCGGCAGCTGATCGAGGTAAGGGGATCGCTGAGTAGATAGATCTCCTGTGAGACTGAGAGCTGCTTTTAGAAAGATGTTGTACCTCCACTCAGACTGTTGTATTTTTCTTTTATTCTGGGTCTGGCTTTAGTCAGCTGGTTGTACTATTTTGGTGTGCTGGGAGATTATTGTATTTATTACAGCTGTATTTTAGTTCTAGTCTGAGATACTATGTGGTTCTTCTATTTCAGCTCTGTATTATGCTCTTTTATTGTACATCTTATATCTGAGCAGGTTACCAGCGCTTCGTATACGCGGAAAATTCCGTGTGCACGGCGAATCTGTTGGCGAGCCCGGGTTCTGGTTTACACCCGGGGCGTGACATCCCCAACTCTTGGAAGAAAGGGTACTAGCCGGCCGAACCATCATACGTAAGATCCCAAACTAGGCGATCATGTTCAAGGGTTTTCCCGAGAGAAACTCCTTCAAAATGCCAAGGGGTTAATCTTTTAATGTTAAAGTAGATGAAGCTTTTCATTTTGCATCTGATAAATCTACCCCTGATATGTCTCTTGATGATTATACTCCTGTAAATGCATCTTCTCATGATAATTCTTTCGATAATGTTGATGCATCTCATAGTTCTCCTAGTTTATCTGATATGCAGGAATCATTACACATACCTTCGAGCACTCCGTTACCTCAAACGCTACGTATCTCCAAGGATCATCCAGAGTCAAATATTATTGGAGGCCCACAAAAAGGAGTCAGGACTCGGAGACAATTGGTTTGTGGAGTCGCATGTTACGTCTCCATGTTGGAACCAAAGAACGTTGATGAAGCTCTTCGGGATGATTATTGGATTGAAGCGATGCAAGAAGAGCTCCATCAATTCGAAAGAAACAAAGTCTGGGAACTAACAAAGCCACCGAAGCAACACAACATAATTGGTACTAAGTGGATTTTCAAGAACAAGAAAAACGAGGATGGTACCATTGTTAGGAACAAAGCACGCCTAGTTGCTCAGGGCTATTCACAAATTGAAGGTATAGACTTTGATGAGACGTTCGCCCCGGTAGCTCGTCTCGACTCACTTCGCATCCTTTTCGCCATTGCTTGTCATTTCAAAATTAAACTTTTTCAAATGGACGTTAAGAACGCCTTTTTAAATGGTTTTGTAAATGAGGAAGTTTATATGGCTCAACTGAAAAGTTTCATTGACCATAAACTACCTAACCATATTTTTCGATTGAGAAAAGCTCTTTACGGTCTAAAACAAGCACCGCGAGCATGGTACGAAAGGTTGACAAAGCACCTTTTGGAAAAGGGCTACACTCGAGGGGGAGCGGATCGGACTCTCTTTGTGAAGCATTATCAGGATAACTTCATTGTGGCACAAATCTATGTCGGTGACATTGTATTTGGTGCAACAAGAAACAACGATGCTTCAAAATTCGCTGAAACAATAGAAAGCGAATTTGAGATGTCCATGATGGGCGAGCTAACATATTTTCTTGGATTGCAAGTCAAATAAAGTGAAGAAGGAATCCATCTGTGCCAATCCAAGCATGCAAAGGAGTTGGTCAAGAAGTTCGGATTAAAAAACTCTAAAGACTTTCCGACTCCAATGGGAACTAGCAACAAGGGATTAGGAAGTGAATCTCTTAGTGAAAATGTAGACGAGAAGTTTTATCGCAGCATGATTGGAAGTCTACTCTATCTCACGGCTAGTCGCCCGGACATATCCTTTAGTGTTGGGATCTGCGCGAGATATCAGTTGTCACGCCCCGGGGTCGGAACTGTACCTCGGCTCGCCAACAGATCCGCCGCCCCTACAGGAAGCCCTGTAGAGACGTAGCGTCTAACCTGCAAAAATAGATCAACTATACTAACAGAGATCAGAGCGATAGAGAAAACTAACTAACTACAAGAAATAGAACAATCTCTCACATAAAATATACATAAAATCCTCACCTGAAATACATGGGTCTCTCAAAAGAAAATAAAAGAGTACAACTCGATCCCTCACTACAAGATCTCTCGACACAGACACAACCAAAAGTAACATCGGGTACCTCTATCTCTCGCTGAAGATGAAAGGGGAAAAGGGATCTATCTCGCGATTCCCTTACCTCGGTCTGTAGGAGCTGGATCAGCAACGGGCACCGCAGGAACTGGAGCTGAAGTCCCTGGAAAAAAAGACACCACAACGGGTGTGAGAACTACCTCCCACAGTAGTTCTCAGTGGGTGCCGCCAACAAGCCCGACGGCCTGCCCACTAAGTCTACAAGAGGCATAAAGTAACAAAAGAAAATGCAGTATAGAAAAGCTGGAAAGTAAAACATCTACTGCTACTATGCCTCTATCTAAATGCTCAAGGAAGAAGGACTGAAGATCAATATGTCTCTACTGATACTCGACTCAAATCACCCAATCCACACTGACTGCCATAACGGTCCAGTCCAACCTGCGCCTACCTACTGCTGTAGGTATGTCCGTAGCTGCCAAAACTGGCTCAGCAAGAGGGACGATGTCCATGACTGCCAAAACTGGCTCAGCCAGAGGGACGATGTCCATGACTGCCAAAACTGGCTCAGCCAGAGGGACACCAACATCGACAATCCGCGATAGAAGTAGCAAGCCCAACTCCGGAGTGGCACTCGTGGGTAGCGACCCCACCGAGCAAAGTATCCGCGCATCTCTGTCGATCTCAGGTATGGCTCCTGCAGGCTATGATCCAATCACTGTCTCACTCACTAACTAAGAATCCACACTGTCACTATGATCATCTCCCAAAGATCCCAGATCCAACATGTCACTATCTCAATGATAAACAATCTATAGACTGCTACCAACTCTACTCGGTCCCCAGACGCGAGTACAATGCATCCACAGTTACTAGACCTCCCAACCCACGACTCAGGGGAAAACTACTATGTCCAGAGTGACAAGGGTAACAAGCAAAGTGGGAGACCTAAAGCAATGCATAAATCTAACTGTAGTCGTCTGAGTATGATATACAATGCATAATAGATGTGCTAAGACCAGTTCTCAGATTTATGGTTCTTATATTGCAAGAGTTCCAATCAGATCATCATATTAGCAATTATCAACTGTGGGTACTAACATACAGTTTGCACAGATTAATTAGCTCAAATACTATCATGCATGCATTTATAATCGCAGAATTAGAGTGCAGCCCATAGATATTGAAAGAAGGATCACCCACCTGAACACGCTAACTGTCCGGGACGGTACAGATAAACAGTCCAGAAAATGACAATTTCCCAGATCCACCGAGCAAGGAGCACAGAAAAAGTGCTCTTACAGTCCTGGGTACAACAACACTTCTCAATTATACACAATTCACACACAACAAAAGGTCCCAAAAATCTGCACGCAAGGTTACTGTTCACACGAAAATTTCACCTGAAAATACTCCTCAATAAATCCCAATAAAAATAACACGACGATCCTCGCGAAGAGTAGATGTCGATAGGCTCTTGAATCGTCTGAATCCGATACCCGGAAGTGGAGATAAAATTCCGCGAAGTTGCTGCAGTCAGGATTCCAAACTGTTGCAAAGAGGTGTAAAAATGTACCCCAAAACCTTATAAAAGCTCATTTCTGGGAAATATGATCAACACGGAAAACGTAGATGTACCTCTCGTGCAACCGCTGTCGCAAAAATCGTCCAAAAATGAGGTCGGGGTAGCTCTGCAGGTCTCCTAGAGTAAAATGCGACGGAAATGGGCCTTCAACAGTATACTGTCGCTCCGCACTACGAGGCAGAAAAAGCTGTCGTCGCGTCTTCCAGAAAATCTGAAACTTCACCAGAAGATTGGCAAGAGGGAGAGGAAAATCTTTCATAAAAGGCTCAAGAGCTAAATCCCACGAAAAAAGGGTGAAAAACTCGGCCCAAACCGGCCTATTTATAGGCTCCAAAGAAAAACAGCCCAAAAAGACAAAGTCCACATTTTCGGGCCCAACTTTCGGGCGCCCGAAAGTTTTCGGGCGGCTACAGTGTTGACACCAACATCGACAATCCGCGATAGAAGTAGCAAGCCCAACTCCGGAGTGGCACTCGTGGGTAGCGACCCCACCGAGCAAAGTATCCGCGCATCTCTGTCGATCTCAAGTATGGCTCCTGCAGGCTATGATCCAATCCCTGTCTCACTCACTAACTAAGAATCCACACTGTCACTATGATCATCTCCCAAAGATCCCAGATCCAACATGTCACTATCTCAATGATAAACAATCTACAGACTGCTACCAACTCTACTCGGTCCCCAGACGCGAGTACAATGCATCCACAGCTACTAGACCTCCCAACCCACGACTCAGGGGAAAACTACTATGTCCAGAGTGACAAGGGTAACAAGCAAAGTGGGAGACCTAAAGCAATGCATAAATCTAACTGTAGTCGTCTGAGTATGATATACAATGCATAATAGATGTGCTAAGACAAGTTCTCAGATTAAAATGATTCATATGTTGCAAGAGTTCCAATAAGATTATCAGATTTAGCAATTATCAACTGTGGGTACTAACATACAGTTTGCACGGATTAATTAGCTCAAATACTATCATGCATGCATTTATAATCGCAGAATTAGAGTGCAGTCCATAGATATTGAAAGCAGGATCACCCACCTGAACGCGCTAACTGTCCGGGACGGTACAGATAAATAGACCAGAAATCGACAATTTTCCAGACCCGCAGCGCAAGGAGCACAGAAAAAGTGCTCTTACAGTCCTGGGTACAACACAACTCTCAATTACAAACAATTTACACATAACAATAGGTCCCAAAAAAAACAGCATGCAGGGTTACTGTTCCCACGAAAATTTCACCTGAAAATAATTTTCTAGAAATTCCAATAAAAATATCACGACGATCCTCGCGAAGTGTAGATGTCGATAGGCTCTTGAATCGTCGAAATCCGATAACCAGAAGTGAAGATAAAATTCTGCGAAGTTGCTGCTGTCAGGATTCCAAACTGTTGCAAAGAGGTGTAAAAATGTACCCCAAACCCTTATAAAAGCTCATTTTTGGGAAATATGATCAACACGGAAAACGTAGATGTACCTCTCGTGCAATAGCTGTCATAGAAATCGTCCAAAAATGAGGTCCGGGTAGCTCTGCAGGTCTCCCAGAGTAAAATGCGACGGAAATGGGCCTTCAACAGTATACTGTCGCTCCGCACTACGAGGCAGAAAAAGCTATCGTTGCGTCTTCCAGAAAATCTGAAACTTCACCAGAAGATTGGCAAGAGGGAGAGGAAAATCTTTCATAAAAGGCTCAAGAGCTAAATCCCACGAAAAAAGGGTGAAAAACTCGGCCCAAAGTGACCTATATATAGGCCCCAAGAAAAACAGCCCAAAAAAATAAGCTATTCCACTTTCGGGCCCAACTTTCGGGCGCCCGAAAGTTTTCGGGCGGCTACAGTGTTGGGCCCGGCCCAACACTGTTCACGCCCGAAACCACCAGATGCTGCCACGTGTCCCACCGAACAGGAAACACCGGTGCAGGGCCACTCAGAAGCTGCCACGTGTCCCACTGAACAGGGAACACTGGCGCGGACCACTCACCGCCCGCCACGTGTCCACCCGCTCGCACAGTAAGGCGGTGGCGCCCGCCAATGAGCGGGCGCCATGTGTCCTCCCTGTTGACCGCCGACCGCGCGACGTGCGCGCCGGTCGCGCGACGTGGGTCGCACGTGGGCACGCTTCCCGAGGCACCGACCGGGCGTGTTCCGTGCACCGCGTGTGCTGCACCCGCCAATGAGGGAGTGACACGTGTCCCCTGCACCCGGTCCACGCCTTCGACAGGAATTTCGTGGACCGCGTCGCGTGCACCAACCAACCGGAGGCTGCCACGTGTCCCCCCGCCTGGTCCATGCACCGTCGCGCTCACCCGGTAGACCGCGCGCCCTGGGCCCGCCAATCAGGCGGTGCCACGTGTCCATGCGCCGGGTCTGTGCACCCCGCCGCGCAGCTCTGTGGACCGCGCATCCTGAACCGGCCAATGACAGGCCGCCACGTGGCATCCCGGCGGTCTACGGCCCCTCCCATGCACCATTTTCCACTAAAAACTTCCGGGTGTCCTTTTTGGGCATCCGGACTCCAAATTAAGTAAATAAATAGTCGTTTTCAAGCGTTTTTCCGTGCTGAATCCATCTACGACCTCCGTTTGGCCTAAATCTTTCCAAAAATTTTGGCAAACCCAGCCGAAGTCCAATACAGCAAATAAAAGCACACAGGGTCCATCAGTAGCATCTGATTGATGCACGGTGGGCCAGATACACCAATACTAGGTGTTCCAACAGTGGATTCATCGGAAAAACACTGCATGGGAACTAGGGCCACTACATCAGTCAGCACCAAAGGAGGTTCACCTGAAAGCGGTGAAAAGGATCATTCGGTACGTCAAAGGAACATTGAATTTTGGAATTTGGTATCCTATGGGCACAACTCTCGACATAATAGGATATTCAGATGCCTATTGGGCTGGATCAGTGGATGATCGGAAAAGTACGAGTGCTGCATGTTTTTACCTTGGCCATTGTCTTATAGCATGGCATAGTAAAAAGGGAACTAGCAACAAGGGATTAGGAAGTGAATCTCTTAGTGAAAGTGTAGACGAGAAGCTTTATCGCAGCATGATTGGAAGTCTACTCTATCTCACGGCTAGTCGCCCGGACATATCCTTTAGTGTTGGGATCTGCGCGAAATATCAGTCAGCACCAAAGGAGGTTCACCTGAAAGCGGTGAAAAGGATCATTCGGTACGTCAAAGGAACATTGAATTTTGGAATTTGGTATCCTATGGGCACAACTCTCGACATAATAGGATATTCAGATGCCGATTGGGCTGGATCAGTGGATGATCGGAAAAGTGCGAGTGCTGCATGTTTTTACCTTGGCCATTGTCTTATAGCATGGCATAGTAAAAAGCAAAACTGCATTGCACTCTCAACTGCCGAAGCGGAATATATTTCAGCAGGGAGTTGTTCGACACAATTGATTTGGATGAAAAGCGTTTTAAGCGACTTTTGAATTCCTGCGACTTCGGTAACCATTCTTTGTGACAACACTAGTGCTATAAATATTTCTAATAACCCTGTGTTGCACTCGAGAACAAAACACATTGAACTTAGATATCATTTTCTAAGAGAGCTAGTTGAATCAAGTATTCTTCAAATTTCGTATATTTCAACTAAAGATCAATTAGCCGATATTTTAACAAAACCTTTGGATCAAAAACGGTTTATTCATTTACGTAAAACAATTGGAATGCTTTCTTTGAAATAACACTTTTTGAAACCATTGCTTAGGTTAGGTTTTGTTTTGTGTTTATGTTCCTTATCATGCTTGTACATAGAACATTAATTGAGCACATGTTATTGACTTTAATTGCATCCTTTCATGCATTTAGAAATTTATTATGCTTTGGATATCATAATAATTCAATGATGCAATGATCATTTATGTCAATTAAGTCATCTTTAAGTGATCAAAGTCAATTTCTCTCTCAATGATCTCTTGGTATAGTCATTATCTTATTT
The DNA here is from genome assembly GCA_029168755.2 of Tillandsia fasciculata. Lineage (NCBI taxonomy): Eukaryota > Viridiplantae > Streptophyta > Magnoliopsida > Poales > Bromeliaceae > Tillandsia > Tillandsia fasciculata. The sequence continues at coordinate 20,192,655 of CM054938.1, read as the reverse complement.
GACAATTGAGTCGAGTATGAATCGAGATCAATTTTTGGTTGAATACCTCATATCTTAAATAATTGATAGCCAATTGAGGGGGAGTTTATTAAAATTTTTATGCTCAAAAGATGTGGAAAGAGTTACATCCCAATGAGGAGTGTGAAAACTACCACCACATGGAGGAAAGAGTTACCGCCTCGGTCGTCCGAGTACTGTGTGCAATTACCTCATATATACCAAGCATGGTTTTTCTTGTTGGTTAGATAAAATGCTTTTTGGATACTTGATTCTGTCAAATTCCAAGGTTGGTATAAGGTGAAATTTTATCGAAAGATGCTCAAAGAGCCACTCCTTATAATAAATTGACTATATATATTATCTAACTTATTTGGGATTTCAAACATCTATCGATCTTTGTGCTTCATTTTCTTTACCAAATTGATGATTTGATAAACGCATTACTCATTAGATTGTGATTGATGTTTTTGAACTTGTTCAACTTTAAAGGATTTAATTTTTATAAATCTTCGTTTCATTACTTGGATATTATTGATAGATTTAACATAATCTATTTCTTTTGATATGAAACGATGATTTTTGTTTAAAGTTGACATACAAAAGTGCTTACATACTTTTTCTGGAATTTTTTAAATTTTTCTAAATTTTTCTGAAGAAAAAGTTGGAGCCGATCCGGACTGAAAATTTCAATCCGAATCCCGAACGCAGATATTATCTGCGGGTAGCCGATCCGGATTGGATTCTTGAGCCGATCCAAACCGCGGCTAGGGTTTATATGAAATAAAATGGTATTTGATTTCTTTTTATCTCAAGCTTTTGTTTCTAGCATTCCAGAGCTTCTCTCTCTAGAATACAACTGATTTGGAGCCCTTCAAACTCAAGTTCTTCCGGTTCAAGTAAGTTTTTATGATCAAAACTCGGATTCTTCATAGTTTTTGCCCTGTTCTTCCAAAACGTGAAGAATTTCATGCATGTTTTTCGATTTTGAATGGTTTTTGGTCAAATTTCTTTTGAAATAAGAACTCTGAGTAGATTAGTTTTGTTTATATGTCTTGTATTCTCTTGATTAATGGATTTTTAAGCTTCGATTTTTAAAAATTCGGTTTTAGGGCATATTATAAGAAATTTTTGAAAATTATGGAATTGATCTATTTTTAAAATTCTTTTTGCAAAACTAACTTGATTCCTAGTTTCTCTACACGACAATGATTGTTTGGGTACAATTTTTTAAATTTTTAAAAATTAAATAATTTTTCGTGTTCTTGAGTTCTTGCTCGCAGGTTCTTCATTTTCAATGCACTAGCCAAGATGGTTTTTGCATGGATTATAGTGCTCCTTGTAGCAATGGTACACACTCGAGCAACAAACAAGCTAAAAAGAGCTAAGAAAACTCAAGGGAAAGGAGAATATATTTCCTTGGATAAATCGGATTCTGAGATGGAATCAGTTAACTGGGATGAATTAATGGAAGATGACGCAGCACCTGCTACATCGTAAAGGAAAGCCCCTAGTACAACAAAGGCGAAGACAACGCCTACTACTGCGGAGAAAGGCAAAGCTCCAATGCCGCCAACATCTATTTCAATGAAAAGAAAAAGTGTAGCTCGACGAATTGGACGAGCGCGAGGGATTGAGATTGAAAAACCGATAGCACATGATTCACCACCTCTAGAGGAATATGTGCCTATTAAAACAGATCGACTGAGAGCATTTGAGAATCGAGAGTGTATTGGAGAACGACACGTTAATATTGGAGCTCTCCGAGATCGTTCTGCAGCTTTCGGAAAACTGATTGAACAAGCTAATCTTTTCTCAAATTTGCAAATTTCCTGAGACACTTGGATATTGCTTGCATCTGGTATGGACCTTTTACACCAATGCACTGCAGCTTCAAGAACATGAAGACGGACCAATGGAGTTCTTTACTACGATCTGAGGGACAAAACTCAAAATAACTCCTCAACTAATTAGAGAAGTCTTAGGAATGAAATCCAGCATGACGGGGACTAATTACTTGAAAGGAAAAAGTTCGACAAACTCGTTGTGGCGAACAGTGGTTAATAGAATATGCATGCCGGAGACTCAGTCAACTGGAAATTCTGTTTACTCTAGAGAGCTTCGACTTGAATACCGGTTTCTCAATTTCATCATATGCTACAATATTCTTCCGAACATGCAGACGAAAGTCCTACGATGGGATCGCATGCTTTTCTTATATCTGTTGGGACATTCGTCGGATGCAGTGGGTTTGAACATCAATATCCCATATATCATTTGGAATAGGATGGCACGTACGTTGAACATCCTCGTCCAACGGAAAGACTTCCATTCCCATTAATCATAATGAGAATCTTACGAAAATTCAAGGTTGATACTAGTTCATCAAGCTATCAACACAGTTTAGGAATGATTAATGATTCGACTGTAGTAAAGTCTTTGCCAAAACTGCCAAATGACACCCCAACTCCTCCACGTAGCAAGAAACCCTCAGTCGCTACTTCAACAACACCCTCAAAGCAAGTACCTGTGCCAGATGATGAAGCTTCCGTGACTTCAATTTATAAGGAGCAGCAACGACTATCTTTTGAACAAGAACATATCACAAAAGAACAGAAGCGCATCTCTGAAGAGCTTGAAATAACAACTGCAGCTCAGATCACTCTGACAAAGAAATTCACTTCGATGAAGAAGTTGATGAAGAAGATGTTTACAAAAATGGGATGTAGTAGCTCTGAAGATTCAGAGTCTGACAATTGACAATTTGTTAATTTTTATTTTTGCAGGTTTTAAGTCTTAGTTCTTACTATTTTTGAACTTTTTAACTCCCTTAATTTTTGTAAATTTTGCCTAATTTTAGTGACAAAAAGGGGGAGAGAAATAGGAACATTTGGAACTTTGGACATGGTTGTGAGAACTTTAGAACACTTAAACTTGGAAGTAAGTATGACAACAACTTTGGTTTGTATTGTGAATAAATACATGCTTCGACTAACTATTCGACTAACTATTTGGGCATGTAATATTACTAACAAGTTGTTTGATGACTAACATACTTATGACATTTGAAATTTAATGCTTAGAAGATATGTCTATCTCTGATTGGTATTTTAATACATATCTGATTTTGTAAATGTCATGGTAAGTATAAACTCCATCTCTTTGTTTGTTTTTTGAATGTTAAATTCTTGAGGCATCTAACGATTTCTTCTGTCAAGAATTATTTTTTTTGCAGAGAGTATAAATGTCTAAGTCTAGAGTCTGTTTTAGGAGTTTATCTCATGTATTTGGATCTTATTTGTAAATTTTTATTGTATGGTGATAACAATAAAAATATCTTTTTGAATTTTCTTTAAGTGGATTTTTATTTTGTCACGAAATCGCCAAAGGGGGAGATTGTTAAGGAATTTGTATTGGCGTATTTCTTAAAAGTGTTTAAGTCTTGAAGATTGGAGATGAAAATGTTTGGATCGTATACCTCAATCTCAAGAAAGAAGAATTCAAAAGGATCAGGTACGTTTAATTAAATAATCTTGGTGATCCGAATACTTCTTATAGTGTAGAAACACTTGGATGAATTTTTAATTACATAAAAATTAGAAAACTGGACTGTTATATGTTCAGGATCCGGATCAGGGTACTTCAGTTCGGACCCCGAATGTAGGTAGGTTCATGCGCAAATCCAGTCCGGAACACCCTTGGTTCAGTCCGGACCCCGAATGTGGATTTTGCAGAAACCACCTGAACAGTCCGGACCGTGATTATTTCAGTCCGGACCCCGAACACTATTTTTTCAGGAATTCTCTGAAAAACAACGACAGTTCGGATCAAGTCAAATCCAGTCCGGACCGTCGTGGTGGAAAAAATCTGTTACAGTCAGTTTTTTATTCTTATCCTCTTCCAATAGTTTCTAACCTATAAATAAACCCTATGATTCATCTTTTAGGGTAATCCAAAAAGGGTAGAATCCAGTACGATCAAAAATAGAAAAATCCACATATGGAGAAGAAAGGAAATAACTAGATTTATTCTATATTTCTTCATCTATATTGATTAATTTGATTCTAGGATTTCAAACTCAGATTTTGAGTAGAATCAAATTAATGAATACTTAGATGGTATTTCCGATCTATCTTTGATCTAAGTATTCGGCGGATCATCACCACCAACAAAACAACGATTTTCCAAAAATCGGCGCGTGGACTCGCGTGGCCTTGTGGATTCAAGGTGTTACCGCTCTCGTGGATTCGGAGCGAGGTACGTTCGTGGATTCGAAGCGTGCTACTTGGTGAAGACCGTGGATTCGGTTGGACGTCGTGGACTCGACGTTGGACGCCGTGGATTCGGCGTTGGACGCAAATCGTGGATTCGAGGCACGTTGTAGAGCGAGCGGAGAAGATCTACTAGGAGCGTATGGTAAAAGGTTGAGTCGTCTGTGAGTACGTTATATCACCTTGTACGTGTTTAATTCTAGTGGATTTCACCGTGTTATCGGTCCCGTGGTTTTTTACTCCGGTTTGGAGTTTTCCACGTAAAAATCTTGCGTGTTATTTACTTTTCCGCATTGGGTTTTTTTGCGCAAAGATTTTGGAGTGTTTATTGTTTACACCTATTCACCCCCCTCTAGGTGTTTTTTCCTCCATTTAGATCCATATTAGTAATAACCCACATGCGGGCAGAGGCGCGGGCAGCTCGGTCCACGGGCTTGGCGTGCATCGGGGGATGGACGCGTGGCGGCTTTCGGTTGGCCGGTTTGCGAGGCGCGGTCTACGGGAGAGCCCGGGGAGCCGTGGACCAGGGCGGGGCCACGTGGTGGTCGCTGGTTGGCCGGTCCACGTGCGCTCGGTCCACGCGAGGAGCGGAGCAAGTTCGGTGCAGCGTGGGTGGTGTGCCACATGGCGTCTTCCCATTGGCGCGGTGTGTACAGGTGGCGACAGACGATTGGATGGTGCACTGGGAGTGGTCCATGAAGCGAGTGCGGCTGGTGCCTCGGGAAGCATGCGCGGCGTAGGCGCCAGCAGTGCAGCGTGCGCGCATGTGGGCGCGCCGACCGAGGCGTTGACGCGGAAGGCAGGCGCGTGGGCACGGCCACGTGTCGCGAGCGGATAGGCCGTGTTCGCTGTTTGCTGTGCGGGGACACGTGGCGCAACGGGGTGGATCCGGGCGCTGGATGGATGGCTGCCGATTTGGCGCGTTTTCGGTGCCCGAAGGATTCGGGCGCCCAAAACCGGGGACACAAGCACCATTTTTGGATTTGTTCTGTTTGGGCTATAAATAGCCTCCTTTGCTGCGTTTGGGCCTTTTCTTGAGCTCCTCTCCCTACGAGGACTTTAGCAAAGTTGTTCTACCTTGTGTTCTTCATCTCGTGGTGGATTCTCGAATTTTTTGGAGGCCACGACATCGACATTTTCTGTGACGCGGCGCACTTCGACGCCCCTTTGTTTTTGGTTTCTACCGTCGTATTTTAGTGCGCGAGGCCCCCTGGACTACTCCGATGAACTTTTGAGCTGATTTTTGTGGCGGCGCATTCATGAGAGGTACGCCTTCGATTTCTATGTTGATCATTTTGCCTCATTTTGGGTTTTTGGCACTGTTCCTGAGGTATATTTTGACCCCTTGTACCGCTGCGAGATATTGGACAGCGGTGGAGTATTGTTGGGATTTCTCGGCCTACGGGCATCGGAACGAGACGTATGAGGACTCGATCGACATCTACGCTTCGAGAGGAACGTACCCATATTTTTATCGGGATTTTTGGAGGACTCTTTGAAGGTGATATTTAAGCTTCTTCGTGACTAATTTCTGCAGACTTGTGACTGTGAGGGAATTTGACTAACCGCGATATTTTGGGCGTATCTTGGCCTACAGGTGTCGAAATGAGGAGTTTAAATACTCGATTTGCATTTACTCGTCGCGAGGATCCCAATCGTGATTTTTTTGGATTTTTGGGAGGTCTACACGTAGGTGAAATTCCCCTTTTCTCTATTGGCTTGCATAACGACAAATGTTGTTTGGGGTATTGATTGTGTTGTTGGCTGTGATGTTGGTTTGAGCAGAGGCTTGTACGACCGAGTACCGAGGGTGCGATTTCGGCGGTTTTCGATTGTGATGACGGTGCACTTCACCGACTTTGGCTTTGCCTGCGGAAAGGGTTTCAGGTGGGTTGCTTCGTCTCCAAAACAGGTGGATGGTTCTCTAATTCTATTTGTTAGAATGCATGCATGTTTAGTGTACCAATATGTCGTTGAGAGGTGAGCTTGGTAAATGGTATTTGTTTGAGGAATTGCAAGATATGATATTCATGTTATGTCTGATGAAACTTGCAAGATTTAGCTATCCATGATTATGATCAATGAAAACTCACTTAAGGGAAGCATTACACTATGTGATTGATAGCATGCACAATTTAATATACAACCTATAAGATTGAGATGTAAGCATAAGAATGATATAGTTCATGTGGATTAATTGAGGCTTACATGATTTATTGTACATGTTAGGTACCTTCGAGATTTTATATATATTTAATGGTTGTATTCACCTATGCTAGTTGAGAGCATGTTTATGGAGATGAGGCTTATTTTGATTGATTTAGGTAATCATATCTGTTAATGTTCCCTGCTTATGATTCAGTTTATTTAAATGCTATTATTGGAACTTGACCTAGCACCCCGTCATATGATGCATGTTGAAACCAAACTAGTAGAGAACCTTCACTTGGACTAGGTTCTTTTATGCTTTAAACATCCCACACTTTGCATCTTTTCCTGGATATAGATTTTCCTCGCCCGGATAGTGGGCCGAGTGGTCAAGTTACTGTGGGACATTGTTACACTCGTGCTTGGGGACTGAATGGAGTCTAGTAGCTGAGATTAGACCTGTGCTAGTATTGTTGGGAGCCATTTGGGTAGACGGTGGTCCCGGGCCGTCGAGTATCTTTCGGTCAGTGTCGTTGGGAACCGTTAGGGTTGACAGTGGTCCCAGGTCGTTGAGTGTTGTCCGACCAGTTTTGTTAGCCCTGAGTTGTGGGTCGATCCCGGCTGTGGAGTATCTCCAGCCTGTGTGTTTAGTGCCACGAGTTGGTTGAGTTCGTTAGTGTCTCGAGATTCATGAGAGCTGTTTAGCTGAGTCGTTGAGAGCACTTCGACCGTCGTGCGAGATGTTTGAGGATCCTGAGTCCTTCCGTTCTGAGAGTGGGCGTGGATTTTGACTATAGCCTGCAAGAGCCACCTTGAGCTCGACAGAGATGCGCGGATACCTTTTTCCTCGGTGGGGTTGCGCCCCTTGAGTGCCCCGTCTGGAGTGGGCCTATTACTTTCGTATCATGACTTGTGGATATTCTTCCTCTGGCTATTCCTTTTTTAGGCAGTCACGGACGCAGTCCTTCTAGCTGGGCCAGTTTTGGCAGTCACGGACGCCCTACGTAAGTCCAGTCCTCTATGGATGTACTGGCAGTAGGTAAGCGCAGGCTTGACTGGACCCTATGAGGCAATCAGTTCGATTGGGTCGATTGAGCACCTTGGGTGCGAGTAGTTGCATATCTTTTCATCTGTATCACCCATTGAACATTTAGATAGAGGCATGATATCTGTAGAGTATCTCCAGCTTTTTTTGTTCAGTTTTTACTGCATTGTTATCTTATGCCTCTAGTAGACTTAGTGGGTAGACCGTCGGGCTTGGTGGCGCACTACAACAAAATTAGGTTATAGGGACACATATTTGTGACACTTTCTTGTAAGTGTCCCATTTATAGTCCATCTATATCCAAAATTAGGTTATAAGGACACATTTTTGGGACACATTATAGTAATGTGTCGCTATACACCCTAGCGACGGCACATATAGCGACACTAATGACAAGTGTCGGTATTTTTTCCAGCAATATTTTTTTTAGTTTTTAGCAACATTTAAAAGTGTCACTATAGCATAGTTTTGTTGTAGTGGCGGTACCCACTGAGAACTACGTGTAGATGTAGTTCTCACACCCGTTGGGGGTTCTCCCCCTTCTTTTTCTTTCCTCTTCTTTGTTTTGCAGAGTCATCTGTGGGAGATGCTTATTCTGTTGTTGCTGTTCGAGGCGAGGGAGTCGCGAGCTAGATCCCTACCTGTCATTGGAGAGCAGATGTACCCCCACATTAGTGATTTGTAGTACAATCAGTAGATTACTTTTATTCTGCTTTTGAGAGATTATTATATTGTGAGGATCTGACTTGTACTGAGAGCCTGTACACTGATGTATTATTTCGGTTTACCTCCCTTTTGAGTTCTGGGTTATTGTATTTGAGCATATTGTATGATTATCACTTATGGGAGATGGATATTGTATCATTATTTCCAGTTGTACAGATGGTTGGTTTTGAGTTTTACAGCAGTTTTAATTTACAGATCTGATATCTATTTAGCTGTAGTAGTTTTTCTTTGCAGGTTGGACGCTTCGCCTATGCGAGGTTTTCGTATAGGCGGCGGATCTGTTGGCAAGCCCGGGTCGCAGTTTCGACCCCAAGACGTGACAGATAACCATCCTACTAACACACACTAGTCATGAGAAAATAATAATAATAAAAGGGAGCAAGGTCAGATGTTACCGATTTGCCAAAGTTTTCGACTTCAGATCGGGGTACCCACCTCTACCAGAAGGTCATCTTGAGTACGAAACTCCTCTACGAACTCCTGTAAATCACCCGGACCTACCCAGGGTCCACAAATAGCACATTTCTAATTATATGTTAGCCGACATTTTAGTGGTCCCAACCACTATTCCACAGTTCCCTTTGTTCCAATTTACTGAAACCACCTCCCGATTTCCGAATAGTCGCACTAATCTCTGTACTGATCGTAAATATGCCCCGAGCAACTATACCGTCGTTCGGAAGGGACAAACTGCCCATCAAGTCTCTAACCGCGACATTCATCTATCTGGAGGTTAAACCACATGTTATACCACCCGTAACAATACTCATTACCAGAAATCACGAAAAATACTAAATCATACAACAAAGGGGTTCTAAGGATGTACTCACCTAAATCGGAGATAAACGACCGCGCTCGCAACCCTTCTAAGCCTTCAAAACCTTAATCGGACCTAAACAGAGTACAAAATAAAATAATTAATAATTTTACCCCAACTGGCATTTCAGAATTTCCTGAATATTTTACCCCAAACAAAACTGTGCAGAATTTCTGTACCAAAGAGTTACAGAGAAAGGAGATAGTTAATTCGGATTCGACAAAAATTCGGTACGAATATAATACGGATAAAATTCGTATTATAATTTTAAAATTCGTTGAAAAATTCGGTTAAAAAAGGGTTCATCAATTATTCGGATACGTGATTTATACGGAAATAATACGTTCACTAATTAAAAATTCAAGATAAAAAATTCGGCTATTAAATTAAAAAAAGATTAAAATATTTATACTATTAGTATAAACAATTATAATTTTTTAAAATAATTTAATCAATTTATTTTAGAAATAAATAAAATATTCATTTAGAATAAAAAAATAATATAATTTTAAATTATTTCCAACAAAAAAATAAAATAAAATAAATAATGATTAAAATATTAAAAAAAAAAAATTAATTAATTAAAACTTAAAAGTAAATATTAATTGTCCTCGTAAGATCGGTGCGGGAAACGAGGGGGCATTTTTTCCTACGAGGGATAATATCTATTAATTGCCCTCGTAAGACGTGATACATATTATCTTGAACGATAGGGCTTTTTTTTTTTTTCTTTGAAAAAGAACGAATTTTTCACCCAAAAATTCGTAATTCGCGAATAATTCGCGAATAATATTTTTTGATTCAAAAATTCACGAATTATTCTGAATTTTTGGAAAAAGTCAGAAACGGCACGTTTAATTCGGATTCTCAATAATTCACGAATAATTCGCGAATTATTCGCGAATTAACTAACTATGGTCCCGACTACTATGCCAAAAATTTCTTCTATCCAAAAATATCGAAACTGCCTCCGGTGTCCGGATCGTCGCACCGATCGATAAACTGAGCAAAACTATGGCCCAAATAATTTTACCATTATTCGGATGTGGACAAACAGTCCACCGGATCTCATACCCCGACAACTGGTCACCCGAAAGGTAAAAACACTCTACCAATGCCCCTAACAAAGATTGATAAGAAAAACAGAGCAAAACACAAAATTACTGAAAAGGGGGATTTTATAGGTGTATCGTAAATAACAGAGAAACCCCCAGTGGTGAAGGAAAAGTCCGGGCTCAAAAACGATACCCTGCTATCCCAAAATAATGAACCGATGAAAAATCCCATGTCAAAAACCTTCCGGTCGCAAAATCATACCCCCGACGCGACCCAACTGTCGACGAGGCAACGAACGAAAAAACCTAACCCCTACCATTGCCTTGACGAAGTCCCCGTCGGAAAACGACCAAGCGAAGGATTATCTAACGAAAAACGAAATCAACTCCGTGAACCCACAAACTGCACAAAAACCCTCGTCGGCGGCGGCAGCGTAGGTCGCATGCACGAGCGGCCGACAGTGCGGCGCGGCGGGGTCGGGCGGCGCGCACAGATGCCCCGGGCGTAAGGAGCACCAAGCATGGCAGCGCGCGACACAAGCGGGGCAACGTCGAGCAAAGCGCCGGCCTGGCAGGGCGCGGCGCATGTGTGAGCAGCACAGCGCGGCGGCCTAGCAGGGCGCGGCTGCGGGTAGCGTGCCCTAACTGCATACGGGCGGGGCATTCGGCTGCGCGAGGGCGGGGCGTTCAGCAGCGCGCAGGCGGCGCGCTTTGCAGCCCGCGGGCGGCGAGCTCGACAGCGCTCCTCAGCGGCACGTGGGTGGTGGCCGCGCTCGTGCAGCAATGCTCGGCAGCGTGGCGCACCTGGCTGAGCGGTGGCGGCGGGAGCGGCTAGGGCTTCCTGCGGCAATGACGGCGGCTTGGCTAGGGCACCAAGCGGCGGCAGCCAATCCATCATTGACGACCGTTAAACGACTCCGCCCAACGACTCCGCCCATCACCCCTCCATTCCGACGAAAACAACAAATGGAACCATCGAACGAAAAACTGACGAACAAAACCAACGAATCGAAACCAACAAATCGAAACCAATGAACGAAACCAACGAACCAGTTAAGAACTTTTGTATTGGCGTATTTCATGAAGTGTTTTGAGTCTTGAAGATTAAAGTTGAAAACTTGAAGATCATATGCATCAATCTCAAGAAAAATGGATTCAAAATATTCAGATACGTTAAACTAAATATTTTTGATGATTTTAATACATTCTTATAGTATAGAAACACTTCGAATATTTTTCATGTGCTAAAAATAAAAAATTAGGCATTTTATATGTTCTGGATCCGGATCAGGCAGATCCAGTCCAGACCCCGAACATAGTTGGGTTCATGCGAAAAACCAGTCCGGATCAACCCCTATCTAGTCCGGACCCCGAACATTGTTTTTGTTAAATCACGTGACTCAGTCCGGATCAGACCCATCTAGTCCGGACCCCGAACCTTATTTCTGAAAATTTTCTTGGCTGTGACCACAGTCCAGATCAGATGAAGTCCAATCCGGACCGCCGTGCGGGAAAAATTTTGTTAAGACAGTTTTTGATTCTTATCTCTTTTCAAAAGGTTTATAACATATAAATAGACCCTAAGATCATCTTTTATGGCATTCCAAAAAGGAATCGTAGATAATCCACATATAGAAAAAAAAGGAAAACACGTTCTATTTTATGTTTCTTTTTCTATATTGATCGATTTGATTCTAGGATTTTCAAACTCCTTATTTCTCGTAGAATCAAATTGATGAATAGTTAAACGGTGTTTTCTTGTCTTCCTATGATTATCTAAGTATTCGATATCATCACCACCAATAAACAAACAACGATTTTCAAAGTGAACATCAGCACGTGGATTTGCGTGGCCTTGTGATTCAAGGTGTTATTGACTTCGTGGATTCGGAAGGAGGCGCGTTCGTGTGATCGACTCGTGCCAAATTGGTGAAGACCATGGATTCGGTTGGACATCATGGATTCGACGTTGGACTTCATGGTTGTAGTGTCCGCGATCACCGTGTAGCTTCTCCCATGACCTGTGATGTAGAACACCTATTGTTGGTGTGTGGGACCCGCAACGCGTCAAATGGACACGTTAGACAGATTCAGTGGGGCTTCGAGATTGAGCCTGCCTTTCGGCTATTTTTGTCGGAATTTAGAAAGGACTTTAGGCTAATCCGAGGTCATTTTTGGATTCAGCGCGGAAAAACGTCGAAAATCGGCTATTTACTTGCCTTTTCAGAGTCCAGACGCCCAAAAAAGGACCCCCGGAAGTTTTTCGTGCATTTTGGTACATAGGGGAAGCCGTGGACCGACCTGGTGCCACGTGGCAACACCGGATTGGCCGGCGCACGCGGCGCGGTCCACGGAAAGTTGGCACTGGTGCATTGGCCGAGTGCAGGGGACACGTGGCGGCTCCTGACTGGCGGGCTCGCGGTGCGCGGTCCAGGGGGGCTTGCGGCCTGGCGCATGGACCAGGGCGCGCCATGTGGCAGCCTGCGAGTGGCTGGCTCACGCGCACGCGGTCCACGCGCCAGGGGGAGCAGGCGGGGGCAGTTGGGGGCAGGTGCCCGCGATGTGGGGGCGCCACGTGGCACCCCGCGGTTGGGCAGGCGCAGCCGCCCCACGCCCCACTGTCGGGCCACGCGGCGCTCCGCGAGTGGCGGGCGCGCGTACGCCGGGCGCGGGGAAAGCTGCGTGGACACGTGGCAGCTCCAGGGTAATTCGGGCGCGCACAGTATTGGGCCGGGCCCAACACTGTAGCCGCCCGAATCCCCCCGGGCGCCAGGAAGTTGGGCCCGAGAGCCCATTAAAGGGGGCTTTTGGCTCATTTTCTTGTGTAGGGCTATAAATAGCCCCTTTGCTCGGGCTTTTTGACTCTTTTCACGAGCTCTAAACCACCTGGGCCCTATTACAACTTTCTTCATCTCCCTGTGCTGCATCTTTTGAAGGAGGCTCGGATTTTTTGGAGGCCGCAGCGTCGACGACTTTGGCATCGTAGCGCAGAGCGACGTTCTTTCAATGGAGGCCCGTTTTCGTCGCATTTCGGTCTATGAGGTCCACAGAGCTGCCCCGACAGTATTTTTGGACGATTTTTGCGGCGTTAGTTTCACAAGAGGTAGATCTACGATTTTTTTATGTCCACTTTTCTAAGATTTGAGCTTTTATTGGGGTTTTTGGTACGTTTTTGACCCCCTTTGCTGCTGGTGGAACTATTGGACAGCAGCACCTTGTCGGATTTTTATCTCTGCATCCAGGTATCGAAATTCAACGTATAAGGGCTCGATTGACATCTACACTTTACGAGGATCGCCGTCGTATTTTTATTGGATTTTTTGGAGTTTTATTTAGAGGTAAAAATTTTGCATTTTTGGGACTGTTACCAGCAGATTGTGTGTACTTGGATATTTTTGGAATAAAGTGTAACTTTGGACCTTATTGTTGTACCCAGGGGTGTTTGCGGGTATTTCTGAACCCGTTGGAACTGGGGAAAATTGGAGATATTTGTTCCTAGGTATTTCCAGCTGTTGGACTTGGGACAGTTTAGCACTTTCAGGTGGGTTGCTTCGCCTCCAAAATCAATGGACTATCTACTAATTCTATTATTTAGGGAACATGCATGTTATGAGATGGATTAGAATGCATGTTAGAGAGAGATAGATGTCATCTTTCCTGTGTTATTGATATCCTGTTGGTTATTGTTTTGTGATCCTACTTTAGTTAAATTAATTGCTATTGTTGGAACTTGACCTAGCACCCCGTCATATGTTGCATATGTAACCAGACTAGTAGAAAACTCTCACTTGGGCTAGGTTTATTTATGTTTTAGACATCTACACATTATACTCTATTCCTGTACATAGTGTCTGTAGGGTTTAGGTTAATAAGGATCTAATAGGGGAAAAAAACACCTAGAGGGGGGTGAATAGGTGTAAACAATAAACACTCAAAAATTCATTGTGCGATAAAACCCAATGCGGAAAAATAAAAGAACACACAAGATTTTTACGTGGAAAACTCCAAACCGGAGTAAAAAACCACGGGACCGATAACACGGCGAAATCCACTAGAGTTAACACACGTACAAGGTGATATAACGTACTCACAGACGACTCAACCTTTTACCATACGCCCCTAGTCGATCTTCTCCGCTCGCTCCGCAACGCTTCTCGAATCCACGATTTGCGCCGCCAACGCTGAATCCACAGCGTCCAACGTCGAATCCACGACGTCCGACCGAATCCACGGTCTTCACCCAATGGTACGCTTCGAATCCACGAACGCACCTCGCTCCGAATCCACGAAAGCGATAACACCTTGAATCCACAAGGCCACGCGAGTCCACGCGCCGATTTTGGGGTAAATCGTTGTTTGTTTGGGTGGTGATGATCCGCCGAATACTTAGATCAAGAGTAGATCGGAAATACCATCTAAGTATTCATTAGTTTGATTCAACTCAAGATATGAGTATGAAAATCCTAGAATCAAACTAATCAATATAGATGAAGAACCATTAAATAGATCTAATGATTTCCGTTCTTCTCTATATGTGGATCTAAGGCCGTATAAAATGATATTTGAAAATGACGGCTCTTTTTCCGATGTGTGGATTGCCCTAGAAATGAAATGGAAGGGCTATTTATAGGTTAGAAACCCTAGGAAGAATATTCGGATCAAAAACAAACTTTTCTGGAAAGTTTTACGGACGGCGATCCGGATTGCGCAAGTCACGATCCGGATCGCTTACGCGTAGAGAGCAATTTCCAGAAAACCGCCTGTTCGGGATCCGGATCATAATCTACGATCCGGATCGTTCATACAGTTTTACCAGAACAATGTGTTCGGGATCCGGATTGAGATTCCACGATCCGGATCGTTCAAGCCAACAGGTAAAACTCATGTTCGGGATCCGGATCATCAAATGCCATGATCCGGATTGAACTAGTGTATGAACGAACACCTTTCGGGATCCGGATTGAAAGTCCACGATCCGGATCCTGAACATGTCCCATGTCCAGTTTTTGATGAATAAGCAGTTAAAACCTCTTCCAGGTGTTTCTACACTATAAGAAGTATTCGGATCATCAAAATTATTTAGTTAAACGTACCTGATCCTTTTGAATTCTTCTTTCTTGAGATTGAGGTATATGATCCGAAGTTTCTTCATCTTCAATCTTCAAGACTTAAACTATTCACGAAATACGCCAACTCAAATTCCGTAACAATCTCCCCCTTTGGCGGTTTCGTGACAAAACACAGATCCACAAAGAAAATTCAAAAAGATATTTTTGTTGCTATCACCATACAACAAAAATTTACAAAAGAGTTCCAGAAAATTAAAAACATGAGATAAACTCCTAGAACAGACTCTAGACTTAGACATCTGTAACTTCTGCACACAGAAAACATTCTTGACAAACAAAATCGTTAGATACCTCAAGAATTGAAACATTGAAAACCAAATGCAGAGATAGAGTTTGATCTCATCATGACATTTGAAAGAATCAGATATGTGAAAGAACATAGTTAAAACCAACATATCTTCTAAGCAATTGAAAACCAAATGTCAAAGTATGTTAGTCCAACATCAACTTGTTAGTCATATTACATGCCCAAATAGTTAGTCGAATAGTTAGTATAGCATGTCACAATCCACAAAGAAAAACCCAAGTTGAGTTGAGATTCATACTTACCTTGATTCATTCCTTGATTCATTCACAGTCATTGTTCAGAGTTCATTGTTTTTCATTGTTCAGAGTTTATAACTCTTCAACTCTCACTCTCATTCTCTCCCCCTTTTTGTCACAAATAAAGCCAAAAATGTAGCATGAGCTACAATATGTAAGGAGAGTAAACAAAAAGTTCATAAGTTTCTAACAATATGCACAACAAAGAGAATTAACCTAAGAATATGCACAAACTGAGAGATGAGTAAAGAAAAGTAATGTCCTGAAATCTAAAAACCCAAACAAAGTGTCCAACTCTGTTTTTCAGTCTGACGAGCCAGAACTAGTACAGCTCAGCTTGCTTAAAAATCCTTTAATCAAGCTCTTAAGATTTGAGTATTTCCTCTTGATTTCTTGTGTTCAGAGAGATTTCTTGAAGTTCTCTCAATATCCTTTCATGTGTAACAGAGAGTCTCTGTTGTTCTCGACGAATCGATTCCAAATTTCTGTCTCTGTTGTTTGCGTCCTTGGAAAAGATGAACGCTGTCTAGATGCAGATGGTGCATCAGGTCCAGCAGTCCATGGTGATCCAGTTTGCAAGGATCCTGAAAGTGAGCGTGCTCTAGTTAGAGGCCCACTGCTGGCTTGTATTTCTTTGAACGCTTTTCCTTCTTGTATACTGTACGGTCGTGGAGGCAGATTTCATAAGTCTTTTCCCTTTGTGAACTCCTTTCTTCTTCATCAATTTTTCGCTGAACATCCTTAAGAAATCGTCCCATTCTTCACTATTGTAATCCGAGCTGTCTTCATTGGCTCCTTCGGTTTGTCTCCAGTTGAGACGCCTGGTTCTTCTTTAACCGATGAACCCCCAGGCAGCATTGCGACCAGAAGATGATCAACCAGGAGAATGCCATTGATTCTAGTGCTTTGAGTTTTAAGAGAATGTCCTGTGAAAACCAACTCAAGAACATATGAAAAATTGTCAATTTTGAAAAATTTGAACACATTGTACCTAGACAATCATAATCATATAGAGAAGCTAAGAATCAAATTAGTTTTCCAAAAAGAATTTTAAAAATAGATCAATTTCATGTTTTACAAAAATTCCTCTTTTATGCCCTAAAACCGAATTTTTAGAAATCGAAGCCTAAAAACTCGTTAATCATGCAAAAACCCAGCATAAAAGCAAAACTAATAGACCCAGAGTTCTTATTTCAAAAGAAATTTGATCAAAAACCATTCACAAACGAAGAAAATCCATCTTTTCTGCTCACGTTTGATGAAAAAACCTAAAAACTGTGAAAAACCGAGTTTTGATCATGAAAACTTACTTGAATCCGAAGAACTTGAGTTTTGAAGCACCAGGAAGCAAGAGATCTAGAGAGAGAAACTCTAGAAGCTTGGAAATCAGAAATTTTGGTAAAGAAATCTTGAATCTGAAAGTTTCTATAAGAAACCCTAGCCGCGATGATCGGTCGTGATCCGGATCGGCCACGAAAATCGGGATCCGGATCACTTGCCACGATCCGGATCGGCTATACGCAGGAAGAATCCTGCGTTCGGGATCCGGATCACTTTGCCACGATCCGGATCGGCTACACCTTTTTCTCCAGAAAAGTTAAAAAAATACAATAAAATCCAGAAAAAGTATGTAAGCACTTTATCATGTCAACTTTAAACAAAAAGCATCGTTTCATACAACAAGAAATAGATTATGAAAAATCTATCAAAAATATCCAAAAATGAAACGAAGATTTACGAAAGTTAAAACACTTAAAGTTGAACAACTTCAATTACATCTATCCTGATCTTATGTGTAATGTCTTTATCAAATCATCAATTTCAGTAAAGAAAATGAAGTACCAAGATCAATAGATGTTTGAAATCCCAGATAAGTTAGATAATATATCTAGACAATCTGTTGAAGGAGTGGCTCTTTGAGCATCTTTTACTAAAAATCCCACCTTATACCAACCATGAAATACGACTGAGTCAAGTATTTCAATATGAGTTTCATCAACAATTTTCAAAACAAAAATTTGCTTTTCATTCATGGAGTTTCTTTTTCTTTCATTTTCTCCATGTGGTGGTAGTTTTCACACTCCTCATTGGGATGTAACTCTTTCCACATCTTTTGAGCATTTCACATTTCATTGACTCCCCCTCAATTGGCTATCAATTATTTAATATATAAGGTATTCAACCAAACCATTGATCTCGAATTCATACTCGACTAAGCAATCAAATATGATAATGACTATACCAAGAGATCATTGAGAGAGAAATTGACTTTGATCACTTAGAAGATGGTTTAATTAACGTAAATGATCATTGCAACATTGAAATATTATGACATCAAAACATAATAAATTTCTAAATGCATGTCAAGGATGCAATTAAAGTCAATTATGAATGTGCTCAATTAGTGTGCTATGTACAAAACATAGATAAAGAACAAAACAAAACAAAGAACAAAAACAAAACCTAATCTAAGCAAAGGTTTCAAAAGAGGTTATTTCAAGGAAAGCATGCCAATTGCTTTACGCAAGTGAATAAAACGTTTTTGATCCAAAGGTTTTGTTAAGATGTCAGCTAATTGATCTTCAGTTGAAATATATGACAGTTGAAGAATGTTTGATTCAACTAGCTCTCTAAGAAAATGATATCTAAGTTCAATATGTTTTGTTCTAGAGTGCAACACAGGGTTTTTAGAAATGTTAATGGCACTAGTGTTGTCACATAAAATGGTTACCGAAGATGTTGAAATTCGGAAATCGCTCAACACGCTCTTCATCCAAATCAATTGGGTTGAACAACTTCCTGCAGAAATGTACTCCGCTTCGGCAGTCGAGAGTGCTATGCAGTTCTGTTTTTACTGTGCCATGCAACAAGGCAGTGGCCAAGATAGAAGCATGCACCACTCGTGCTTTTCCGGTCATCCACCGATCCAGCCCAATCGGCATCTGAGTATCCAACAATATCCAAAGTCGTTCCCATAGGATACCAAATTCCGAAACTGATTGTACCTTTGATATACCGGATGATCCGTTTCACCGCTTTCAGGTGAACCTCCTTCGGTGCTGATTGATATCTCGCACAAATCCCAACACTGAAGGATATATCCGGGCGACTAGCCGTGAGATATAGTAGACTTCCAATCATACTGCGGTACAGTTTCTCGTCTACATTCTCACATTGTGATTCACTTCCAAGTCCCTTATGGCTAGTTCCCATTGGAGTTGGAAAATCTTTAGAATTTTCAAGATCAAACTTTTTGACCAACTCCAGTGCATACTTGGATTGACACAAGTGAATTCCTTCATCGTTTTGTTTAACTTGTAATCCAAGAAAATAATTCAATTCGCCCATCATGGACATCTCAAATTCGCTTTCCATGGTCTCCGCGAATTTAGAAGCATCATTATCTCTTGTTGCTCCAAAAACAATGTCATCGACATAGATTTGAGCAACTATGAAATTGTTTTGATAATGCTTCACAAAGAGAGTCCTGTCAGCTCCCCCTCGAGTGTAGCCCTTTTCCAAAAGGTGCTTTGTCAACCTTTCGTACCATGCTCGCGGTGCTTGTTTCAGACCGTAAAGAGCCTTTTTCAGACGAAAAACATGGTTAGGTAGTTTATGATCCACAAAACCTTTCGGTTGAGCTACATAAACTTCCTCATTTAAAAATCCATTTAAAAAGGCGCTCTTAACGTCCATTTGAAATAATTTGATTTTAAAATGACAAGCAATCGCAAACAGTATACGAATGGACTCGAGTCTAGCTACAGGGGCGAAGGTTTCATCAAAGTCTATACCTTCTACTTGAGAATAGCCTTGAGCAACTAACCTTGCTTTGTTCCTGATGATAGTACCTTCTTCGTTTTTCTTGTTCTTGAAGATCCATTTGGTACCTATCACATTGTGTTGCTTCGGAGGCTTCGTCAGTTCCCAGACTTTGTTTCGCTCGAATTGATGGAGCTCTTCCTGCATTGCTTTAATCCAATAATCATCTTGGAGAGCTTCATCAACATTCCTTGGTTCGATTTGAGATACATAGCATGCAAATCCGCAAACCAATTGTCTCCGTGTTCTAACTCCTTCTTGTGGATCTCCAATTATGTTCGATTCAGGGTGATCCTTGGAGATGCGTAACGTTTGAGGTAGAGGAGTAGGCGGAGGTACACGAGATGATTCCTGCACATCAGATAAGCTTGAAGAACCGTTAGATGCATCAACATTATTATCGAAAGAATTGTTAGAAGAAGATGCATTAGCAGGTGTATCATCATCAAGAGAGATATCGAGGGTAGATTTTTCAGATTCAAAGTGAAAAGCTTCATCTACCTTAACATTTATCGATTCTACGATCGTCTTAGATTCTAAGTTAAAAACTCGATATGCTCTGCTGTTTGTAGAATAACCTAAGAAAATCCCTTCGTCACTTCGAGAGTCAAATTTTCCAAGATTTTCACGATCACGTAAAATAAAACACCGACTCCCAAAGATGCGAAAATATTTGATGTTAGGTTTTCTACAAAACCAAAGTTCATATGGTGTATTAAAGTCCCCGGGCGCAAATACACTCGATTGATAACATAGACAGCAGTGTTCACCGCTTCAGCCCAAAAATATAAAGGTAAGTTCCGGCTATGAAGCATAACACGTGCCATCTCCTGTACGACCCTGTTTTTGCGCTCGACTACACCATTTTGTTGAGGTGTGTAAGGTGCGGAGAATTCATGTTTAATGCCATTAGAAGTGCAAAAATCAATGAATTTGGAATTTATGAATTCCCCACCTCTATCACTCCTAACTCGAGTAATCCTTTCATTCTTTTCTATCATAATACGATTGCAGATTTCGAGAAAAGAATCAAAGGTATCAGCTTTTTCTTTTAGAAAGGCTACCCAAGTATATCTAGAAAAGTCATCAACCAACAAAAAATATACCATTTACCTCCCAGAGATGGTTGACGAGTTGGCCCCATTAAGTCCATATGCAAAAGTTCCAAAGGCCGTTTTGTACCTATGTGGTTCAATTCTTGTGTGCAGTCCTAGACTGTTTTCCCTTTTGGCAACCGCCACACACAAGGTTTTGTTCAAAAGAAAGTTTCGGAACCCCCTTGACCACATCTTTATTTGAAATTCTAGCAAGTTCCTTAAAGTTTATGTGACCTAGCCTTTCATGCCAAAGTGTTTCATTTTTCAAAGATGCTAGGTTACATTTTTCAGAAATCTTAGAAGGAACTACATAACAATTGTTTTCTGATCTAACCCCCTTTAAAAAGAAAGCATGGTTCATGTCAGTTACAGTGCATTTATCAGATGAAAAATTAACTGAATAACCACTATCACACAGTTGACTTATGCTTATGAGGTTAGTCTTAAGGCCATGAACAAATAACACATTATCTAGAACCGGGCCATCTGGAATAGCTACCGTTCCCTTTCCAACAATTTTGGAAGACCGACCATCTCCGAAAACAACAAGTCCTCCGGAGTTTTTCTCAAAAGTTTGAAAACAGTTTTTATCGCCGGTCATATGACGGGAACACCCGCTATCCAGATACCAAGACGAACTATCATATGCATGCAAGGAAACATTGGTAGCAAGACAGGGAAAGATTTCACCTTTGCGCACCCAAACCTTTTTGGAATGCGTCGGTAATGTCGTGAAGTTGATTTCCTAGGTGAGAGCGTCTTGCTTGAAGAATTGCTGCTCCTTGATGATGTCGTCTTGAGCGGTGTACTACCAAGGCTCTTTTCCTTCAATTTGGTTGGAGTGGTTTTCGAGGAATAGCCCTTTTGGTAGTCATTGCAAGATGTGCTTGAGGTGTGCGTTTGGCTCCAGTCTTGCATTTCTTCTTATGTGCCCTGAAATGCCACAACGAAAACATACCTTGGTTCTTGTCGATTCCGAAGAGGATGTAGTAGGTTCGTTGTCGTTGCTTGGCGTGAACACCGGTGTCGGAGGAGGAGATACCGACTGAGGCACAAATACTGTACCACTCGAACTTGGAATGTCTCCAGTTTGAGTGTATCCGAGGCCGAACTTATTTCTTTGACCGAGACCAAGAAGTCTGTCCAACTTACTCCTTCCAGAAGAAAATCTCTGTAAGTCATCCTTTAGTTGGCGTATGGTCTCTGTCATTTCCAATTTTTCCTGTCGGCCTCGCCGTAGAGCTTCAAGAAGTAATTCGCTTTGTTCACCATATCTATATAACTCTTCTCGAAATGCTCATTGGACTCTTGAAGGGAAACATTTGTCTTAATCAGATTGTCCCTTTCCACTTCAAGATCGGTTGAGATAGAGGTTACTCTTTTTACTTCATCTTCAAGATCCTGCAATCTCTCTTTCAACCCCTTGTTTTGCTTAGCCAGTTTCTTTGAATCCCTCAAAAGTTGATGGTAGGCTAAAACAAAATCTTCACCTTCCGAATTATCTGATTCATCGTCCGTTGCAATCTTTTCCACAGTGGAGTTGGACAGTGAGTCGGATGTACTTGCCATTAAGCACATGAAGGGAAGAAGTATGGTGGACGCGTGGAAAGCTGTCGCGTTGTCTTCTTCATCACTTGACGATGACTCATTTGACGTGGAGTTGTCATCCCAAGTGACGACTTGCATCGCTTTCTTCTTAGCCGGATTCTTGTTGGGACATTCCGTTGCTATGTGGCCGTAGCCTCGACATTTGAAACACTGAACTTGTCCCTCAGAACTTTTCTTATCCTTTGAGAAGTTCTCTTGGCTTCTTGACTTGTAGCTTGAAGAACCCTTGCCTTTCTTCGACTTTCCGAAGGATGGAGTTTTGCTTGAATTTCCCCTTCGAAAGTTGCGGCGAAACTTCCTTGTCAAGAGAGCGAGCTGCTTCTCAAAGTCCTCCATAGAAATGTTCTCGTCGTCGTCCGAGGAGGATGAATCCGCGTCTTCTTCTTTAGTTGATTTCAATGCGTAACCTGAAGACTTAGAAGAGGATGCCTTTCCAGAAGAATAGTTAGTAGGAAAAGTCATTTCATAAGTTTGTAAAGCACCTACTAATTCTTCTACACGCATTTCGTCCGGGTGTTTAATTGTTTCAATGGCTGCGACCTTCGGGCGAAATCGTTCAGGAAGAGTTCTTAGAATTTTTCTTACAACTTTAAATTCTGGAATCTTCTCTCCCAAGTTAGCACATGAGTTCACGATGTCTTGCAATCGTGTGTAATAGTCAGTGAAGGATTCATTCTCTGCCATAGAGATAGAGTCAAACTTGCTCGTAAGCATTTGCAGTTTCTGAATCTTCACTAGGTTAGTTCCCTCATGCGTAACTTGAAGAACATCCCAGATTTCTTTCGCAGTCTCACATGCCGAGACGCGAGAGAACTCAGTTTGTGACAAAGCATTAAATAGAGCATTAATCCCTTTGCCATTGTAAGAAGATAAGTCTATCTCTTCCTTGGTCCATTTCGACCTAGGTTTTAAGGTGCGAACATCATCTAAAATTTCAGTTGGATTAGACCATCCTAATTCAATTGATTGCCACACCCTTTCGTCGATGGAAATTAAGAAAGCTTTCATCCGTACTTTCCAGTACGCATAATTAGTTCCATCAAAGAAAGGGGGTCGATTGATGTTTCCACCTTCAACCATTGTTTACAACCCTATTCCCGCTCTGATACCACTTGTTGGGTTTAGGTTAATAAGGATCTAAATAGGGGAAAAAACACCTAGAGGGGGGTGAATAGGTGTAAACAATAAACACTCAAAAAATCATTGTGCGATAAAACCCAATGCGGAAAAATAAAAGAACACACAAGATTTTTACGTGGAAAAACTCCAAACCGGAGTAAAAAACCACGGGACCGATAACACGGCGAAATCCACTAGAGTTAACACACGTACAAGGTGATATAACGTACTCACAGACGACTCAACCTTTTACCATACGCTCCTAGTCGATCTTCTCCGCTCGCTCCACGACGCTTCTCGAATCCACGATCCGCGCGCCAACGCTGAATCCACAGCGTCCAACGTCGAGTCCACGACGTCCGACCGAATCCACGGTCTTCACCCAATGGTACGCTTCGAATCCACGAACGCACCTCGCTCCGAATCCACGAGAGCGATAACACCTTGAATCCACAAGGCCACGCGAGTCCACGCGCCGATTTTGGGGTAAATCGTTGTTTGTTTGGGTGGTGATGATCCGCCGAATACTTAGATCAAGAGTAGATCGGAAATACCATCTAAGTATTCATTAGTTTGATTCAACTCAAGATATGAGTATGAAAACCTAGAATCAAACTAATCAATATAGATGAAGAACCATTAAATAGATCTAATGATTTCCGTTCTTCTCTATATGTGGATCTAAGGCCGTATAAAATGATATTTGAAAATGACGGCTCTTTTTCCGATGTGTGGATGCCCTAGAAATGAAATGGAAGGGCTATTTATAGGTTAGAAACCCTAGGAAGAATATTCGGATCAAAAACAAACTTTTCTGGAAAGTTTTACCGACGGCGATCCGGATGCGCAAGTCACGATCCGGATCGAAGCGTAGAGAGCAATTTCCAGAAAACCGCCTGTTCGGGATCCGGATCATAATCTACGATCCGGATCGTTCATACAGTTTTACCAGAACATGTGTTCGGGATCCGGATTGAGATTCCCCGATCCGGATCGTTCAAGCCAACAGGTAAAACTCATGTTCGGGATCCGGATCATCAAATGCCATGATCCGGATTGAACCAGTGTATGAACGAACACCCTTCGGGATCCGGATCGAAAGACATGATCCGGATCCTGAACATGTCCCATGTCCAGTTTTTGATGAATATGCAATTAAAACCTCTTCCAGGTGTTTCTACACTATAAGAAGTATTCGGATCATCAAAATTATTTAGTTAAACGTACCTGATCCTTTTGAATTCTTCTTTCTTGAGATTGAGGTATATGATCCAGAGTTTCTTCATCTTCAATCTTCAAGACTTAACTATTCACGAAATACGCCAACTCAAATTCCGTAACAATTCATTTCGCCCGGGTAGTAGGCCGAAGTGTCGCGATTCACTTAGTGTGGGATGCTGCATTGTACACGTGCTTGGGAAGCAGAGTGGAGTCGGGGTAGTTGTAAGTAGTCTTCTTGTCTGTGGCGGGGAGCCGTTTGGTGTGACGTTGGTCCGGAATGTTTAGTTTCTTTATGTTTTGTCGTCCACTGTGTTGATGGCAGTTAGACACAGTGTTGCAGGACCTTGCAACCCAGAATCTTTTTTGGACACACATAGATTTTAGAAACCAATTGTTTTCTTCCAAGCATCGAAGGGGCGCCGGAACGGTCTATTTTGTTTGATTGGACAAAGGCATTAGCCCTTCAGGTTTAGATAAAACTTCTTTTTCAAACGGTTGTTCCTAAAGAACTAAACAATCTTAAAAAAGGGGGGTTTCTCAAATCCAGATGGTTTTTCAAAAAAGAAATACTTATTTTTAGTCCTTCCACCCAGCATGGGTTTGAGTGAATGAAAAATGGCTTTCGTAAATAATGTCACTTTTTCATAAAACTTACCACTCGAGATGATTCGAGTGGTCTTGGGTTCTAAGGGCGCCTTTTCTTGGGGTCACGGAACAACGAGGGGCTATGCCTAGAGCCTATTCTAGTTTGATTTGGGTTGTAGGTTCTAGTCT
Organism: Tillandsia fasciculata; assembly: GCA_029168755.2. Lineage (NCBI taxonomy): Eukaryota > Viridiplantae > Streptophyta > Magnoliopsida > Poales > Bromeliaceae > Tillandsia > Tillandsia fasciculata. The sequence continues at coordinate 20,167,283 of CM054938.1, read as the reverse complement.
TTGGGGTTCTCGGACCCTTCTTGGTTGCCGGTTTGTGGAGTATACCGGGCTATGAGTGCATGTCGAGTTGATATTCTTTCTGTGGATGTGGGTTGACAGCGGTCATAAGCTGTTCGAGTGTTTCTTGTTAGTGAGTTTTAGAGAGGTGATTCGGGTGTACTAGTCGATCTTGTTGATCGTGGATGGGACTATAGTCTGCTATGGCCATATTGAGCTCGACAGAGATGCGCAGATACTTTCCTCGATGGGGGGGTCGACGCCACTCCAGGGTGGGCCTGTTACTTTGCTATCGCCGACTTGTCGACGCAGTCCCACCTTGGCTGGGATAGTTTTGGCAGTCAGGACACCCTACGGTCGCCCGTCCTCTTGTGGATGTGCGGTAGTAGGTGG